>CM076569.1:9923756-10438447 GCA_034641835.2 Pinus albicaulis
ATTCTTGACATAGTTCCCTCTAGTTATAGTCATGCTGCCTTGTCGGCAGCCAATGTAAGCATCGACAGTTTCTAGCCAAGGTCTACCTAGGATCAACGAGTGTCCATCCAGCCGGTTTTTGGGGTTGATAATTAGGAAGTCAACAGGGTATTCCCAGGAGTGTAGCAATACCATTACATGATGTAATGTGCCTTCTGGCTTGACTACCGATCGGTCAGCCAATTCCAATAAGGTTGTGGTTGGATCTAATGATGTAATGCCAAGTTTTTGACAAGTGGTAGTTGTTAGAATATTAATTGTAGCTCCCAAATCAACTAGGGAATTTGGAAATGATTTTCCATTGATTTGCACTGTCACTATAGGATTTCCTGGGTGCTCATACTTTATAGGTGTTTCCATTCCTGATAATAAATCAGATAGAGTGCCAACTACTTGGACAGTTGGGTTAGTTGTTGTTCTCCTCTTGGGCTTCCTTATACATAGTTCTTTGATGGTTTTTGCATAAATAGGGATGTCTTGGATAGCTTAGAGGAGAGGGATTTTTATACACAATTTTTTTAGTTCTCCCAGAAGATCAAAATCAGGATATTCTATTGGGTGAGGTATGATTAATCGTTCTGGGAATGGTGGAGAAGAGGTGGTTGCTTGTTCCTAAGTTTGTTGTTTAACCACATTCTCCTTGTGCACTGTTTTTTCTGTGGGTAACAGGTCTTCAAATTGAACATTTTTGTCTCCCTGTGTTTCTATTATGCGCCCAGATCTTAATTGAAGGTCATTGCATTCTCTTAATTCAGTTTCTAGTTTTGATGGTTCCATTATTTGAACAGACTGAAACGGCCTATTATTAGGGTTTGGGTTGGGTTGGGTGGGGATTTGCGGTCTCAAGTTGATCTAGGGGTTTTGTGGCAATGTATAATGTGCTGGCAGTGTAGGTTGTGGGAGGGGGATTGTTCCAACTGGATGATTTATCGGTCTTTGCCAATTCGACTACCAGGTCAGACTCTGCAAGGTGGAGGGGGACCATTGTGTTGGATATGTATTATTTTACCAAAATGGTGGATATGTTACACTGAAAATTGTCATCCTAAAATTATACTATGTGTATGAGCTCATTATTACTCATACTTCTCCCTTTGAAAGTCTAACATATCAGTTCCTCATGTCAAGCCTTGAAAATCAGATAAATGTTCCTAAAAATATCCTAAAATTTGGTGTCACACTTTCTCTCTATCTTTCCTTCGGTCCCGCACCTAATGTTCAGCTCTCTTGCGTACCTGAATGCACTTTATCTGTGTTAAAGGTGCGGACCCCTGTAAGATAAAAAAGGCGCAAGTAAATCCCAAAAAGCTCAATTAAAGTGAATTATAGAAGCTTCCAGAAAATATCTTACGGTGATAGAACCGCTCTTATGAGGTGCATGCATGCCTTACCTTATGGAGCTAACCCCTTGATGTGAGGAGCTTATCCCTTTGAAGGAGGATTCTATCCCTTCACAGTTGGAACAAAAAACCTCCTCTTTTCCACTATAAAAAGAGGCATTGGGTAGCCTCAAGGGGAGTTCAAGCTTTAGAATATTTGAAGTTAAGTGCTGTTGAGATTCAGACTCAGTTAACTAAGAATTTTGTGAGGAGAGATTACATACCACTATTAGTCTTGGTTGGAAGAGTGAGCTCGTGAAGTAAATGAGACTTATGGAGACCGGGAAGGCCTGTGCAACATCAAGGCTCAGGTTGTAAGGTTTTCCTTCTTTTGAAATTAATACAAATATACTAATTTTTCTCAATAAGCTTTCAGTTAATGGTTTATTTCATAGATTCCTTGATCACTATGATAAGCATGGTTTATGATGATTTCTATACAAGTGCTATGTAATATTTTTCTTGTTTGTGAATGCAAGTTTACGAGGAAAACTCCTTCAAGTGAGCGAGGGACAACAATGACTTCAAACAAGCGCTGGACATACAATAAGTCTTTTACACCTTTATAGAGCTTTTCGTAGATCATATATCCTTAGAGAAAGATTAGTTTATTTGGTTGTTTGTTGCTAGATACTTTTAGTACTAGGGATATCGGTCTTGTCCGCAAGACGGATTAATCCACACAACAAATTGGCGGCTCCACTCAGGAAAGAACTTGTTGTTTTTGGTTCTCTTTTATTTTGATTTGAGGAAACATTTTTCCTGGTTTTTGATTGATAAACATCTGCCTGGGTATCTTAGGTTTTCTCTGTTTTTGAAAATTTTGAGATCTTTTATGTTTTTCTCTAATTTTTCCTGGGACTGCACTTTGCCTTCTTTGCACAATGCGGGCAGTTTCGCATTTTTTCTTAAGTAAACAGTGTGGTACCGCACCTGTTACTTCTGCAAGCCCGCGAACCCTGTTAGAATTTTGAAAAACTCTAGATTTTTCTCTTTAGTTTATCTTTATTTTGATTTAGATTTTTTGGTTTCTGCCAAGATTGATGATTGTTTCTATCAAAAGCTTTATGTGAATGAATCTTAGCAGTATTGGTGTTTTGATGATTTTCTAGAAGTTTTGTGTTTTGGATCGTTTTTTTACTTGGTCTTTGTAGCGATTCGAAGCATTGACTGTTTGAAGTACCTGAGATTACATTGGTCTTTTGTCTTTTGCTGAATCTGACCTGATTGTGAAATCATCCTTTACTGAGAAATAGAGCTACGTGTTTCTTCGCAAATCTTCGAAGAAACTTTGTTATAAGTTTTTGAATTTCATTTTTTATAAAAAAAACAAGTTTGAGTGTTTTGATCTATTTGTTATTCTGAACGAATATATCCTGAGTTTGATGAGTAACTAAGTAAAACATTCTTCAAAAAGGAAAAAAAATCTTAAAGCTTTTATTCAATTAGATTATTAAAATTTGTAGATCTCGGAATTAGTTTTATAGTTTTGAGTGCTTTTTAAAAATTTGTAGATTTATTTTGGAGGAAACTTGTTTTGTAGCTTCAAGTTTTGAAAGTGAAAGGATTTTCTTATGAGCTTTGATAATTTGTTTCATTTTGAGTTATTGTTGAAAAGACAAAATTATTTTCTTTCAATTATTCTTTATGTTTAAAGAAGGAATTGTTTATTAAAAGAATTTCATTCTCCAACTCTTTCTTAATTAGAATTTCATTGAAAGGAAACGATTTGATTATCATTTTTAGGTGCATTTTTAGTGTTTTTTGGAAAGTCGAGTCTTCACACCATCAAAGTTTCATTTCCGCACCCATTGACTTAAGAAACAACTCTTAAAAGTAACGTTTAATTAAAATTCATCTAGCAATCTTTTTATTTTCTAGGGCTCTTATCACCTACATAGCTTAGGCTAGTATCTTGGAGTAGGGAGTAATTAACTCTCCAAGATAGTAAAAACAAACAAGTAGACAAATATTGTGGTAGGAAATAAATCCAATTGTAATTTGTATAATCTGGGAAGCTTCTCTTAAAGAAATCAATCACGAGATCATATCCGAACCTTTGAGACAATCAATTCTATTTCATTGAGGAAGATAGAATATTTTGCACGCATTACAAACGGTAAAACTCGGATTAACCATTGTCGAGGAGCTCGGGGTCACTTTTCGGTAAACCTCAAATTAACCATGTCGAGGAAACTTCAAGGGGATTGAGCTTTGTTACTCTACCCTTGCGCGTGGGACCGGATCGTAGACTATTCCCCCAATTATATTTGTTACTATTGGTAACCTTAGTGTCCACAAACTTAAGATTATTTCCTAAGGTGGCGGTGAAGGAAAGATCTCACTATACCTAGAGCAGACGTCGACTAGACTCACTTGAACTCTATGGGGGGTTCTCTTCACACGAGATGGTTTTGTGAGGAAACTTGTGCCAGTATGTTTCATTAAGCAAGTTTTCAGGGTAACTGTTCCAACCGCCCTTTCTGTATTGAATTTCTACTAAGTTGGATTTCATCACCAACTATTGTTTTTAGTACGGGAAGTTACTGTTTGTGTGTGGTTTGAACTCTTAGATTTTTTTGAGCGTGTGGTTCAGTTGTTTGTTTCTTTAGATACTTTAGGTTTTTTCATTAAAATTTTCTTTGTTTGCGTGTGATTAGTTAAATATTTAATCGTGGCAGAATTTTCGAGACAATCCTAGAGACTATAAGGGAAACTCCCTGAATATACACCAAGTCAGCTTGAAGGGCTTCGTGCTCTGGTATCATCTAGTAGCGGCAGGATTAAATCAACAGAAGTTGACACTTCATCTATAGTTGTTCATCCTAATTATCAAACACCTATAACAGAACATATTCAAGAGCCGATTTTAGTTTCTGAAGTTACTGGTAGCATTTCTCCTACTAGTGAACTAGCTGACGAACCTGAAATCTCTGAACTTGAAACTGAACCTTTTGTTTTGGAAACATCCTTAGGATTTATTTCACCAACTTCTAGTGGTCCTGGTTCACCTAGGGTAAGAAATATTGTCACTGACAATCTTCCATCTAGACTAATTTGTATTGAAGAACTTACTAATCCAGACGAAGATTTATCTCTTCCAGACTCCCCTCAGTCTTTAAATCTTAGGGAACATGAATCAATTTTCTACAGCCCTATTTGAACTACTGCTTGGTATTTATCCTTAATGAATTTTTTAGAGAATCCGGGTCTTTCTTTTTCTCCACCTCGAGTTCCATTTCATGCAACATCCAGAGGTTACTATCCATCATCCATTATGGCAGGAGAGTCATCCATGTTTTCCCAGACACCGGAAGAATTTTTACATGGTGGTCCTTCGGGATATTAGGCTCTGTCTGGTACCTTCTTGGGGGCATCTCCTCAATCGATTGAAAGCATGTTATCATCAGGTTTAATTGGAATTAAAACTGAAACTTCAAATGCAGAGAAAATTTTTATGATGTCTGGTAATATTTCGAATCCGCAACCTCAAGGTAGTCAGTTACTGCCTGGAGGGAAATCTCATGGAAATCAGTTACTGCCTGGGGGGCAACCTCAAGGTAGTCAGTTACCGCCTGGGGGGCAACCTTCAGGAAGTCAGTTGCCACTTGGGGGGCAACCTCAAGGTAGATTTTTACGAGGACAAACTGTGGAATCATATTATTTTAGGGGACAACCCTAAGGACAGTACATACCCCAGGGTCAACCCCAAGCTCAATATGCTCCTCAGGCTCCTTATCAACCCCAGCTTCAGTACACACCTCAGGGTTATCAACCTCAAGGTCAGTACCCAATTCAAGGTTACCAACAGCCTTCTGGCCAGTCATCTATACAAGGAGCCGGAAATTTACCACTTACTCATCAACCCTACGTTCAACCAGGTTATGGTCCTTACGTTCAACCTTCTGTGGGACAATACCCTGAAATGAATATGGTGTGGGATCTATCCCAATATCAACAACCTATGCAGCCTAACGTGCAATTGCCTTTTCAACCTGGATAGCCTTTGGTTTTTGGTCCAACCCAGAAACTTGTCCAGCCTACTATTCAAACTCCTACACCTAGTTTTGTTCAACATTCTTAGCCTAGTACACCTCAAACTCTACCTCAAACTGCTGCAACTGCTGCAACATCTGTTCAACATGTAACACCTATTTCTGGAGTATCTGTAACTCCGAGTTCTTCTATCCCTACATCCGTGCAAATCCCTCAAGTCTTTGTACCCCAGTCAAGACCTTCAGTTCAGACTTCGATTCAGATGCCTGCAGGACAAGCCAATACAAGTAAAGTTATCACAATTCAACCGCAATTCACGTATCAACCATACCAGGGATATTCTCGATTTGGTCTCGGTTCACAAAATCCAAGTTATCAGTATCAACCATACCCTGGCTATACTTATCAGTAGCCTCAACAACCCCATTTTGGTCCAGTTAATCCTGCTTTTCCGGGAGGTTACACAATTCCTAACCCAACTCTGATTCCCAGTTATCCTGGGTATCCACCTCCTGAAACTAATTTGGCTACTCAAGGTTTTCGTGACCCTAACCGTCAGTTACCATTTATTGCAACTTTGGATTTACCTGATTTGACACATCTTACAAATGATCCGATTTTCTATTATCCGTACTGGCTGCCAATGCCGCATAAGTTGCCCAGTGATATACCGAAATTCGAAGGTAAGTTAGGAGAGGATCCACCAAATCACGTCATGACTTATCACCTCTGGTGTGCATCTAATTAAATTATTGATGATTCAATTCGCTTACGTCTTTTCCAAAGAACTATTATTGGTCTTGCAGCCAAATGGTACATTGAGTTACCACAAGGCTCGTTTAATAATTTCAGTCAGTTAGCCACTGCCTTCTTGACTCATTTTCAGTTGCCTGTCAGATACGACAATGGCACGGAATTATTAACTTCACTAAAACAATCTACGTCTACATATATTTCTGATCATATTCATGAATGGCGACGTAGAAGGCGTTTGGTGAAAGTTTACATTACGGATCAAATTTTGGCGGAATGGTTTTTAAATCATTGTTTCCCAAGATCACTGAATATGTAGCTAAGGCTGGTGTTGTTACTGAAGCGCAAGTAATTGCTCAAGCTTAGTACCTTGACCTCATTTATACATAGTCAGGTACTTTACACGAAAAAATCCTCGACCTTCCAAAACAAGGTCAAATAGTTGCTGCTCCTTCAGGGTCTCATGCCGTTGATGGTATGATTGGTATAGTCAATACTAAAAGTAAGAAGAAATCTTCAAAGAATTATTCTCCTATTATAACTTTACCAATTCCTCGAAAGGAGAATATTCCCCCGAAATTTCTACTGACATTCATGTCGTAGAGACATCTACGGCTAAATCTAAATCCGGTAGTAAAAAGAAAGGGAAGAATAAAAAAAAGGAATTCAAAAGATAAAACTGATAAAAATGAATCCAATGATGAAAAGCGCAAACCTCGCTATCCTAGGATCATTTTACTAAGGAATGCCCACATTGAGCAGAGGTTGCAAAATTCATTAAAGGTTCACAACAACCTACTGTCTTGAAGGATCCTTTTCCGAATCAAGATAGCAAGATGGTTGGTTCCACCTCGACTACTTCAGAAGAGCCAATTTTGATGATGTCTCATGTAAGGATTGCGACGCAATCGCAAGATTATGGTACTAAGAATCCTGTTGATGGTAAAGAAGCAGAATCTTCTAGTGAAAATACATCAACGACACCTCCTCCTATTTCTGGTCTGCTACAGATCAAGAAAAAAAATCCAGACTTAATAATAAAATCACCTGCTAAAGGTGTTCTTCGTTAATCAGCTTTCAATCCACATGCGAGAGCTGCTCAGAATTACAACATTGTTGAAGACTTAGCTATTTCCCCTTCAGCAATGTCAGCTTTGGAAGTGCTGCAATCATGCCCAACACAGCGTAAATTAATTTTGTCTGCCATAGGCGCTGTAGATATTCAAGATTCTAACCTTATAATCTTCGATTTAGAAAATAGTACACCTCACTTACCTCACCAAATGGATTTCCAAATTCCAGTGTTAATAAAAAACAGACCGATCTATCAGACTGTGATTGATGAGGGAGCTTCAATGTGTATTATGTCGATTCAGTGTTGGATATCGCTTGGTTCTCCTACACTCAACCAATCTCCGACGATTCTTAAAGCTTTTGATGGTCGAGGTTTCCACCCTTTTGGTATTTTATAGGATTTACCCATAGGGGTCGAAGGTAAAATCGTAAATCTAGATGTGGAAATGGTTGATGCCCCTCTAGATTACAACCTTCTTCTAGGTCGCAGTTGGTCTTATGCTATGACTGCTGTTGTTTCTTCGGTCTTTCGACTCATAAAATCTCCATATCAAGGAAGGATCGTTACAATAGATCAGTTAGCTTATTTTTCTTCCGAACCAACCTCTACAGAAACAATCCAGCATGTTGGTAAAGCAGATATCCCTTATAAGGATGTTGGAGTAGATTTGATTAAAGATTCTTGTTTACGAGGAAATTTTTCCTTTCCTCCTCCTAATGTATCGCCTCCTACCGCAACTATTCACATGATTTCGTCAGACACTGTTATGTTTGATGATCCTTGGATCGTACCTTCTGATTCCGAGTTAGATTCAATTGATGGCATGATGCCTTTGAGTCCATTTGAAATTGCGTATCAGGCTGTACAGTCACTTTTTGACCCCTCTTCAACCGAAATTGATCCAATGAATGGGATCCATGAGGAATCACTTTCTATATCTAGTTCAGCCACAACGAAATTTCCTGATCTGGTTCATATTGATGAGCGAATTCGTGAATTTTTGTCTGTTGATGATTTACCATGGGAATATCTACATCACCGATCTTCGTTTTTACCTGAAATCCGATCATTTTGAAGATGATTTCGCTTCAATTTTTACTGCTGAATATGTCAAACAACCCCAGAATCCATTGCAAAATCCTGATTCTGAGTTAAATTTGGAAAATATTTCTCGAACGGTTCCAATTGACATTTCAGTAAAACCAGGAATAATTGAAAACATTCATATAGGTGCTTGCTGTACTGAAGATGAAATTCAAACTTATAAAGCCCTATTTCAAGAATTTCATGATGTGTTTGCCTGGTCCTATGATGAAATGCCAGGAATTGATCCATCAATTGTCGTACATGAAATCAAGACTTACCCGGATGCCAAACCTGTTCATCAACGTCTACGTCAAATGCATCCTAGAAAAGTTGCTGCTATCAAAGTAGAAGTTGAAAAATTACTTCGTGAAGGTTTCATTTATCCAATTCCCTTAACGGATTGGGTATCGAATATTGTTCCTGTGACTAAAAACAAGGAATGATACGAGTATGTATCGATTATAGGGATATTAATCGAGCTTGTCCTAAAGACAATTATCCAACTCCCTATACCGATTAAATAATCGATGATTGTGCCGGAAGTGAAATGTTTTCCTTTATGGATGGATTTTCTGGGTATAATAAAATAAACATACTCCCTGCTGATCAGCCAAAAACAACTTTTATTTTTTCGTGGGGGACATTTTATTATTGCAAGCTACCCTTTGGATTGAAGAACGTTGGAGAAAATTTTCAAAGGGCAATGTCTTACCCATTTCATGACATTAAGCACATTTTGCAGCCGTATCTCGATGATTTACCTGCTCATTCATCACGTAGGGCCAATCATCTCACTCACTTACGAGCTATCTTTATGAGGTGTCAACATTATCGAATTAGGCTGAATCCACATAAATTTTTTTTTGTGTAGAGTCGGGTCGTTTACTGGGATTTTTTGTTTTGAAAGAGAGCATTCGCGTTGATCCGTCGAAGGTCGAAGCTATTTTTAAATTACCTCCTCCTTCAACTTTACGCCAACTCCAAATTTTGCAGGGGAAAGCAAACTTTTTACGTCGGTTCATTCCTAACTATGCTGAGCTTACAAAGGGTTTTACCTGGTTGCTGGAACAGAACATTCCATTCTTTTGGGATGAGATCGCTGATCGATCTTTTTATGCACTGACCCATGCACCGTTATTGCATCCTCCCAACTACAACCAGGATTACGTTTTATACCTCACTGCTTCTCATTCCACTATTGGGATGGTTTTAGTTCAAGAAGATGAATCTAACACTAAACATGTGATTTACTATCTTAGTCAGAATCTGCATCCAACCGAGATCAAATACACACATGTGGAAAAATTGGCATTGGCAGTTGTTCAAGCTGTCCAAAGATTTAGACACTACATCTTATTACGTAAAACCACAGTAATTTTTGATTGCAACCCTATGATGTACATTTTAACCAAACAATTGCTAGGGGGAAAGTATTCCAAATGGATCGTCATCCTGCAGGAATTTGACTTGGAATTTGAGAAATCCATGGCAAAGAAATCTTTGGTATTTGTGGAACTGATGTGTGATTTCCCCTCTACTGATACTGAAATTGTGGCAGAAGAGCCCATTGCGGACGAATATCTATTTCTTATCAGTACTCTCGATCCATGGTATGGAGATATTATTGTTTATCTCCAAACCCAATATTTTCAGCCTGAAATCTCACGATATCAGCGACGGAAAATATGCTTCCAATCCCAACAGTGCAATATTATTGGTGATACACTCTATCGTCGTGGAGCAGATTCTGTTTTCCGATGCTGTCTTGTTCATGAAGAAGATGAAAAGGTTTTAAATGACTTCCATTTTGGAGCATGTGGCTGTCATATGTCTAGGTATGCCATAGCCCAAAACATATTGTGCACTCGCTATTTCTGGCCATCGTTATTCAAAGATTGTATTTATACAGTCCAGAAATGCCACAATTGTCAACTTTTTGATCGTAAGATGCACGCGTCACCCGCTCCTCTTCATCCCATAATTGATGTTGGTCCTTTCGCGAAATGGGGTATCGAATTTATTACATATAACCCTCACTCGGCCGGGGGGCATGCGTATATTATCTTAGCGGTAGATTATTTTACTAAGTGAGCCAAGGCGATTCCTACATTTGCAGCTGATGGAAAGACTGCTGCAAATTTCGTATTCAATCACATAATTGCTAGGTTCGGTGTTCCTAAAGCCATTATTACAGATCATGGAAGTCATTTTCAGAATGTCATGATGATTGAACTGACAGATCAACTTGGCCTATGCCACAATAGTTCCACTCCATATTATCCGCAAGCCAACGGTCTAGTTGAAGCCATAAATAAATTTTTAGTCACCATGATTAGACGAATTATTGGTATTCAAAAAACGAATTGGCATTCCATGTTATTTTCAGCACTTTGGGCATATCGAACCTCAGTAAAAACATCAACTGGTTTCACTCCCTTTCAACTTGTTTACGGTTTGGAAGCTGTTTTTCCGATTGAATGCGAAATTTCGTCACTGAAATTAGCCATAGAATTACTCCTAGCTACATCTGAAGAGGAGAAACATTTCTTGTACTTGGCTCAGCTGGATGAGTATCGACGAAATGCTACAATAGCAAACGAGGCTCATGTTAAACGAATAGAAGCTCAGTATGATAGAAGTGTTACCCCTCGGAATTTTTCAGAAGGAGACCTAGTCTTAGTTTATGATCAAGCCAAAGATAAGCTAGGAGCTGGGAAATTCATGGCCATGTGGCATGGTCCTTTCATTGTTAAGCGAAAGCTGGCAAAAGGGGCCTATGAACTGATAGATTTTGATGGTGTCCCTTTAGATAAACCCAGAAATGGACTTTATCTGAAGCGATATTATGCTTAAACTTGGTGTGGAGATTTTTTAGATTATATTTCTTTAATGCTGGTGTGTCTTAGATTATAAAATCATGCCTAGTTTAGAAGTGTGTTTTTATCACTATTCCTGCTTATTTGAGTTTTACTCCTAATATTGCAGATGTCGACGTCTCTTCAAACCTACATTGGTTTTGCTGATGGTGCTTGTCGTAGTACACGAAACATTTCTTCCGCAGCTTGGGATATTTATTCACCCTCTAACGAGTTAGTATCCATGCATGGGGTAAGCCTTGGTCAAACAACGAATAACATTTCCGAGTATAGTGCAGTTATTGAGTTATTATCTGAATCCATATCATTTGGAATTCGGAGTTTGATTGTTAGGTTGGATTCTGAACTTGTTGTATTACAGAAGCTCACTTGAGTTTATGGTAGAAATCCAGTGTTATTACGGTTATTTTTAAGAGTTCGTCTCTTGGAACGTGAATTTGATTACATTGAATATCAACATATTCCAAGACATTTAAATACATTAGTAGACACAGTTGCTTCTAGTATGTTAAATCAACATTTACAATGATCAAAACAGTAGAAAAAACAACATTCATAATATGTACACAGATAGCCAGTAAATAGTGATATATCATAGTATAGAAGTCTTTTAAAAAAATATACATCGTCCTCGATCATAGGTTGGAAACACCTTATGATCAGCAAAATGATAGCACAAAAGTCAAAAATATGATTCTACAACACAATCATCCCATCACTGATGGTGATCATGATAAGAAACCACTACCCGGGCCACCCTACACAGGAACCTCCTAAAAGGTCCTGGAACACCAATCACGTATCTTTGCAATCTGAGTGGGATCTCATCTATGTCCGTCTCTGGAATATCTAGAGTCAGACGCTCTAGATGATGCTCTAATTCAGACAATATTTCTGCTGATTGGCCTACTGGGGCTAGTACGGCTGCAAATGGTTGTCTTTTTTCACAAGGCTAGAGATGGGCTGGTCACCATGGGCCCACATATGCATTCAAAAACTTTTTGTTATTAATTGTCAAGATGATAAAAAATAATAAAAAATAGAATTTAGAACTTGTTGAAAATAATTTTACTTGATTCATCCCACTGTTCCCCTATTGGGAGAGTCATCTCCCGGTCGTCGCGAAAATATATCCCGGCATATGGAAAGTCCTCGATGACAAAAAGTTGGCGGTCTAGCCAACGAAAATATGAAGGAGGAAATCGCACAATCTCAGCGCCCTCAATACCGTGACGGGCCATCAATGCAACCCAACGAACCATCCTAGGTTCTCGGGGTCGACCAGCATCAACAGGAATACTCTGCGGAGCTAGCATGGGTACCCTCTCTAGAGCAAAAGTGACCACGATGGATCCATTTCCAAATTTATTTATTTTGCCATTTTTCACTCTAGTTAGTTGGCCTTTTACATTGGCCAACACATCTTCGCACCAGTTGAAAATGGTGCCTCTAAAACAGTCTAAGCAATGCGCATCTGGGAACTGGTAGCTACATGCAGTGTTGCACTCCCACATAGTCTGGTAATAGTAAATGCAATAAATTTCAGCTCGGGGCAGATGATAGTTTTTATATCAATCCGTTTGTCTCTGGGGTCTGCCTCATCATTACAGAACTCTTTTCGAAGACTAGCGACAGTTTGGCCACCTGGCCTAGTCCCAAACAAGAAAAGTTGTTCGCCCTTCTTGGACAAACCAGTCAGAAAATAAATATCCTCCAGCTCAATTTCGAGCCAGTGGCCGCCGATAATGAAACACGGGTCCTGCATGTCCCACCTGTTCACCAGCCATGTCAAGAGATCTACCTGTGCCCTCATGCCCTGAATGGCCCAAAATTTATACAAACCGCATGCTCTTAATGCCTGCATTGTGGGAAAATGGAGAATTGCGGCATCATCCGCATCCTCATGCTCAAGTTATCTCCAAATCAACATCTTGCTAATCCTACAATGCATAAAAATATATGTTAAAACAATCTAATTTGAAAATTTTCGAGCACCAACAGAGAAATTTGATTTTGAAATTTAAAAACGCGGGGACCACACTTTCCCTTTTTACACAGTGCATAGGAACGCACATGATCTGTAGGAAAAGTGCAAACCCACGACTTTTTTCTACATAGGAAAAATTCGGGTTCCGTAGGTCCCATGTGTGGCACCTACGAACCTCCACGGGCGATTTCTTAAACTATGTTTCTCCCTTAAAAATAAAATATAAAGCCTAAAATGAATTGTAAACGGATGAAAAGAAAGATTAACAGGTCGTGGATTACCTGGGACTGACGATTCTCGATTTCGTCAGATGGATTTTCTAGAATCTTCACAGGAACCTTTTTACCCAAAAGCTTCTACTTTTCACTTTGAACTTGAACGGTAAAAATGAAGTTGAAAAAGTCCTTTTTATAAGTTTTTTCGAATAGATGAATTTCTAATTTGTTTATTTTTCACTTTAAAAAGGGTATTTTGAAAGCATTTTTACTTATCTTAAACATGTATGTGTAATGTTTCAAGTTTTTGTGCAGAAATTGGATTTTTCAGGAGAATTGATCACTTTTCAACAAAGAGCATACTTTTATCACTCTTTCGGACTCTTTCAAAAATTTACGAAAAAGCGAAACATTGGAGTTCTCTTTTAAGCCCTTTTCAGTCTCTCTAAACATGAAAAGATTTCCGAGTACTTGATTATTTGAACTCGTTAAAGTAAATGAATAATTGTCCCTTCACTATAAGTTTACCCCTTTTACGGACTGAAATGAACTATTTACCAAAAAGGTATACGCTGACTAATTATGGTCAATAGAGTTCTCTCTCGCATTATTTTATCCTTTTTCAGGCTCGAGAGACTAAATTTACGAAAAAGTACACCCATGGAGTTTTCTTAAGTTTTTTCTTCTGACTCCCTAAAATTGAAAAACACTGAGTTTCTCCTATACTGGACTCATTAAAATTTAACAGTAAAGGACCTGTTTAATTTTTAACATGAACGGACCACTCCTTCTTAGGGTTCGAATCTTAAACTAAGTTGGACTCATCCGAAGGATGAGATTATAAACAAGAAAATTTTATCCTCCTCAAGCTTGTCAAAAATAAAGAGGTACTTGCCAGAAATGGTGGGGGAAAAGAGAGAAAAATGACTTGTTTTTTGTATTTTGAATTTTTGAAAATCCAGTTAACTACTCTTGAACACGACACTTTCATTCACCTGGGTTGGGAAATCCTTTGCCTAACATTTAATCAAACCTCATTTGAAAATATTCATCCGGTTTCTAGGTATTAGCTTTGGGTCAATTGTCACAAAACCATCTTCAGTGTCGTTATGTGTTCAAGAGAACAGTTCAAATAAACCACTCATCTGCAAAATATCTGTCATCCATTTTTTACCATCCCTGAGTCAGTCCTTGCCAATATATTTTCAACACTTGATCTATGATTTCGTGTTGTGGGTTTGCCTACAACGGATCGCTTTCTATCGACGACAACTCATTATCTAGAAATTTGATCTAGAAATCATCAGTACCTTGAAATCTGGATGCCTTAATGGCAGGTTTCTCGCCTTCGACGACAGGTTGCATCATTGACCTTCGATCGAATGATTCCATGACATGTTCGACTTCAGCTCATTCATTCACATTTCATGGATTATACTGGGTACTTCGAGAGCCATTGAAATTACTGGTGGTTACTCTCACACTTGTTAACAGTTTACATCATTGACTGGTAATCAAGTGGTTTCTACCATGTTCGACTTTGACACATTCATTCACATGGATAGAATCGTACTAGTTCGAGATGCGGAAATCAAGACCCTGGATCTAGTTTCTACCATTCAGGCTGCAAGGAATTTTGTTATCATTTATACAGTAGACTATTTATAAATAGATGGTTGCGTCCATACTGTGTCTACACATGTTTATGCTGTGATGTACTCAAAATCATTCCTGTATCAGAACAGTTTGAATTAGTTTTTAGTTAGTTTTGATCTGAGTATTGGAATGCCTACCTCAGCGATGATATACATATATTTTACATTGAATTTTTTTACAGGTTCCGACTGGGGTGACCACAGGATGATCCTTGAAATGATAAAGTACTGCACTCTTCATATATGACAGACTTCAGCATCATCTATTCCAGACTTTGCACTTTAGGGGGCAATCACACACTGCACTGTCATCCCGACATCTCCAAGGGTTACCAGAGCCATTATTACCCATACTTCTCCCTTTGCAGTTCAACATACGGCCTCAAGGCATCAAGCCTTGAAAATCAGAGAAATGTTCCTAGAAATCTCCTAAACTTTGGTGTCGCACTTTCTCTCTATCTTGCCTGCGGTCCCGCACCTAATGTTCAGCTCTCTTGCGTACTCGAACGCACTTTATCTGTGTTAAAGGTGCGGACCCCTGTAAGATCAAAAAGGCGCAAGTAAATTCCAAAAATCTCAATAAAATTGAATTCTAGAAGCTTCCAGAAAATATCTTGCGGTGATAGAACCGCTCTTATGAGGTGCATGTATCCCTTACCTTATGGAGCTAACCCCTTGATGTGAGGAGCTTATCCCTTTGAAGGAGGATTCTATCCCTTCATAGTTGGAACAAGAAACCTCCTCTTTTCCACTATAAAAAGAGGCATTGGGTAGCCTCAAGGGGAGTTCAAGCTTTAGAATATTTGAAGTTAAGTGCTATTGAGATTCAGACTCAGTTGACTAAGAATTTTGTGAGGAGAGATTACATACCTCTATTCGTCTTGGTTGGAGGAGTGCAGAGCTTATCAAAGTAGAGGAGACTCCTTCTTCGAACCCCGGAAATTCCTGTGCAACATCAAAGCTCAGGTTGTAAGGTTTTCCTTCTTTTGAAATTAATACAAATATACTCATTTTTCTCAATAAGCTTTCAATCAATGGTTTATTTCATAGATTTCTTGATCACTATGATAAGCATGGTTTATGATGATTTCTATATAGGTGCTATGTAATATTTTTCTTATTTGTGACTGCAGGTTTACGAGGAAAACTCCTTCAAGCGCGCGAGGGACAACAATGACTTCAAACAAGTGCTGGACATACGGTAAGTCTTTTACACCTCTATAGAGATTTTCATAGATCATATGTGCTTAGAGAAAGATTAGTCTATTTGGCTGTTTGTTGCTAGATACTTTTAGTACTAGGGAGATCGGTCCTATCTGCAAGACGGATTAATCCACACAACAGGCCTGACTCCCACCTCCACAAATAGTGCACAGAGTTGGTCGCCCAACTCCATCCTCAATCTAATGTCAGGCCTACGCCTAGCAAAAGGTGGTACCGGCGCACCATCAGGACCAGGTCTGTCTACACCATCCTAATCGTCAGCATCTGCCATATCTTGATCGTCATCAGGATCTACACCTAGATCATTTGGTGGCGCTAGCATCTCATTGCCATCAAATGACCCAATATCTGCAAAATATATATAAGTACACAATAATAATTAGACAATTTCATTAAACAATTTAATAAAAACAAGTTAAAGAACATGTTAGAATAAATTTAAATAAACAGTAATATTAATATTACCTCTATCATCCAAGGACTCATCATCTATGAAGAGGATGTTGGCATAGCCTCGCCAATCCAAACCAACATACGGACAGGGGACCAAAATGAAAGGATGCTCATCAACACTGGCTAGCAACTCAAGTGCATCATGTGATATCCTCGCGGAAAACTCAGACTCACCCCTCTTGGGCATCATCTATCCCCACATCGGCATCTGTACATGCAACATCATCCTACGAGGCTACCAAACAAAAGTAGGCCTCGTTTTTGGAAACCTCTAAAAAAATAAACAAAATAGCTCTGAATAAAAAGGGAATTTCACCCTCCCTTGTGCATGAGCACAAAATATATCTAAAGTTGTACAAAACTGCTGTAAAAAAATGGCAGACCAGCTCACAAGTCTTGGGTAATGTACTAAAGAATCAACATAAAATAGAAGTGGGCAACTAATGTGTTTCTCGTCATTGGTGTTGTGTGAAATGGTCGAAATCAATAGTGAGAGGCACCTCACCTCCTCTCTACCAAATGAAGCAATACCTAACTGATCACCTCCGGAGACCTGAAAATCTGAAGGAGAAAGTATATCTGTGCTAATGTATCTCTGGGAGTACACCAACTGACTCCTTGCTGCATAGCCAACTGGGACCTCTGGGAATGAGGGAAAATCCACCCCTCTCCTCGATATGCCAACAATGAAATAGATGTTCTTCTTAGTGGGCATGTAGCACTGGTTAGGACCAACCCGGAAAGCCTGTAGGTGGGCATTCCACCTGCGGATAAGATGTCGCAAAAACACACCATGGCCCTTTAGGGATGTAGCCTCCTCATAGAACTTGAGGAGGCCTATCTTCCTTCGGAGCCCATGGGTAGCTGCTATAATAGGGCGAGGGTATGAATCTCTCTCCCTCTCTCGTGCCTCCCATAGGCGAACCATGTGATACTGGTCTGCCTGTTATTGTTGATGTTCCCTCTCTTCTCTCCTTTCACGTTACTGAATGATTGACATACTAAATACATTTTTTTTATTAAATGAGACATGTATTTAGGAATATACATATATAATTTTTTTTGAAAAAATAATAATCGGTGCGGCACAAAAAACAAGCATGCACCGATAACAGTGCGTCTTTTTTTTGTCGTGCACTAGAGGTAGTGCACTGGAGGAAATGCACCTAAAAATTTTCAGCACACTGCCCTCCTAGCATTGTTACAAGGTCAACAGTGTGGTGGTATAATAGACCGCACTGTTGACTATGTACTAGTGTTGGGAGGGTGGTGCGCTAACCAAACTATATGCCCTGGGGCGTATAGTTTGGGAAGAGCATTGCCCTTCTGACATCACTACATAGTCAACAGTGCGGTCGTTTACCCGGACGCAGTGTTGACCATGTCAAATTTCTGAAATGCAGTGCGCTGACAAAATTACCCACCCAGGGGCAGATATTTCTGTCAACGTACCGCATTCCCGCAATTCGACGTGGTCAACAGTGCGGCCGGGTAACCGACCGCACTGCACTTTTTTTTAATTTTAAAAAATCAAAGTGCGTCATTTCGGTACTGGCCCAGAACCAGTGCAGATACCATTAGTACCAGTCATTGTGTGGCTTGTAAATTTACAGGGACCATTGCGAACCAGTGTGAGTCGAACAGCTCTAGCGCACTGTGTGATAATTTGTTTTTTTAAATAAGGTGAATTTTTAGTTATTTTACAAAACTAATCTGCTAAAAGGTTTAAATATGGAAAAACAAGGAAAATACCTGTACATTTGGTCTTCGAGGAGGCATATTGGCTATAGAATTTGCAAAACTAAAATTTCCCACTGTTTTGAAAAATTCAAAATGTAGATGGTGGGCAATGGATAGCAGCAGTGCATGCAATGGGAGCATTGATGGCAGGGCGCCTCACACAAGATAAATTTGCACTGGTGCTTGAGAGCTCTGAAGCATTCAAAAGTGAAAAATGTAGATTTTTGGCCGTAAATTTTTATTATTATTATTATTATTTAACCCTGTTCCGGTGCGCGGGTTTTATAGGCGCACCGATGCGGTTTCTTAAAACTGCACCGGTTGTTTCAGTTTTGGCGCGGGGTTTTAGGACGCACTAGAGCAGAATATTTGTAAAGCACTGGTGCGCTATAGTAATAAGAAGCACCAGGCGGGTTTGTTCTGAGCGCACAGTGTCCCAGTGTGCCAATGTTTTGTGTGCACTGGTGCTTTCTCTAGTTGAATGCACCGGTGTGGTTTAGGATGATAAACGCACTAGAAGAAAAAAATTTGCAAAAACCTCCACTTGCCAACCTCCTTTAGTAACCTCCACTACAAACAGATGTTTGGGGTATTTTTATAAGGGGTTCCTCGAAAAAATCCGCTAGAGGGTCTTTTCCTTGTAGTGATCGTGGAGTTGAGAACCGGAACCCAACTGCTGGAAGGGGAACTTAACCACTGGTTCAGGAACAAAATTATAGAATAGGAACATTATTACCTTCTGGAATAGAACTCTATGAACAAGAAAAGAATTGTTGTTTAGGAACATATCATTCTTCATCTATTCTACCTCTACTTGTGTGGATCATACTACCCTTGCAACGTTCTTCAACTCAGTAATTTGACACCCATGTTTACATCACAATATCCATATTAACACATACACTCATTTACCAATTGATTTCCTTCAACGATTTCCACAGTCACACCGTGGTGCATTTCCACCCATGCAAACCATACTTTGTTTCATTCAGTCTTCTCCACACAGAAACACTCCTTTGTTGAATTCGCTTTCCTCGTGCCAGAATGCAATAATTCTCACCATAAAATAATGTAGCGTGTAAGCCTATGAATCAACAATCCTTTATAGCCAAAACGTCAATTCCACTCCAATACTGGGATAATCTTTCAATATTGTTCAATATTCCCTCAACACACAACTCCAATCCTCATTCACACATTCCACATTGTCTCCAATTATGCAAGCACCAGACTTCTACAATAATTCTTCATGCATCTTTGTAAGAGTTATTAACATTCCAACTCTGCTCCACACAGATCTGACACACATATTCATCTATTTTATGCAGGTCTCCAATGTTGCTTCTTAGAATGATTTCGATTCTCCTTCGAATAGGCTCATACTTATGCAATTCTCAGGTATGCAGAGATATAGAACGATTTGTCAGGCTCTGTTTCCTCCACACATTCTGAGGATAGATTCAAAAACCTCTGCACAAAATGTTATGGTGACTTACTATCGATTGATGGATGAGATTCTTCCAACACTCCAGACCTGTAATTATGATTCACTTCCTGGATTTCTACATACCTCAACACAAATTCACACTCACACAGGCATTATAGTATTTGAGAATATTCGAACTAGGATACACACTTAACAATTAAACACATAAAATTTCTACTCAACAAACTAAATAGATAAATAAAAAAATCATTGTTTTATCAAATGTACAGTATGATATTCTATTCATCCATGACACAAAAATCCCGCTTGGGAAAATACGCATAACTCCAAATAAGTTCGAACCTAATCTATCTATGGCCTGATTTTCTTCATTTTAAATGGCATCCTTTAATTCCTTTGAGGCTTAAAAATATATACAAAAGGATTCTACAACCAATTCTGGTTCAGATCCATAATCTGCTCAACCATATCCTAAAAATATTCTAATCCACTTTTCACTAAACTAAATCCCTATTTTAGGACTTCCTAATCCCTAAGATCTTTATGACACCTTCACAAGTCTAATATCTCTCGTATTCTCAATTATTTGAGAATATTTACATTAAAAACTTCACACACATATTTATCAATCAAATTATTAAAAATATACAAATTTCTTATTAATAAATTAAATTATTTAACAAACATTAGACCCCCTAAGTCAACCAAAAATACAATGATTTTTCGAGCCGGATGCTCCTGCGTCACAAATGCATTATACTGATTCAGTTATTTGGAGGCTATTCAATTTCAGGATAGTTGCATGTGTGAACAATGCTAGAGCAGTGTTGCATGCAAAACATTCAAAAGGTACTAGATCATGACATATTGATTCCTTTATTGTTGAGAGGGAGTGTTGAAATTTGCAACAAGAAACAATGAAATTGGAATCTAGAAACAACATGAAAATGAACACACACTAGTGTGGGATCAAAGGCCACACAGTGATGGATCCTAGCGACACATTAGTGTGAAACCAATTTTTAAATAAATTGGAAAATTAATTGTAATCTTATCTCATAACAACTTGCAATAGTTAACTAAGTGTGATAGACTTAGTTAGATCAATAATTTCAAGTTGAGGGTCAAAGGATAGGCATGTAGAGTGATTCTATTATTTTCAGGGTCCATTTGTAGTTGTAACACTAGTGTGGTGTGAATGTGATAAGTTAAATCACATTAATTGAGTTAAAATCAATTTAACTAGTTCTAACTATTTGATGAGCTAGTGGAAGATCGAGTGAATTAAAATAGATTTAATTCACCAGTGGTGATCTACCAAGTAATTGATGATTCACTATTAATAGTTGCATGCATGCCAATTTTGATGGAGACCCAATTGAGACAAAGGTTTAAGACAAATAAACTATCAGTTGTATTTTTAGCGAACTTCCCAGGTGCAGTTATAAAGTCAAAGGACGGCTCCATATGGATTGCGCAATCAAGGAAGGTTGGAATCCCTATTTAATAGGAATTATTTTTCCTAGGGATTGCGTGAGCAAGGCAGGATGAGGGTAGGTAGGAAATTGGCTATGTATTGGTCCAATTTTTCCAAGATCAGTGTGAGACAATTGGTAGACTGTATGAGGTTCTTGTGAGAACACATGCATTGTATTGTTTCATGATTCCTTGGTTGATTATACAATAAGGATGGAGGGGTTTTGAATAGTTCCTTTCCCCAGGAAAATCTTGTGTTGTGCGGTTGATTTACTTCTTTCTCTTACTTGCATGTGATTGAGTGATTGTGATTTATATTCCACAAATATTGTAGAAGGATTCAGTATCTTGTTTTAGTACATTGCATGATCGGATTGAATCCATTGGTGTAGTTTCTACATGATATCAGAGTTGTGTTAGAGATTTTCTAAAAAGTCCTTGCAAAAACCAATTCCCCCTTAGATAATCTTTTTCACTCAGATGAAGATATTCTAGAGGCCATAAAAGAACCTGAATGTCCATGGGAAGCCATGCATCAACGTTCATTTTTTCTACTAGAAAAAACATTCGTGCCTAGTAGCACACCAACCCATGATATCTACGCCATTGAAACTAAATATTTCCTGCCATTAAGAAAAGTAGATTGGTTCAAAAATTCTGTCCCAATGCTCGACGTGTTTGAGGAAGGAAACATGTCAAATATTTCACCCACCGTTAACGTGAATATTTCGAAAAAACCTGGTAAGGTCAAATAAATCTCCGTGGGTGCAGCATGCTCCCTAGAAGAAGTAGTCATGAACACCTCCCTATTACAATAATATAGGGATATTTTTGCATGGTATTACTCGAAGATGTTGGGCATCGATCCCACCATTGTGGAACACCATATTGGCACATGGACTGACGCCCTTCTCGTCCGACAGAAAAAATGCCAATTACACCCTTATAAGGCAAAAAAAATCAAATAGGAGATAGATAAACTCCACAAAGTTGGGTTTATCTACCTGATCGCTTACACGTCTTGTTTTTCTGACTCTATATCCATCATGAAAAAAAAGGGCATCATCCGCATTTGTACTGATTTCTGGGATCTGAACAAAGCTTGTCCCAAGGAAATTACCCCACACCAGTCATCGGCCAAGTCATAGATGCTTGTGCCAGTCATGATGCCTTATCCTTTATGGACGGGTTCTTTGGGTATAATTAGATCCAGATTCAGCACATGAATCGATAAAAAACCATGTTTACCACCCCTTGGGGTACTTTCACATACCAAGTTATTCTATTGGGTCTTAAAAACGCTGGCACCACCTTCTAGTGGGCCATGAACTACATATTTCACCACTTGGCTCATCTCATCCTCATTTACTTGGACGACCACAGGGTACAATCCAAGATGCGTGCTGACAATATGAAAGACCTATGCCTAGTTTTTCAACGATGTCGATAATATAGCCTATGCTTGAACCCTCTCAAGTGTGTCTTCTGAATTAATGCTGAAAGATTTTTGGGATTCATTGTTTCCCAACAAAGTATTATATTCACACCTCTCAAAGTCTAGAAGATCAAAGAAGTACCACCTCCAAAAAAATTGAAGCAGTTACAAAGCCTATAGGGTAAAGCCAAATTCTTATGACATTTTTTCCCTGATTACGCCACTTTCATGTAGGGATTCCTGTGTCTCCTTCATCAATACATCCATTTCCAATGGGATAAAAATGCCCAAAAATCATTTGAAGTGTTAAAAGAAACATTGTCTTCAGCTTATTTGATCATCCCATCCAACCAAAATAAGGATTACACCCTATATCTATCTGCGTTAGATGTAGCCATTACAGGGGTGCTAGTCCAGGACCGACCAAACAACAAGGAACACATAATTTATTACGTAAGCAAGAAATTAGTCAGGCCCGCATTGAAGTATGAGCCAGAAGAGAAAACAACCTTATCCCTAGTACATGTAGTACAAAATCTTCGGCGCTACATCATCCTTCGAACCACCACTATCTTAGTAGCTATCAACCCCATGAGATATTTTCTCACTCGTTGTATGATGAATCATAAGTATGCCATATGGGTAGTTATACTGCAAGAATTTGATTTGAAATTTGTTTCCCCTAAAATAAAAAAGGCACTCATCCTTGCTGAGTTCATCACTGATCTCCCAACATGGACCCAAGGATCCCGCATCAATGATGCACTACCTTATGAACATTTGTTCTTAGTGAAAATGGAAGAACCTTGGAACGATGATATCCTAATTTTCTTACAAACTTATATGTTCAAGCCTCAGCTCACTCATGATGACTGAAGCTGCATATGCCATTAGGCCCCCCGTTACCTTATTTTAGGGGGTGTTCTTTACTAATGAGGCATCGACACCATCTTACGTCGATGCCTCACTCATGACCAATCCAAGAAAGTCTTGAACAACTGTCACAATGGGAGTTGCAACAACCACCTCTCGGGGATGTCCATCACTCAAAAGGTCATACGTGACCGATTAATTTTGGCCCACCCTTTTCCAAAATTGCATCTAAGAAGTCAAAAGATGCGAGTGATGCCAACGCTACGCTCACAAGGCACGAGCCCCTCCAACTCCACTGCACCTCATCATTATAGCAGGCCCATTTTGTAAATGGGGCATAAAATTCATGACATGTAAGCCCACATCACCTGGCAACCACAAGTACATAGTTGTGGCCATCGATTATTTCACCCAATGGGCATAAGCCATGCCCACATAAAACAACACCGCAGAAACTGTTGCACAATTTTTATTCAACCATGTCATCACACGATTCGATGTCCCCAAGGAATTGGTGTTAGATAATGGGAAAATTTCGAAAACAAAATATTCCAGGAATTTTCCCAACAACTTGGTTTTAACATGAGTTTGCATCACCACACTACCCCCAGTCTAATGGTTAGATATAAGTTGTCAACAAAATTCTTAGAAAAATGTTGCAGCGTATGGTGAACAACCACAAAACCAATTGGCACCTCATGGTGTTCTCAACCCTGTGGGAGTATCGCAGAACAGTCAAAGCATCAAAAAGATTCACACCCTTCCATTTAGTCTACAGGGTGGAGGCCATGCTTCCCATCAAACACGAAATCCCCACCCTGCATTCAACCATTGAACTTCTCACCAATACTAAACCCTTAGAGCAATGGTTGGTGTAGTTAGAAATCATCGACAAAATTTGACGAGAGTCTCTCCAACATAACAAAGCCCACAAGAAGAGGTTAAAAGCATCGTTCGATCGCAACATCACCCCCCGGTAATTTATTGAGGGAGAACTAGTCCTACACTATGATGTCGCATAAGAAGTTGTAGGACCTAGGAAGTTTGAGAAATTATGGAAGGGTCCATTTATCGTCAAACATTGCATCCTCAAGGGAGCATAAATTTTATCAGAGCCCGACAGGACATGCCTAAAAAGCCCCGTCAATGGACTCTACCTTAAAAAATTTCACCCATAAAATAAGGGCCTCAATACCTTAGAATGAATATATATGCACCATAACCTTTTATGATGATCACCTCATCATTGACTTGTTCTAAGAACACGCTCTCTCATCCTATGTCGCAGATGGATCATTCACCAATCTACCATTTCAGATTTGATGATGGTGCCTCTTTATGGTTGAAAAAATTAACTGTTGCTTCCTGGGCAATATACTCTCTTGACCGATCACCGTGCCTCACTAACAAACTTTGTATCAGATCAATCACCAACAATCAAGCCGAATATGATGCTGTCACAGAAATTTTAACTGATGCCTCCCTCTAAGGCATCCACCATCTACATGTATTTCTTGATTCCCATATGGTTGCATCGTAGTTAAACCAAACCTTTCAAGTGCCTGATTCATTCCTCTTTAGGAAATACCTTCATGCAAAAATATTATCCTGCAGTTTTGATCACATCACATTTACACATATACTACGAGATAAAAATCATGTAGCTGATCGCATAACTAACCATATCCTAGACTGGAATGCATCACATATATATCATTGACCATAAGAGCATAAAATCCATCATATCCATAAAAAAAACATAAAAATATCATAAAAATATCCATATACACATCATGAGAGCAATCAAAATACATCTCGCATATATATATATATATATATATATATATATATATATATATATATATATATATATATATATATATATATATATATATATATATATATATATATATATATATCAAAAAAATATGTGTCATAGTATACAAAAAATGAGTCCATTGTCTCATCGCCAGGAAAACTATATGTCATCAAAATGACAGGGGAACATCCTCATAAGGGGTGCTTTCCCTGGTATATACATAAGTAAGTCTAGGGTTGAGCCCCTCTAACTAGGTCTCATGGACCAACATCTGCCCTAGGAGCTACAATAGGCGCAGTTTTATCTAGCACAAAAGATACACTGCACAATGTCGGACAATGTGCCCACTCACAAGCCATCACTCTCTCCATGATAAGCTTTGCTAAGTCATAAAAGCCCCCAGTGGGAATCCACCGAGTCAGGGCCTCTACCGTCTCCCAGGTGTCATAGTATTCTTGTATTTGGACCTCCAAGGTAGTCACGCAAGTCTCTGTGGCCTTAGCATGCTCGCGCAAACCCTTGACATCCCCAGCTACCAAAACACGGCTACCCTCCCCTCAGGGTCTACCTATCTCCAACTGGCGTGGTGAAATTTTGTGGTGTAGGCCTAGGTGGAGGCCTATCATCTCTCGGTCTCCATGGAGGCAGTGTCACCCTTGGTATGCCCATATGTCATGGATTGTTGCCTACCAAGTAGGCTAATGGTCATCTACCATGACCCACATCTTCAAGTAAAAAAACATGGTATCAGTGTCATCATAGAAAACACATACATATATACATATAAACAATACTCACATGTAGAAAATATATGTATCATACCGGAGGGAGACCCATGTCTGGGTCACCTCGGAAGTCCACTCCATGTTAGGGATACTCCATGATCAACTTAGGGTTGGAGTTAAACCAAACCTCCACAATGTTGTTCCAATATCACCCCATCGCTCCACCTCTAGCTCGGGGTGTAACAAGATCCCAACTCCATATTTGAGGGTCCCTTAGAGGACTATTTGGTATAGTAAGAAAGGTTCATAACATGAATACCATCTCATACATGATACTACACAAAATACCGGTGTACCAAAAGCACTGAAGCCTCCTCAACTTCACTTGTGTGAGTTGGGATGTCATACCATGGTATACCAAGCAAGCACAATCAAAGAAATTTCCTACCTGCAGCTACTGCAAAACTGCTATATGTGGCCCTAATACTCTATGAGGTGAAGCTGACCCCATGAAACAAGTAATCATCGAGAGATCCAAATGCTTTGTTAAGCTCACAACTGTCAAAATGTTGATGCAACCATCCACAATAGCATTATGTCCACAATGATCCTCCTCCTCTTCCCAATGAAAGATGTTCACCACCCCATGTGGCAATGGATAAGGTAATGCCTCCCCACGAGGCAGTAGGCCGATCACAAAGTACACATCTAGCTAAGATGATATAGGCAACTCAACTCGTCTCATGACCATAATCTAACGGGCATTATCCCAACAACGAACCATGAATCGTAAAAACTATCGTGTGATCTCAGGATGGGGTTATGAAGAAACTTCAATAACCCCCACTACACTAGAGTCTGATAAAATCCTAAATATAGGGCCACCTCGTCACGGAGGGTAGTCCATTCCCTCTCCCTCCAGATAATCCTACCATAAAAAAACATCAAAAATATTATTTTTTGGCCCCTTTAGTTGAAAAATGAGGAAAATAGTTATTTTACTAGACCACGTGCATTAAGCCTACACAGGCACCCGTATTGTGTGTCTATGTGTTGAACATACACAAGATGTGTGTGTCTGTTTAGTGTACAGGCGCATCAACCACCATGGTCGATAAATTCACCTGTTCTTCGCACAAACGTGCCGACGACGCGTCTGTGCCTCACACAGACGTGACGTTCGACGTGCCTAAATGAATAATTTGCGCGAGGATGACGAGTGAAGATCTTGGCTTCACAGGTCGATCGCATGACTCTCTTTGAGTCGCCCACACAGTCCCCCAGAGCTAACCTTAAAAGACCGTATAGGGGACCCCCGTACGACCTACCTACCCTAAAAGCTGAAAAAATGAAAAGTATAAGGTTCTAGCTCCTACCTAGGCCTCTCCACGTGCATCTTGAGTATTATGGCTGACTGCAACTACAAGAAATACTCCAAATACAACCTCTAACCTCTCAATATAACTAGTACAAATGAATTGAAATTGGACCCTTTTCATTTGTATATCACCATTCTATCCATTTTCTGGAGCCCATAACCAAATCTCAGGACCTTCGTTCTCAAAATTGCAAGAGACACAAGGATCAATACCTGATCATCTTTAATCTAGAATTCTCCATTCCAGTTACCACCAAAACTCATTTTTGGGCCCGTCGCACACCCCAAACTTCGTCTCAGACACACCCTCTCTTGTTTTTTAATTCATGTCATCACATATTATTCATATGTTTTAAAAAATATGTTTTCACTTTGGGTATTGGCTGCTGATATTGTAGGTACATCAAAAACACCTTGCTTCTATCAACACCCCAACAAGAAAATACAAGATAAGGTATCATTCAACACTCATCATGATAGGCTTCCTTTTAATCTTTGCATATCTTGATTTAATTTATCCAAAGTGCACCATAGGGTCCATCATCTCGACCATGTTTATCATCACCTCACTTTGGACATGATAAACACTGATGACGGTTGATAGAGCCTCCCCACTCATGGATTCCATCATATTCATAAACCCCCACCCACTACCAAGAGCTATGACAAACCACTCTGGCCCGGAAACCACTTCATTTATACACCTTTATTATCAACCTCATTTTTCGTCACTAATCACATACTAAAACCCACTCCTGATCCGCCACTAATATTTTTGCGACGGATCAACAAGACACATTACTGCGTTTCACATTTGGCCTATCACACCCCCATGATTATAACCCATATGTGTCACTTCATCCACCTCATTACCTCGACAACAAGACCAACTAATGGGGACCCCACCCTTAACAAAAAAATAGCATCCTCACATCATCATGTAGGACCCACACATGTTAATGGGGCACCCATCTCTATATTTGTACATCCAAACCACTTTTACATTCTTTTGGAAATTGTAAAAATATTTTTTAGGAGAAATACTTCCACCCATATTTTTATGTTTCATACCTGGCAGAAGTTTATAGTCACCCTTGGTCGAAGCTTGCACATTCTTTACCAATTCCAATCATTCCAGTCAAAGCATACTTACACACACCCTGGATGTGCTACCGACTCTAGGGATACCCCTATCATAAAATCTTTTGACTGCCACCACTTGCATTAACAACTCCAACCTCGAGCCAGTTGTCCATAATCGTCACTTATATCCAACTCTCGTTATCATGCCTTGTTAACCCACCATATTACACTCTGCTTCACGAGAAAACCTAATCCCTTGTAACATCACCTTTTTGGATGGTTGATGCTTCTTTCCTGTTGACTTCACCAAACATATTCCAGGATTGAGGTAGCACCTTGGATGACTTTTCCCTTCTTAGAGAACATCCTTGCACTAGCACATTTGGCCCAATTTCTGATGGACAAATCATCGCTATTCCGACACATAGGCATCCCAAGAGCAACACTTTAAGTTGGGGAAAAATGTGGTTATCCATTACGTCGCAATTTCGACACTTTAATAAAGTGTTGGAAGAGAGACACATTTTTCGACGTTTCCAGACGTCCGTTGCTCTTCCAATGTTGTCAAAATCGTCGCTATTCCGATGTCATAAAACATGTCACTATTTCGACGTTATCAAAAGCGTCGCTATTCTAACGTTAGTTAAACCGTCGGTCTACCAAAGTTTTACTCCGTTGCGCTACTGATGATCCATAACTGTCAGTCTTCCGACGTTTATCGGGTTTTCAAAATGATGTCGCTCTTCCGACGTGTGTGGTTTTCTGATGCACTTCCGACGTGTGGGTCTTTCCATCGCTCTTCTGACGTGTATGACTTTCCGTTGCTATTCCAACGTCCTGCAGAGTTGGTCGCAAGTCCGACAGGTCAAACTTGGTCCAACATCCGTCGTTATTCCGACGTGGGTGACTTTATGTCACTCTACCAACGTCTTGCAAACTATGTCGGAAGTCCAATGTTGTGTATTTGTTTTCGCAAGTTCGACGGTTGGAAGTGGATAGAAAGCATCAGAAGACCGATGGAAAATAACATATATGGAAAAAAAACGGGTGCAGTCTTCCAGCTCCAGGAAGGTGCAATCTTCCAACTCCAGGAATACGTCCAATGATATTAGAGCATCTCAAAGAATGTGTACTGTGATGGCAGATGACCTCGATAGGTACTGTGATGGCTTACGCTTCTCAGCAAAAGCGAAGTTTTCAAAACCTTTCATGTAAAAGTTGTTGCCTAAAAAACCAATGTTGCAAACAATGGCATTATTCTTCACAAAAATATCAGCAGTGCCAAGTACATCCTCAGTAAGGGCTTCCATAAGAGGTTGCAAGGCACAAAATGGCTTTCCAACATCTCCATATCCACACACAATAGCAACCTTACCAGCAATCATGACATTTGTGGTTCGCATAAGACCATCTATGGGAGAGGATCTAAATCCATATAAGTTATCAAACTGCAAGAAAAGAGAAGAAAGACGCAATCAAATTCATGAAAACCCACAAATACATCACAAGTTTACATGTGCTCCTATATGTTTGCCCTACGTGATCACCCAAGGGTTTCTCACCCAGCTTCAGCACCACCTTATAAATCAACAAAAATATTTACCTGCAAGTAAAATTTCCTTTATCATAGCAGTTGAGATAGGAGTGTTTAAAATTTGTATACTGTAACATAGACAACTCAGCCCCTTAGATGTTCTTTCTACAATCATGTCTGCATTGATTGAAAACATTGAGGTTATCAAGTGGCCCAGTGATCAAAATTGAAAACCATTGTCCATTTAACTTGAGACTGAAAGGAAATATGATGTATTGCTCCAATGCCCTGCTGTGAACAACATATTGAGAAGGGTAAGAAGATCGAGAGGAAAATAGCCTTTGTTTGGATCGAAATAATAAAACACTCAAACAAATTGTCTTGCTGACCAGAAAAAGAACCCCTGCATTAACTTTATCCTTAATCATTAAAATTAAGATAAGATTATTTTTACACTGGAAGTTGGACAACTCATCCCCTTAGATGTTATTTCTGCGATCATGTCCGCATTCACTAAAATGTTATGGTCATCATAGCTATCCAACAATCTAAACTAAAAACCTTTATCCATATTAACCAGAGAATAAAAACCAAAATATAATGTGTCCCCCAATGTCCGCTGTAAAGATGTATTACAACAACATAGCAAGAAAAAGAATCAAATAAGATTTAGTTGTCTTAAATAACTGAATTTCTCTCACAGAGAGTATCCTGATGACCAAATAAAGTAGCCCAGTTTATATTCAATACTAGACCTCATCAATTCAAGTGCAAACAAAAACACAATAGTAAATAAGACAAATGAATATCAATGAATGTACAAGGAGACCACAATAGAGAAAAAAAAAGCAAGCTGAATACATCAGATTGAAATAATAAACTACTTTTGCTAACAAGGACTCCCTTCCACGACAAATGGCCATTAAAAGAGCCACATAAATATGAAGCATCCGTACCTTCATAGTCTCCCAACCTATGGGATAAGGATTGGTCACCTTTCTATCCATGATTGCATCTCAGATAACTCTGAAAATTCATTTCCTAGAGGACATTTCAAAGTGGTTTTGGCACACCATCGGGAGCACTTTGTTATTTTTCAAAACCAACAAATCAGAAATAGTTCTCAAAGAAATATCAATTCTGAGGAAGCCACAATATAAGGCATTTTAAATTGGCTTAATCCAACCCGCACAAACTACCCTTCACTAAGATATCTCATGTAAACCCACACCGTTCCACTAAAACCGATTTCTACCACATCCTATTTCCAACCTCATCACTTGAGATTAGTGATCTAAAACTCCCATAAACAATTTTATGAAATAAAACAAAGCATTCTTAATCTTAAGAGTGGATTGGAGCTATAGACCAAGAACTACACTGTCTATGATGCGGACATGAAACTTGCAACAAGTTTAAGCATCCTTGACATAGTAGTTACCCATCAGATCTGGCCCCTAGCAATTAAGATAGATGAGCATCACAATTTGTAGCTCATAAACTGCCGAAATCATAGACACAGATATGATATGAATCTAAATTTATGGAAGAGGATTCTACATTCTTTGTTTTCTTAATATTTTCACCATATTAAGAAGGGACTACTAGTTTTATTTACTCTTTTTGTTAGGGCGGTAGAGCCTCATTAATGTGCACTAGTGTTATATGTTCCCAAATATTGTTGAATCTCATTTTATGAAAACAAGTGCAAGGTAGGGGACAGAGTGAAGAGCTAGTTCAACGAAGGAAGTTAGGAGCTGCTAAATTGGAGATTGGATACTAAGTGATTTGAGGAGTGAAATATATTGTTATATGAGCAAAAATTCTTGGAGCATTCATAGAAGACCTTGTTTGAAGCATTGATGAAGATCTTGTTGAATACTTGAAGCCCTGTTGAAGAAGCCTCATTTAAGCAGAATTTAAATCCATTGAAGTAGCCTCTTGGTAACTGATATTGATAACCCTTTTTGGAGCAGTAAAATGTATCTATGATAAATATCTTGATGATGAGAAACCTGACCTATGAAAATCTGAGACAGAATGTGGGATATGATCTGTAGCGGATCTTTTTTTTTTGGAGCAGACTTTGGAGACTAATTGAAATAGATTAGATTGTTGACCTAAGTACATTGGAAGATATGTCAAACATACCATTGAATACTTCTGAATAAATCCATTGAAGCTTATTTTAAGTATCTTGGAGGAAATATATACCACCTATAGAAGAATTTGTTGAATTAAATCTTACCTGCAGTGAGGTTTCCACCTGGATCCAACATTATGTATGAAACCATAACACCCCTGACATGCCAAAAAAAAGGATTATCAAGAAAAATTAAGGAAATTTGTAACTTGTTTTGAATGAAAAATTGTACAAAGAATTATAATAGACGAACTCATGCCAACAATTAATCGTAATATTTTATAAGCATATTTAGGATGACTGAGCAGATATTGTAGAGTTCAGAGTCGGAAGGGGATTTGAAGTGATGACTCGGGGACTTAACGAAAATGGAGTGTCAGGGTTCTGTCAATAGGAAATGAAAAATATTCTTCAGTTAACTAGACTACATGGTGAGATATGGTTGCAGGTATGAGGAACTACCCTAGAAACCCATAAGGTTGGAACCTCGGAATTTTGTGGCCACCTAGTATAAATGGCTCAGCTAGGCATTCTTTAGAATAATCTCAGTCTCTGAGTATTATCAACAGTGAATGCTGCAAGAGATAGATCCCATCAATGTTATATCTTTATGTGAAGCAGTAGTCATACAATTTCTCGATGAAACTCAACACTCCTCGAAAATGTGTAACCCGTGGACTGATAAATACACATAGGAATGGGTGTCTTAGTCTCTGTGTCTAACTTAGCCAAGCAAGCACTTTAAACTTAGTCCCTTATGAAATGCGTTCAGCCAGCAATGTACAGGAAAAAGTGTGCTCCCCAAATATGTAATACTCTTTAACCTGGAATATAGCTATTGGGGAAAACACTACATTACATAATTCATCAACATTAAGGAAAACAACTGAAGTTATTGATATTAGACTTGAAACCAACACACACAACAACATCTAAAATCTCACTTATAAAATGCTGAGTGTTATAACTGTAGTGAGCCATAAATTTCAAGAGTTTGATATGACCTGATCAAAAAACAAGATCCTTCCTCGAACTAATTTTTTCCTTTCAGTATTTTCTGTGTGATTTTTCACTAGATTAACATTTGTCTTTATGAGCTGGAAAAGCTCATGGATCAAATGTAACAACATGCCTCTTAGGCACCCAAGTCCTCACAATGGCTTGGCAGATCTGCACTGACCGGCTATGAATTTTTATCACCATGGTATGGAGACTTCCAATTCTGCTCATAGCAGAGCAACTTCAGAGTGGGAAAACTAAATAGTGAATGACAAGAAAAGATAACCAAAACTAGCTATGTTTGTATTTTGAAAAAATAGTAAAATCTGACAAACTGAATCAAGTATTAAACCTGAATATGGATTAAATTTACTGTAAATAACTTCATTTAGAAACAACCATGCCATATATGACTTTGTAAAGGAGATTCAAGCCACTTAAATTTTGAACATGTTATTTGAAGCAAAACTAGGTTTTGAGGTTTCTTTAGCTTAAACTGACAATAAATCTAGCCATATAACTGGAAATAACGCTAGCCATATCTGTAGAAGGAATATTATAAGCATAATTTACCAGAAAAACAAAAGAACATTATCAAAGGAATAGTCATGAGAATGTAGGTTTCACAAAGGATATTTACATATACATGATTTTATAAAAGTTTAAACACCAACCCAAGGAAAGAAAACCAAGGGAAGGGCTTACTGCTTCATCAAAGCACTGCTCCTAAGATTTCCCTAACAAAAACAGAAAATAATTCAGCAGACCAGAATTTTCCTACTATGAAATGACAGAAATATTTCAGACTGGACACTTGTTTTTCTGAAGCAACCATTGCTTGATGCAGGCCTCGTGATAACTGTGACTGCACTTTAAACTGCCCAGATCATCTCTTTATTCATACTATTCCTGTATAAACAATTCACACCATCATTTTCATACTCTCAGAAGAAAGGGTTTCCATATGTTTTTGAATCTGAAGAGGGAGAAAATTTTACACTTTAAAACTACCAACTAAACCTATAAATCTACAAACAAATTTAAAAGTCCAAGCCTGCTTCATTCTTTGATAATCTCCCCATAGATATTATAAATACCTGGAAAATGTTGCATTTGACTTCAATATCCATACTCTGAGAAGCATACTCTATTTTTGAGGAGTACAAGCTTTTCTCTAAGCACTTGGAAATAGTCTCCTCACTAAGTCCTGTGCTAACATAGCCAATATACTCCTCTAGGGCTAACAATTCTTGGATAAATAAGGGGAGGAAACATGTCATATTTCTGAATAAAACAAATCAATTCCTTCACATTTCATATCCATTTGTCTATATACATTTAAAAAATTGTATGGAGAAACCTCATATGACATGTTGTCTATATTGAGTCGCATAGCACTGTGTTGATCATGCAGGCTTATTCCATTTGAGATAAGATTTTCCTCTAGCATCAGCACTTGCTGCCAGCCAAAAGGAAATTACATTATCATTTTAAAATTTGATTAGAGTGAAAATATATACATGCCGAATTTTAGCTGTAACAATTAGCTCACCTCATCACGTCATTCTGATCAATGCACTGCAATGCTGATAAAACTTGGAAATATGTGAATCAACTGAAAACTCAAATCACTATCTTTCCCTAGTATATTTTTTGGTTTTGTAAAAATTCTAGAATATCCAACTCAATCGCAATGTATAACATCAACCTGATAGCATAACAAGTCCAGTATGCAATGTCCTTGAGCTAGTTCATCCTACATCTTAAATCTTAGACCCTAAAAATTTAAACGCATTATACCAAAAATGCGAAGGCTTTAAACCTTGAACCCTGCTTATTAAGAAATATGAACCCTAAAATACCCTTTAAAGCCCCAAAATCCATGATGGACATTGGTTAAAATGTCCTCAAGATATATCCAACCTGCCTACAAGGGTAGTTATGCACACAGATATTCATAAATGGCCCATTGTAAGTGCACATTCCATACTATGACCCAATTACCTTTTGAAAATTACTATAAGAATTTCAGTATGCTTAAATAGCCCATTGGACGTGCACATTCCATACTATGACACAATTACCTTTTGAAAATGATCTTAAGCATTGTAGTATGCTTTAAGAAATGACCTTTTGAAAACGATTATAAAAAAATGGTGAAAGACTTGAGGAGCTTTTGGCATTATAGATAAACTGCACTTAAGGACTCTTTGATATCTCTTGGAAATAAAAGAGAAATGATTCTGAGAATCATTGTAGTATGCTTTAACTGGTCTTTTGAAAATGATTCTAAGAAAAAAGGTAGCACACTTGAGGAAGTTTTGGCATTAGAGATAAACTCCACTGAAGGACTCGAGATATATCTTGGAAAAATAAATTTGTTCTAAATTACTAGGAGGTTGTTGGAAAGGATTTTGCAGCTTCATGTACATTCAAGGTCCATATATCAATTAGGGGCCTTGGTCTGATCTACACTTTGACAGAGGCAAACTTCATTCCACTATATCTATATCGAAAGGAGATGCAAGTTTTTTGTGGGAAAGGGATTTGAAGATTATTGATCGTCTGTGAAAGTAATAGACCTCATTGAAATCTACCATATGTGCACCCCATATTGCTACATCTAGAGTTTAATTAATCCATAGGAAGTCTAATACAATTTCTAAAGCCAAAAAAGTCTTCAATCATTTCTGTTTGGATTTAGAGACTCCATTCTGGCAAGGATTTTTCCATCAAGAATATCTAAGTGAATTTATCGCTAAAATTTCTTTCTTATAGTAGAATTGAATGTGAATAGCTCTCATATGTTTTCCTTTCAAGTATCCAAGAAGAAGCATAATCCTTGCACATGCAAGGTTGGGATGCTAGTTTCAAACTGAAGATAGGGCTGATAACCCTTGCACATGCAAGGTTGGGATGCTGGTTTCAAACTGAAGATAGGGCTGATAGCTCTCATATGTTTTCCTTTCAAGTATCCAAGAAGAAGCATAACCCTTGCACATGTAAGGTTGGGATGCTGGTTTCAAACTAAAGATAGGGCTGATAAAACAGCATGTCACAAGTGGGAAGCTTTGTCCTCAAAGTTGAATTAAAAACTCTCCTACTAGTAAACAAGATATCGCTCTTTGTGAGGGACTCCGAAGGCATATGTTCATCATCACAAGAAGAAAATAGCTTGCATGGAAATCAAAAGGGTGCTATAAGTTTGCAGAGAAATGGTCCATCAAGAATACCTAAGTGAATTTATCGCTAAAACTTCTTTCCTATAGCTGAATCGAATGTGAAGAGCTCTCATATGTTTTCCTTTTAAGTATCCAATAAGAAGCATAACCCTTGCACATGAAAGGTTGGGATGCTAGTTTCAAAATGAAGATAGGGCTGATAAAACAACATGTCAAAAGTGGGAAGCTTTGTCCTCAAAGTTGAATTACAAACTTTCCTACAAGTAAACAAGATATCAACCTTTGTGAGGGACTCAAAAGGCATATGTTCATCATCACAAGAAGAAAATAGATTGCATGGAAGACTGATGGTAATGTATATCCAACCCAATGTTGACTGGATTTACTTGGAAATGAAAATCACCTTGGCCTTCTTTGTAGTCATTGTCACCTTGGTAGCCTTTGTATTCACTGAATTTTCACCCCTGCTTTGTTTGTCAAAAACTGCAGGTTCCTGCTATTGTTGAGAATAATTAAGTCAAATTTTCCAATCATACTTCTGTATTCATTATATGATTTAATATTTAATGAACAAAGTTCAAACAATGAGACGCTCAGAAGAACACTCCTAAATATATCTACTGCTAAGTATCTCTGTACACTTCTAATGAGCAACTTAATGATTGTTCATGTAAGAAATCTACATAAGCCAAAAAAGAGTCATGTTGGAGACACCTTTAATTGGGTGTAGATAAAACTCAGATAGATCAGAGAACCATTTAAATACATACTCAGAAGGCTCATCGTGGCTTCCTCTAGGGTAGCTAGGGCTATAAAATAATTCATGGGTAACCCAAGAAAACAATAGACATTGCACGCAAAATAATCGATGAGTTAGCATTCTTCATTTAAGGAAAAACCATATATGAACTAGGCTTTCACAACTCTACAATATCTTATACATATAACTAAGGCTCTACAATATCTTTCCATACAACTAAGGCTCTTAAGCAATGCACATTGCCATCATCAATGGGCAGTCAAATTTTGCAAATAATGCTAAAATTTGATATTTGTCATACAAACAGAACCCTAGATACAAATATTCAAATAAGCTCAAATTCCAAAGCATAACATCGTACCATGTGTCTTAAAGCCATATCCAAATATTTATCATCAATGGGCAATCAAAATTTTCAAATAATAATAAATCCTGAAATTTGTCATACAAACAAAAGCCTAGACACAAATCTTCAATTAAGCTCTAATTCCAAGTTAGAAACACACAAGAATAACATAGTACCATGTGTCTTAAAGCCATATCCAAAGATTTTTTTGAGAGGGTCCTTCCAAATCTTGTGCTATCTGGAGATAATACTGGCTTCAATGGTTGTTTAGCTTGTGTTGTAGATGAGATAGACCTCACAGATAATTGATATTCCTGTTGTTTTGGGGCAGATATTTTGCATTCAACACCTTTTCAACCATCTTTCTGCCAATTACACCTGAAGGTTGACACTGAAATGTTATTACCAATACTATGTGATTTGCTAGATTGTACACTGGATCGGTCATTGTTCTGGCTGTCATTTGAAATTTCGATAGTGTCATTGGTAGTGTATTAAAATTGTTATAACGAACAACAGAGAAATACTTATGACTAGTTAACATACATCAAGCAAACATAGCAATGTGGGGGTACCCAAGGAATCTTCTGAAAAGGAGAGATGAAAAGCAAGAAGCTAAACTAGCAAAAGAAAAAATAACAAAATAAAAAACACCAACACAGAGTGAATCCAAATAGAACAAATAACAAAATGTCAAGATTCTCTCATTACATTCATTTTTTATTGGGATAAGCACAGAGTGAAGCTTGTATGCCTTGGTGAGGTGGTCATCTAGATGGATAGTTGGAAAGAAAGTGGGTTAACTCAAATGATGGTACAACTACAACAAGAGTTAGTGGAGAAGGAGGTGGCCTTGGAAAAGCTCCAAGCAGTTTTCCAAGAATACGAAGAAGCAATACCACCTTCCTTGCCATTTCTAAAGCCAACACCATGACTAAAACCACCTTTTTAAGCTAAATTTCTATAGACATTTCTCTAGTGCAGATTGGTGACTTTGAAAAAGCATACTAGAGGCATTAGTTCCAAGATCCTAAAGCAAATGGGCTATGATGAACAAGGATTAGGAAATTCAAGGAATTATAAACTCCATTATAGCTACATAGAGGCCAAGCATAATGGATTAGAATTTGATGGAAAAATGGAAAGGCCCATCACCATCAAGACCATTCTGTAAAACCAAAGACATGTTGGTGTTGGCCTATTCATTAGGAGAAGTAGAAACAACAAATGAAGGTAATAGTCACTATCATCTTAGCCTTCTTGTCCAAGAATCCTACCATATCAAGAATGGAATGTCTTTGTACTAGTGCTTAGCATGGTTACACACTCAAGTGATGGAAATATCTCATATAAAGAACAACTATATATGATAATCACACAAATTATACCAATTAGTCTTATGCTACCATTGCAGTGTAAAAGACTCCATGACTCAACTATCTTTTGCAAAATTTTGAAGGAAAAGTGCACAACTAATATTAGTTGGTTAATACAAACACCAAAGTTGGATAAGTCCACTAGTTTGGTGGTCAATGGGCAATAAGTTAGTGATGGTAATAGTGTTGAGCCACTAGATGTGAAGTTTAGCCCTTGTCTCTAGTGACTACGTTAAGCCCTATTCAAAGGTTGAAGGTTGAGCTAGATCTATTTCAGAAGTTAACAAATGGAAGAATAATTCCTACAGAGTATGACATATCTAAGAGGGCTTCAAATATCTAAAGAAATAGGCTCCAGACCTGTTGATTTGAGAAGAAGGAAATGTTGAAGCTAATAGCTTGAAAAATTGTAGCGGCATCTAAATTCATATTCAAAACAGAAACAAAAACATTTTTGGCATTTATAATAGATGAAATCATGCCAAAAATTAATCGTAATAATTTATAAGCATATTTAGGAATCATTATCATCAGTTTTCTGGGGTAAAAATAGACATTTTTCGACTATTATTAAGTATATTTCATTGCCAAAATAAATTTCTGGGTTTTAACCCTAGGGTAAATCAACCGTTTTCCATTGCAAGTAGTTTATAGATCGTTGATAACAGAGAGGTAGATAACATTAATGGGTGTTGGAACGGGGTCTCCTAACAAGCTGTGAAACTGGTCCATTTTTATTATTTTTTATTATATTTAGCCTAGCGGAGGGGTTTTGGGGTGGGTCAAAGCCTCGAACGCATTGTAATGGGTCAAAGGGTAAACTAGGGGTCCGAAAACCATGGGTTACGGACCGTAGGAAAGTCGAGGATAGATTGTTATAAATAGAGATGCACTTTGTATTGTAAAGGATAGGATATGATGAGCTACTAATGCGATCTGTTATTTAAGACATCTGTTTGGGTTTTGGGGAATGGATTCCTGTTGGATGTGTGTGCGGAGATCCTAGTCCAGCTGTGTGCGGACCCTGTTGTTGTGTGCGCAGGTTGGGAAGGGAATTGGAATTGTAAGGAAGAATTGATGAATGAATGAATGCAAAGATTGTTAAGGAACTGAACCTGTGAGTACTGTTATATGAATTACTGATAATTGTTGTATTATGCGTTTTCTGTCCTTAAGCTGCGAAAGATCTGTGTACTATGTTCTTGGATCTAGATATGTTATATTCTGTTTATGTAATGATGTGTTGATGATATAACAAGTGTAAAACTATAGATCTAGTGCACGTGGATGTGAATATATATTTAATTAACTCTGCGTAAAGTAAGGTAATCGGGGATTACAGGATCTAGTGCTTCTCTTCTTGCTTTACCCATATTTTCTCAGGGTGCGGAAACCTGGTTCCAGCACCCACCCATACTACTTCGGGTGAGACTTTGACCTGTGAAAGCAGGTCACTGCCGAAAGGGACAGTAGTATAGGGGTTTGTTGGCAAACCTTGCTTACCAAACCTGGGTCAGGACCCCTCGAGCCAACAAATGGTTCCGTTACCGGGACCGAAAGAAGTCTGAGAAAGGGATCGGGTAATGACAAGAGAATACTGGAAGATCTGACGCGAACGTGAATGAGCGCTACTCTGGAGGAGGGTACAACATGAAGTTGTAGGTATTGTCAAACAGATCCAGAGAAGAATAATTCTGTCCGTAGCCCACCGGGAAAAGCAACGATGCAAGGGTCGTTAGGCGCAGGAGGGCAAGCCCTCAACCGGATCCTGGTTATAGGGAGACATGGTAGTAAAATTGAAGTTACCTACCTTTAAAGGTGCAGCCAATGAAGATATGGATCATTTTTGGTTCATGGCTAACTCGGTATGGACGACAGAGGGGGTGGTGAGCGATACTGTGAAAAAAACACAGTTTTCCTTGGCCTTTGAAGATAGAGCACTGGATTGGTACATGGGTACATATCTCAAAATGGAAGTGCATCCCTTCAAAATATTAAGGATGCCCTAAAACAATAGTTCCGGAAGCCAAAGTCATACTCTCAGTTGGTAGCCGAAGTAAAAGATTTCAAGCAAGGTACATATGAGTCAGTGTGGGAGGCCAATCATCGATTGAAGAAATTAATTAGGGAAGGGGGGTTCAAGTATGACGACATGCAACACACGGAATGGTTCATCGCCATGTTGCTACCTCACTTACGTGTACCAATGGGCCAGCAGACCTTCGAGTCGCAGGAAAAAGCCCTGGAAACCGCTATGAAGCTCGAAGCCGCACCCAAGGACGATACATTGGGTGGAGTACAGTAGATTCAAGAGCAACTCATAGCCATGCACATGGAAATACAGAGCTTGTGGACGGAACGGGGAAAAGGAGTTAGCATAGACCTCTGGTGCATACGATGCCGGGTGTCTAGTCATACTAAGGACCAGTGTCCCCTATTGGCGGATTACCTACAAGCAGGGGGACCTGGTCCACTGCGCCCCGGATTCGGCGGCCCTGCGCTTTGGTGCGATGACTGTCGAGTAGCAGGACTACATGATACGACCCAGTGCCCCCGGTTAAGTATGGGTGATCTGAAGCAACAATGGTGCAGGTTCTGCCGATCAGTAGGGCATGATGAGTAGAATTGTCGCACATATGAGCTATTGGTAGATCGGGGATACCTCTATAGGGTACAGTTAGATCCCGCATCACCGAGATCCCCCTCGACTTTTGGTGGCTCCCCTGCAAGGAGTAGGGGAGGTCGGGAAGGGAGCGCAGGATGGGGTCGGGGACAACTGATCTGCTATAATTGCGGAGAAATAAGGCACTTCGCAAGGGACTGTCCAAATCCCACCAGGCGATCCTGCAAATATTGCCGACAGCTGGACCATGAAATTGAAGATTGCCCACTTTTAATAGCTAAGATGCAGGACAAGCAGCCCACCCCTACGCAGAATGTGCAAAGGGTTAAAATTGAGATACGCAGTGGGCTGGTCACCCTAGAAGCCAAAAAGGAGTTGGCCTCCCGGGAAGGAGTGCCCTTCCAAGAAAAAACACCACTAACAGTCACCACGCAGCTGCCAACGCAACCTCAGATAAAGGAAGGAGTTGAGCCCCTTCTAATGGCATGCTTGGAACTGCTACATAACCAACCGATTGTAGAAACTCTTCAACTATTACTGCATAGCTGCGCAGCTTGGCCCAACACAATCCTTGAGACCCGAGGTGTCCACCGGCTATATGGCTACAAGAAATGCACCGGACGAGAAATTTTGTTGACTGCGCAGATTGGTGACTATGAGATGGACCAAGTTATTCTCGATTTAGGGTCGAATGTGAACATGCTATCAAAGAAGACATGGCAACGAATGGGTGAACCTAAGCTGGAATGGTCCACTATCCAGCTGCGCATGGAAAATCAACAGAAGATCATACCGCTAGGACGATTGCCAAGAGTCATAGTAGACATCATGGGAGTAAAAGTCCTAGCTGACTTTGAGGTCATTGAAATCATGGACGATGCGGATCCGTACCCTGCACTACTCGGGCTAGACTGGGCTATAGACATGGGGGGTGTCATCAATCTCAAAAAGCGTAGCATGGTGTTTGAAAACAATGGTACACGCGTAATAGTACCACTAGATCCAGCGGAAGGCGCACGGTATATGGAACCAGCCTACGAATAGGAGGAACTAGACCATATTTACAGATTGACTGCACAGGATGAAGACAGGAGTAAAACCACAAAAAATGGGATATTTTAGAGGGATAGTGATTGTTGTTCTGATGCTGATGAGGAACTGGAAAGTTGGCAGAACCAATTACACAAGGTGTCGGTCCTGTGTTGCCCCCGGGTCGCAAGAACCCTCTACTTCATTTCTTGAGAGGTAAGAGATCTACCCCACTTTGATGAGGCTGGTAGTGTCCAGGAATTCCTCAGGACATTAGAAGCTAGGGTGCCAAGAGAACGACGGCTCTAGGCCCTTAACTTTTCTATGTGCAGGACACCTGTGTGTTGGTGGGACACCCACAAGGAAGCATTCTCGGATTGGAAAACGTGTCGAGAAAGGATGCTTCTACGGTTCACCCCTCCAGCTGACATACGCACCGGGATGTTCCTCGGACCCGAGGATCCCCGCGCACATCTACGTGTTTGGATGATGAAGTGGTCCGACCGAACTATAGAAGAATGGGTCCATCTATTTTTTCATGCCTTGGGTCCAATCCCGACTGCTTAGTACTTAGACGCGGAATTGCACCAGTGCACCCACCATTGGGAGACACTTAAGGAGGACTTTGTCGAGACATTCGGATTGATTAGAGGAACAGAGACGCTTAACGAGGCTCTGCAGGACATTGATGCGTTTTTATTTAATAATACTCCCCACCGTGTCGCCCCAACAATCTTGACATGGGACGTGCAGATGCACGACATAGCCAATTGTCGGAGCTTGGCGATTGATGAGGACGAGGATAATCCTTGAAACATTTTCATCTCGGAATCAGAAGGAGAACACGTTGTTATGGGGCCATCACTACAGAATCTTGACGTAACACAACCACTTAAGCTGTATGATGTTAATATTGGGACGGAGGAACACCCTAAGCTGGCTAAGATTGGGGACTATTGGGATGAGAGGACTGTGGGAAAATTCGTAGAATTACTCATGGAATATCAGGACTTATTTCTGACAAAGTTCTTTGAGCTCAAGGGCATCACTGGAGACCTCGGTATTATGCATATCAATTTGAAACCTGAGGCACGCCCTGTCAAGCAGCGGCCGTACCGAATGAATCCCAAATACAAGAAAAAGTTCAAGGAAGAGCTGGATAAAATTCTTGTCGCCGGTATCATTGAACCAGTTGAGCAGTCAGACTGGGTAAGTCCAATGGTCGACCAGGAAAAGTAGACCAAGGGAGAAATATGCATCTGTGTGGATCTGTGCAACTTAAATGATGCCTGCGTCCATGACCCCTTCCTACGCCCTTCTCCGACAAAATCCTTGATAGCATGGGCGAACAGGAGGCCTATTCCTTCACCGATGGGTTCTCAGGGTACCATTAGATTCGGATTGCACCTGAATATCACAGTAAGACTACTTTCACGACTGAATGGGGGTCTTTCCAGTATACGGTCATTCCCTTTGGTCTAAAAAATGCACCTGCTATTTTCTCAAGGGTCGTAGTTGTGGTATTCAAGGAATTTATTCATAAGTTCCTAGAGGTTTATTTCGATTATTGGATTGTTTTTGGCTTAGTCAAGGAGCATGTCTCTAACCTGCAGCTAATGTTGGATGCATGCTAGAAGCACCAGATCTCCTTGAATATTAAGAAGTGCATTTTTTGTGTGCCATTTGGAATCCTGCTTGGACACATCGTCTGTCGTCAAGGATTTATGGTTGACCCTATGAAGGTAGTCATAATAATAAACCTAGTAGTCCCCACAATGGAGAAACAACTGCGTTCTATTCTTGGACACACTAGTTATTACCGAAAATTCATTCAGGGGTACGCCCTGATTACAACGCCTATGGAAAAGCTATTAAAAAAGGATGTTTCCTTCTTTTGGGATGACAAATGTCAGAAGAGCTTTGAACTGCTCAAAGAGAAGATGATCTCTACCCCCATACTAATATTTCCCAATTGGTCAAAGGAATTTCATGTACACGTGGATGCGTCGGGTATCGCCTTAGGAGATGTTCTCACTCAACCTGGAGAAGGAGATATCGACCACCCGGTTTCCTTTGCAAGTCGAAAACTCTCGGGTGCAGACCGAACTAATCCACCACTGAACATGAAGGATTGGCTATGGTCTACGCGCTACAGAAATATCGGCACTATCAACTAGGTGGACACTTTAAAATGTTCACTGATCATTCGGCTTTAAAATACCTGGTCAACAATCTTGTGTTGGGGGGGAAGATTTTCCATTGGTTGTTGCTATTCCAGGAGTATGATTTTGAGATCATCGTCAAGCTCGGAAGGTTGAATGTTGGCCCGGACCATCTGTCTCGCATTGAAACAGGAGAAGAGCCTACTAATTTGGAAGAAGGCTTTCTGGATGCGCAACTGTTTACCATTAAGGTGGTTGACGCACACTTTGCTGATATCATTAAGTTCCTCACTATAGGCATGGCCCCGACTAGATATTCGATACATCAGAAGAAGGAATTGGTTACTCGGGCAGTGGACTTTACTATCCTCACCGGTCAGTTATACAAGCTAGGTGCTGACGAAATACTACGCGGATATGTCCTCGAACATGAATGGCCTATCGTGTTAGCAGAAGCGCATGAAGGTGTCGTAGGAGGCCACTACGCAGGACAGGCAACCACACAAAAGATTTTGAGGGTTGGGTTATGGTGGCCTACGTTGCATCAAGATTCATAAATCTATTTTCAATCTTGCGATACCTTCCAGTGCACAGGACGACCTTCACACTAAGATGAGATGTCATTACAACCTCAAGTGGCTTTACAGGCTTTCAACAAATGGGCCATTGATTTTATAGGACCCATCAATCCACTTGGAAATAAAACAGACACGCGCTATATTATCACTGCCATTGACTACGTCACTTGATGGGCTGAGGCACAAGTGGTGAAGGATTGTACCACGGATACTGTTGTGCACTTCATATTTGAGAAGATCCTGACTAGGTTTGGCTGCCCAAAAATCCTAATGAGTGACATAGGTACACACTTTGTCAACCAGACGATTCAAGCCTTGAATGAGGAATTCAGGATCCACCATGCGAAGAGTACCCTGTACCACCCTCAAGAAAACGGGGCGGTTGAGGATTTTAACAAAATTTTAGAACGGGCATTAACTAAGGTCTGCAATGCCGATCGTAGTGACTGGGATGTGCGCATTCCCTCTATTCTATGGGCCTACCAAACAAATTGCAAGAAGCTAACAGGCAGAACCCCCTTCCAGATGGTCTATGGCAAAGAGGCCATTATGGCCATTGAATACGTTGTTCCTAGCCTACGCATTGCAATACTTACCAATATGGTGGACCCTGATATCATAGAGGAGCGTCTTGCGCAACTGGTGGCTCTGGAGGAAGATCGGTTTATTGATAATTTTCATCAACAGGTTCAGAAGGCTCATGACAAAGCATGGCATGATCGACATATTCACCAAAAGACGTTCGTCATAGGTGACCTTGTCCTTTGATACGATAGCCAATTTGCGAAACATCTAGGAAAATTCCGATAGCACTGGCTAGGTCCCTACACAGTTAAAGAAATCATGAATGGTGGAGTAGTCCAGCTAGCTACCCTATGCGGAGACATCGTACCAGGATTTGTCAATGGTAATCGACTCAAACCTTACTGGGTTCAATGACTATATGATAGCTGCAGTGACTAGGGACGAGTCACAAGATTGTGTTGGGGGACTGTTGGAACGGAGTCTCCTAACAAGCTGCAAAACTGGTCCATTTTGATTATTTTTTATTATATTTAGCCTAGCGGAGGGGTTTTGGGGTGGATCAAAGCCCCGAACGCATTGTAATGGGTCAAAGGGTAAACTAGGGGTCCGAAAACCATGGGTTGCAGACCGTAGGAAAGTAAAGGCTAGATTGTTATAAATAGAGATGCACTTTGTATTGTAAAGGATAGGATATGATGAGCTATTGATGCAATTTGTTGTTTAAGCTATCTGTTTGGGTTTCGGGGAACAGACTCCTGCTGGTTGTGTGCACGGAGATCCTAGTCCAGTTGTGTGCGGACCCTGCTATTGTGTGCGCAGGTTGGGAAGGGAATTAGAATTGTAAGGAAGAATTGATGAATGAATGAATGCAAATATTTTTAAGGAACTGAACCTGTGAGTACTGTTATATGAATTACTGATAATTTTTGTATTATGCGTTCTCTGTCCTTAAGCTGCGAAAGATCTGTGTACTGTGTTCTTGGATATAGATTTGTTATACTCTGTTTATGTAATGAAGTGTTGATGATATAACAAGTGTAGAACTATAGATCTAGTGCACTGGATGCGAATAGATATTTAATTAACTCTGCGTAGAGTAAGGTAATCGAGGATTACAGGATCTAGCACTGCTCTGCTTGCTTTACCCATCCTTTCTCAGGGTGCGGAAACCTGGTTCTAGCACCCACCCATACTACTTCAGGTGAGACTTTGACCTACGAAAGCAGGTCGCTGCCAAAAGAGCTAGTAGTATAGGGGTTTGTTGGCAAACCTTGCTTACCGAACCTGGGTCAGGACCCCTCGAGCCAACAAGGGGATCAATACATTTCTTGATGTCTGTTGATGCAACTTCACAGGCATCAATAATGCGGCTAACAAATACTACATCAATTACTCCTTTCAATTACTTACTAGATGACATTAGCGGGTGCTAATGTCAACTGTTTTAACAGAATTGTTGAAAATGTTGGGGTCTGTGTGGTCATAGCTTGCTGCGTTATTATTATCTTCTTCTATCTGTGAGGGAGGGACCGTCCTATACAGGCCATCGGAGCTCGAGTTTTTAAAACTAACAACAACTGACTGCTTTATCATATCAGCATGGATATCAATTTCTGAGATGTTTTCTTTAAACTTAGTGAAATTGTCTTCAGACATATCTATTTGTGATTCCGAATTCGTTTTATTCTGTATGCAGAGGTGACCAGGATTGTCGATTTTGATGTGAGAGTTTATGGGCAGATTAGTGATGATGGAGCGGGTGCTAATGTCAAATGTTTTAACAAAATTGTTGAAAACTTTGGGGTCTGTGTGGTCATAGCTTGCTGCGTTATTATTATCTTCTTATATCTATGAGGGAGTCAGATGCGGGCTTAATATATCAGAATTCATCCTGTCGACCATATTATGTATGTAGCTGTTGGACCGAGGAGAGTTATGTTTATACATTATACCCAAGAAGTAGCTAGAGAGGGACGACGATGTGTAATGAGAGGAATGAGACAAACGTGAGATCTTTTTGTCCTTCTTCATCATGTCTTTGGAGTGCCATTGATCAGCTTTTATGAAAGTGAGTGCATCCAAAGAACGCCATAAGTCAAAATGTAGAGACGAGGCCAGTAGGAGATGTAACCTCAACAGTTGCTGAGAGATTTTGATAAGGCGCGATCTGGTGGTTTTTATTTGGGATTTTATTAAGGATTCACTCAACATTTTGAAGATAGGCAGGTTGCGGCCGTGGTTGAGAGGGTGTTTACAAATGGAGAAATTAAGATTAAGCTTACTGTCTCTGCAATTTTTAAAAAAAGATAGGTTTGAAAGGAGTTTAGCCCTAGAAAATCTACATTACCATGAGATCATCGTCCTGCATGTCAAGGTTTTTGGTCCATTGAACAAAGGAAGCAGAGTCTTTGATGTGTGTTGATGTGTTCTCGACCAAGGGGCGAAGCTTTTTGGCAAGGTATTGTGCGAGGAGGTAGGTAGGAGAACCAATGGTGTTGACTATGGGTCTTAGGGGGATGCCTGCTTTATGAACCTTGGGAGCACCATAAATTCTAGGGGTGATGGAGCTAGAAGGGTTGATTCTCTTTTTTATGATGGTGTCAAGAGAAGAGTCTTTTATTTTCTTGGTTACTTTCTTAAGAATTTTAGCACTAGGATCTTTATTTAGGATTCTGTAGCAACCACTGTTGTTTAGGTGATCTTCCATTTTCTTATCGTATTCCATTCTGTCCATTATTACTATTGCATTACCTTTATCTGACTTAAGGATTATTATATTTTTATTATTTCTTAGGTTTTTTAGAGCAAGTTTTTCTTCTTTGGATAAGTTGCACGGAGGTGGCTTGGCATTTTTAAGGATTTTAACAGTCTCTTTTCTAATTTTCTCGGCTTCGATAAGGTTAAGATATCTTATGGAAATTTCTATGTTGCTAATTATATTGTCCACAGGAATTTTGTTAAGGGTAATGGAAAAATTTAAGCCTTTATGAAGAAGGGACAAAGAAGCTCTGTCTAAGCTAATGCTAGACAGGTTTATCACGGTAGGATTATTAAAGCCTTGGTTGTTGAGGGATGGGTTAGCGTTTTTAGAGCATGTGTTGTTAAATGGGAGAGAGATAATGGGGGGGTCTAAAGTTTCATTAGTGCGATTTGCATGTTGAGAGGTGAGGTTTCTAGGTTGAGAGTTAGAAGTGATGGGGCCGAAGTTTATGGGCAGAATGGAGAGAATGGGGTAGGGGTTTATTGGAGTGGAGATGTCGAATTTTTTAACATATTTAATGCAACTGTCTGATGCTGAATTCAACAGATATGCGCGGGCATTATTATCTGCAAACCCTATGGTGTTATCTTCATGGGATAAACCATCTTTATAATAAATGCATCCGTCTGATGCTGAATTCACCGGAACTGCGTGAGCATTATTATCTACAATCCCTGAGGTGTTATCTGCAAGCCGTTCTATCTGTGAGGGAGGGATCGTCCTGTACAGGCGATCAGAGCTCGAGTTTTTAAAAATATCAGCAGCTGACTGCTTTATCGTACCAGCATGGATATCAATTTCTGAGATGTTCTCTTTAAACTTAGTGAAATTATCTTCAGACAGATCTATCTGTGAGTCTGAATTCGTTTCATTCTGTACGCAGAGGTGACCGGGACTGTTCATTTTGATGTGAGAGTTTATGGGCAGATTAGTGATGATGGAGCGGGTGCTAATGTGAACTGTTTTAACAGAATTGTTGAAAGCATTGGGGTCTGTGTGGTCATAGCTTGCTACATTATTATTATCTTCTTCTATCTGTGAGGGAGGGACCGTCCTGTACTGGCCATCAGAGCTTGAGTTTTTAAAACTGTCAGTAGCTGACTGCTTTATCGTATCAGCGTGGATATCAAATTTTGAGATGTTCTCTTTAAACTTAGTGAAATTATCTTCAGATAGATCTTTCTACGAGTCCGAATTCATTTTATTCTGTGCGCAGAGGTGACCGGGATTGTCGATTTTGATGTGAGAGTTTATGGGAAGATTAGTGATGATGGAGCGGGTGCTAATGTCAACTGTTTTAACAGAATTGTTGAAAATGTTGGGGTCTGTGTGGTCATAGCTTGCTGCGTTATTATTACCTTCTTCTATCTGTGAGGGAGTCAGATGCAGGCTTAATATATTAGAATTCATCCCGTCGACCATATTATGTACACAATTGTTGGACCGAGGAGAGTTCTGTTTATACATTATACCCGAGAAGCAGCTAGAGAGGGACAACGATGTGTAATGAGAGTAATGAGAAAAAAATGAGATCTTTTTGTCCTTCTGCATCGTGTCTTTGGAGTGCCATTGATCAGATTTTATGAAAGTGAGTGCATCCAAAGAACGCTATAAGTCAAAACATAGAGATGAGGTCAATAGGAGATGTAACCTCAACAATTGTTGAGAGATTTTGATAAGGCACGATATGGTGGTTTTTATTTGGGATTTTATTAAGGATTCGCTCAGCTTTTTGAAGATAGGTAGGTTGCGGCCGTGGTTGAGAGGGTGTTTACAAATGGCGAAATTAGGAGTAAGTTTACTGTCTCTGAAATTTAAAAAAAAAATAGGTTCAATTACTTACTCCGATGGCCTGTACACATTAGGGGAATTTTGAGGTCTAAAATGGGCCTCCTAAGAAAAATGTACAACAAAAATAAACTTTATAACAACCAATAGGATTCAAGATGATGATGTCAGCCATGGGGGATGATTCACCATTTTTTAAATAAAAGGGTAAAAATATTAAAAAATAATAAAATAATAAAACTACTTTTCAACTCGTATTTTCAACTTATCTCATTTTTATCATTTATGAGAATGCAGTGAAATTTAATTCCTCATCCAAGGATTGTCTATGTTTATACTTTGATGAATTATTATTATAAAATGAGAAATACATAAAAACGTACCAAAATCACAGGCTTACTTGTAGTATAGGGACCCGATCGAAGTATAAATATGGGTACCTTTGATGTAATTAATTTTCACGATCAACGAAAATTCCCGCTCAAAATTTATAAAAACTTGGGAGATATTGAAAATATGAGTTGAAAAAATAGTTTTTCCATTTTTCCCTCTAAAATTTGATGATGTCATCAAATCTTATTTGATTTTTTCCACTATTATTTTACAATTTCCTTAGGAGGCCCATTTTAGACCTCAAAATTCTCCTAATGGGACGGTCCCTCCCTCATAGATAGAACGGCTTGCAGATAACACCTCAGGGATTGTAGATAATAATGCTTAAGCAGTTCCGGTGAATTTAGCATCAGACGGTTGCATTTATTATAAAGATGGTTTATCTCATGAAGATAAAACCATAGGGTTTGCAGATAATAATGCCCATGCAGATCCATTGAATTCAGCATCAGACAGTTGCATTAAATATGTCAAAAATGTCGACATCTCCACTCCAATAAACCCTTGCCCCATTCTCTCCATTCCAACCATAAACTCCGCCCCCGTCACTTCTAACTCTCGACCTAGAAACCTCACCTCTCAACATGAAAATTTCACTAATGAACCTTTAGACCCCCCCACTATCTCTCTCCCATTTAACAACACATGCTCTAAAAACGCTAACCCATCCCTCAACAACTAGGCCTTTAATAATCCTACCATGATAAACTTGTCTAGCATTAGCTTAGACAGAGCTTCTTTGTCCCTTATTCATAAAGGCTTAAAATTTTCCATTACCCCTAATAAAATTCCTATGGACAATATAATTAGCAACATAGAAATTTCCATAAGAGATCTTAACCTTATCGAAGCCGAGAAAATAAGACAAGAGACTATCAAAATCCTTAAAAATGCCAAGCCACCTCCGTGCAACTTATCCAAAGAAGAAAAACTTGCTCTAAAAAACCTAAGAAATAATAAAAATATAATAATCCTCAAGTCAGATAAAGGTAATGTAACAGTAATAATGGACAAAATGGGATATGATAAGAAAATGGAAGATCACCTAAACAACAATGGTTGCTACAGAATCCTAAATAAATATCCTAGTGCTAAAATTCTTAAGGAAGTAACCAAGAAAATAAAAGACTCTTCTCTTGACACCATCATAAAAAAGAGAATCACCCCTTCTAGCTCCATCACCCCTAGAATTTATGGTGCTCCCAAGGTTCATAAAGCAGGCATCCCCCTAAGACGCACAGTCAACACCATTGGTTCTCCTACCTACCTCCTCACACAATACCTTGCCAAAAAGCTTCGCCCCCTGGCCGGGAACACATCATCACACATCAAAGACTCTGCTTCCTTTGTTCAATGAACCAAAAACCTTGACATGCAGGACGATGATCTCATGGTAAGTTTTGACATTGTTTCCCTTTACACTATGATTCCTATAGATGAAGCCATCAACATTTTAAAAACTATCACAGATAGTGAGACAGTAGACCTCCTAAAATTATGTGTAAAATCTTCTTTCTTCAGCTTCAATGGAATTATTTATGAAAAAACTCATGGTGTGGTTATGGGCTCACCTCTATCTCCCATTATTTACAACATATACATGGAGCATTTTGAGCAAATAGCCCTTAAATCCTTTCCATTCACCCCTGAAGAATGGAAAAGATATGTAGATGATATCTTTGCAAAATGGACCCATGGTTTATTAAAATTAAATTATTTCTTAGCCCACTTGAATAGCCTCTCGAGTCACATCTAGTTTACCTTGGAAATTGAAAAGGACAACCAAATACCTTTCCTAGACATCCTTTTAACAAAAAAAGAAGGAAAAATCAGCACCAAAGTTTATAGAAATAAGACTCACACAGACAGATACCTTCATGCTAACTCACATCACCACCCCAATCAAAAAATTGGCATCATCAAAACCCTAACAACCAGGGCTTCCATAATTTCAGACCCCTACCACCTAGGACATGAGATAGACCATCTCCGCCATGTTTTTCAACAAAATGGGTATAATAAACATGTCATCAACAAAACTATTCACCAAACCCTTAATAAAAACAACTCAAAAAGAACCTTTGACATCCCTAAAATCTCTTTACCTTATATAAAAGGAACAACTGATAAAAATTTTAGGATTCTTAACAAACATAACATTAAGATTGCCTTCACTCCCCCTAATACTATTTTAAATATGGTAGACTCAGCTAAGGACCCTATAAACCCTAGGCTACAAAAAGGGTTTACATTATACCTTGCTCTTGTGGTAAAGAATACATTGGGGAAACAGGTAGATCCCTTAACATTAGACTAAAAGAACACGTTGCTGACTTATCTCGGAACAGGACAACCAAATCCGCCTTAGCAGAACATGCCTTCTCATCCTCACATTACATACGAATGGAGGATGCCAAACTTGTCTCTAAAGAGGACCATTACCTAAAGAGGAAAATCAAGGAAGCCATAGAAATTGAGAAAAGAAAAAACAACATAAATCGTGATGATGGACTCATTATTAGCAACACCTGGAAACCCTTAATTCATCAAACCTCTTAGGCCTTCAAAACCTATAATAACATGGTATATAGGCAACATGTTATCATTGCTATAAAAAAATAAAAATAAAAAAATAAAATTAATTAAAATAAAAAATAAAAAATAAAAAATAAAACAAAATAAAATATAAATTAATTAATTAATAAAATAAATAAATAAATTAATTAATTAATTAATGTAAATAAATACACCAAATAATTATTATATTACTTCTAATTCGAGAAGGTTTAACTTCGCTTAAGACTCTATAATTAAAAAAAAGAAGATAAATAAATAAATTATATTAAAGTAAACAATAGGAAATTTTAGATTAATATATAATTTAGTTTAGATGTATTAATTTAATTCAAAATGAAATAGTAGGTTAATTAAATATTTATATTTTTCTTAATAATTAATTACATTAAATTAAACAAAATAAATTAATAGATTAATTAATTATTGGCATTATTTTAAATAAACACATAATTGATTAATTAATTAAAATTATTTTAAAGACATAATTCCATAAATAGATTCATAATCCAATTAAATTATATTAACATCAGTTAAAAATAATATTATCTTTCATCAAACCGACCTTCTTAAAAACTCCTCGTCATTCAATATTTATTCTTCTCATTCACCCTATTCCTCTCAACTTTTCAAAATACATTTGACGTCTACCCCTGATGATGGACTCACTTGGGAAGTCCAAAACGTTGGGTTAATAAAAAAACTCAGAAACAGGTTATTCCTCTCTTCTAAAAAATATGTTGAGAATGTCAAAACATACCTGAATAAGCTCCTCTTTGTTTCAAGAACAATTTATTGGAGTTGCCTGAACTTGGAACAAGCCTCCCACAATCTGAAAGAGTAGAAACTAAGTCAATAGTGACTTTTTTGTTGCTACGTTGGATCAAGGGAGGTTTTCTCCAAGATTAAATTGCTCCAATAAATTATTCTCTACTAAACAAGGCCAACCACGTGAAGGTGGAAGCTTTTATGGCCCCTCCCCCTCCCCTCACATTACTCTCAATTCCCCAATACCGAATCTATATTTCATTTTTTACTTTCATGAGCAGAAAAAAAATATTCAATAACTAATAAAAAAGAAATGCAACAAAAAGCATGCAAGAAAACATTGAAATTGCTTGACATAAAAATAGTATGATAAATGAGTTTTTAATATAACGCAAAAAACGTTCCAAGTATGGTAACATTTTTCTTATAATGATATAATATTTTACATTATCAAATTTTGTTTTTCTTCTTCTTACTTCTAAAGCTCCTAACTACATCATCAACATCATCGTGCTCTACTCCTGTTTCGTGCCTTTCCCGCAGAGCTGACCTAGTTGCGTAGTCACGATTTCTGGTCTCATGCAATGACAAGGCATCACCTACAAAAACAGATAATATTAAATTTTAATTGTCATTTTTTAAATATCATTGAATTAGTTCGGTAATATTAATAAAAAAAAATTGCAATGAGAATATTTACCTAGTGCACCAGTTGTCACCATTGGAACCATTGCCCTATATTCCTCTCTGATGGTAGGATGCTCAAGTACAACATTCTTTGTCATTTAAACAAAAAACTTTATAAGGACACAACCATCAAGGTATAATTAGAAAAAAATTATAAGTGGAAATTAGTTACCGTCATGGCCCTCACTGATAGTAGCATTGTCGGCTTGGTCCCCACTACAATGATCAGGTTGCACGTGAGGACCATGTACTTTTGGCAATATTTCACTGTCAACGCACTGCTCTACAACTGGGTTATTTGGCTCGTTGAAAGTGTTGCTCCCCTGATTTAAACAAAGATTTTAGGCATTAAATTTATGAACGAAAACAAACATATTGAAAGGTTAATGTTTTACCTTATCGAGCATTCTGGATCTTGGAACCTATCCCAAGTTTCTACGATGTTCAAAAACGGCTTGATAGCCGGAACAGAAACCGATATCTATGTCTTTTTCTGTGGTTTCTGTTCCAAAGTCATCACCCTACATTACATATGGTTATGTACTTTTAATGTTATTTGATGGGATTACAAAAATGTTGGAAGGCGATACAATTAATTATAAGATGTTTAGCTACTTACAATTCTTGTGGCTAATTTCAAGTAGCCGCCTTGGCCTAGCTTGTGATGGTATTTTTTTTCAATCCTAGTTTTGGTTGCCTTAGAGTTGTCAGGCAACCTATCATCAAAAGCTTAAATTCAGATATGACATAGCACACTTTTATTTTAGACATAGAGAAAACTAAAGCTATTGTATTAAAGTTGTAATTTACCTTGCGGGTCCAGTTAGCATTTTTCCTTCTTTCTTGGCCCTTTTCTCTTTTCCGTCATCGATGAGTGCTCTCCACTCCCTATCTGGAATTGTGAGAGGACGCTCGTATCTAGAATTAATTTGCAATTGTGTCCTATAGTTGTCCCTGGTATATTTCAGATATTTTCCAACTACTTGAGCCACCATTGTTCTATCAAATGTGCCCACCCCAAAAAGGGCTTCTAGATAATCTAGAAGTTCTTTTTTCAGGTTGGAATCCTGGGAATTACACCTTGTGCGTATGGTTGAGCCAAAAACCTGTAGAACTCATTGTTTCCTACATAGAAACAAGATATTATCTTTAATTTAAAAATAAAAATCATGATAAAATATGTTTTAGATAGAGTACATGAAATAGTTAAAATATTAAAACTTACCTGGGAGTTGTACGTGCTTTTTGGGAACACCTTCATCGTTCATTAAAAACGTGCCATCAATGGTCCCCGTGGAGGTGACACGTGTAGCTCCAGGAAATGCAATAATATAGTTGGCCATACCAACCTCATCACTACCAACACATTCAGCGGTTGGCTGGGTGTCTTCTTGGGCAGGGTGCGTTTCTTGGCTGCTACCTAAAGGTGTAGAAGGTGTACGAGAGGATTTCTCGCAATCTCTTGACTTTGTTTCCCACTACTACCAACACCAAGGGTAACAGGTGTCAGATAACGCTACATATAAAAGAATTTTTTTGCTAGTTTAGTTAATGTAAAAATTAAAAATCAAACTATCACAATTGATCTTGTGCAAAACAAAAACAAAAATCCTTTTGATTTTTTATTATTACCTTATATGTTTCTAGTTGGGTCATAAGTTGTGTTATCCTCATTGCTGATTCAAGTGTTTGAGGCGTAGCGTCTACCAAATGCTCAAGTTCCAACTTTGTTTTTTCGCCTTTTTTTGAGCAACAGAAATGGACATGGGGATGAAGAAAAATCTTCCTCGTTGAGGGAAGAATCAGTCGCACCATGGCCAAGCGTCTGCATATTTGAACAAAATTAACATTATTTCAATTATGTAGATAACTAAAATACCTGAAGATAGAGAAATGTTGGCACTTTACATGTTCTTCAGCTGGCCCCTTTCCGCGATCATCTTGTCTTGGGGTTGTTCCTGTACTACCACGATCAGTCTACCACATTGCAATAAAAATAGAAATGTGAAAACTTGAAAACAATATCTAACTTGAAAACACAAAATGAAAACTGAAATAATTTCTAAATTTATAGTGAAGTGCTTGAATTCGGTTGAATTTTTTTTTATTGAATTTTTATCCTTAGATGCTTTTAGTGCATGTTTGGATGATTTGGTTCTTTCTCGTTGTGATTCTCAAATAAAAATATTTAGGAATGAGCTAGGAAATCATAGTGGAAATGCAATATTTTCTAAGAAATTGGTTCAATAGCTTGCCTTCTTAGGGCTTGAAATGTTTCAAAGGATGAAAACTTTTCCTAGAGATTAGCTTAAATAGATTTGCATGATAAGAATTTTGTTTTGATTAATGGTCCTCCAAGTGTCCACAAACATTCATTACATGGATTATAATCATACGTACATCTGGGCTCTACAACGATTATTAACCCTCTACTATAGTGGCCACTTGGTGCAGATTTTGATGGGGATTCCATTCATGAATTTTATCCCCAATATTTAGGATCTCAAGCTGAGCTTTCTCAGCTTCTGAGTGTGGATCAACAAATTTTTGGTTCCCATTTTGGAGAGGCAAGAATAGCACTAAGTGTTGATACTTGATACATTGTTGTATGCCAATATTTTATCCATTCACATGATGTAGAATCATACCATCAGGGTTGGAACAAAGACCTTGGGCTTTTGGAATTGCAATCAGTAGCAAATATCTATAAATACACAAGGTGAAGTATTATTTTTTCCCAATGATCAGTAGGCTTTTAATTGGTAATAAATTAATATGCAATATTTCACTTATCCATGTGGCATATTGATAACACCCAAGGTGGATCAATGCAATAACCAAGTCACATTCTCCTATCACTTCTGTTACATGCTTGTTATAATGTTTTAGACCAGGTTTGGTACGTGGATTGATCCTAGTGATCGAGTTGAATTGGTCTATGTACACTTGTTCTTAGAAACATTGTATGCATTGACCCTACAGAGTTTAAACACTATAGCAGTTAAGAGAATGATGATTGGTATTTATGATAGTTGTGGCAGATGGCTGGTATTGGCATGTGTAACTGTTGCATCTATAATTTTTCCTCCCTTGGTCAAAATTCTGACACTTTAGTTTCAAGGGAGGAAAAATTTATCCTCGACAATCTCTTGTCGGAATTAAAATGTTTCAAGGGTGGAAAACTTTTCCTAGATATTAGCTTAAATAGATTTGCATGATAAGGATTTTTTTTTATTAATGGTCCTCCAAGTGTCCACAAACATTCATTACATGGATTATGATCATACGAACATCTGGGCTCTACAATGATTACTAACCCTCTAATATGGTGGCCACTTTGTGCAGATTTTGATGGGGATTCCATTCATGTTTTTTATCCCCAATATTTAGGATCTCAAGCTGAGATTTCTCAGCTTCTAAGTGTGGATCAACAAATGTTTAGTTCCCATTTTGGAGAGGCAAGAATAGCTCCAAGTTTTGATACTTGATACATTGTTGTATGCCAATCTTTTATCCATTCACATGATGTAGAATCATACCATCAGGGTTGGAACAAAGAACTTGGGCTTTGGAGGCATGCCACTCATCCTACCCCTCCTAAGTTGTGATGGAGTATATCAATATCTTACGATTACTACTCTTGATTATTTAAAGGTAAAAGATAAAGAGATACAAGTGATACTGAAAGAAAAGGTGAATTTAGAAGGAAAAATTTAAATTGTAGAAATCAATACTCCATACCAGATATAGAGGTAAGATGTAGAGGAGGGAGCAGAGCCATCCTCATCTCCGTCACCAAGGTATCAATGCAAATACCAAAAATAATGTTCTGTATAGAATGCCTGACATTGAAGATTTATCCAGGGAATCATGGGAGGAACAATATGGTGGTGATCAACTGAACCCATCCTAACATTTGAGGCCAGAGAGAAAAATATAGTGATGGACATTTGGTTGCTTGATATGGGCACAACTCTGCACTAAAAGCATATACATTTTTGTGGCCTCATGAATGTAGTTGCATACCAATAGAAGGGGGCAATGTGGATATTCGACTTGCCTAGTATCATCTATTTTCGGGGCTTGGGCATATATATAGTGTTTAGCACCTCCAATTACCGAGATAGGCTAGAAGGAGGAGATCAATTTGGTGAAACAAGATCTACATAAATATTGTAAGGTCAATTATATTTTGTAATGCCTCACATATGTATAAAGGCAAACATTTCTGATCTTAGGAGGTGGACTTAATTAAAACCAGTGTCACAATTATCTTTGATTCTCCAAATATTTTCCAATCCACTGGGAACACTGGGAAGACATATGTGTTATAAAATTAAATATTACAGAGCAATGCAACACATAAAATATGCAGAAAAACACAAGCACACAAAACACATAAAACCAGGGAGACACAGATATATGTGGTTCACCCAGTTTGGGCTACGTCCACCCCGAACAACCAGTCCTTCCTTTCTATTATCCAACAAAATGAAGAGACACAACCTACAATAGATCCGTTGTCATATCCTCTATTCTCTCTCACAGCATCCCTATCTATTTCTCACTCTGATAATACACATACCATACACAGCCACAATACAATGCCCTCATAAAAGCGAGGGGTTTCCTTCTAGGGAAAAAAACCCTAAACTAAACATAAATTCTACTGTCAGATAATCTGCCTAATGAATGGCCTAGATTGACTAGAAATTACTATACTTTTACAAGGAAATTTTACATCTGTTCTTAGCTTCGGGGGCACTGCCCCTGAAACCCCCCGCCAGAGGGGGGGCTCCATAAAGTCGCAGCCCCCCCCTCCCCCTGGACCCCCCAGGCAGCGTTGAATTATGGGCGGCATTGCTGCCTCATTAAGGTACAGGGGTCCAACGTCGTGATACAAAATAAACAAGATAATCAGCTCCACACCCAAAAATCTCCCACTTGGAGACTGATTGTAGCAACTGCACCGCTACTTCATTTGCTGGACAAAGACTCCTCTTTGGCCCTGGCTATTTCTCATATTCACTGTCATCCTTGAATACCAATTGAAACTGAGCATAGTCTCAATTTCTCCCTGGTTACAACTTTTGTTAGCATATCTGCAGGATTCTAGCTAGTGTGTATCTTTTCCAACTTCAACTGTCCATCTTCCAATACTGACCGTATGAAATGGTACTTGAGTTGTATGTGTTTAGTCCTGGAATGAAATGCTGAGTTCTTTGCAAGATGAATGGCACTTTGGCTATCCAACTGTTATAACGTGCCCATATCATGCTTCTTACCCAATTCATCCATAAACCTTTGTAACCAAATCATTTCTTTACTAGCCTGCGCGCGACAACATACTCATACATTTGTTGGTCATGACAACACTTTGGATTTTGAAACCCAGCGTGCTTCTTCTTTGTTAGAGTCGGTCCTTACAGCCCTCCGTCAGAGATCGTTTCACTTTTTGCATATCATTCTTAGGTGTCTCGCTCATTCCACTTTGTTGTATTTCGCTAGGGGCATGCCATTGACTGACGAGAGGGTTTGGTTGTCTTGTGTTTCCTCATGCTTATACCTGCAGGGCTAATTAAAATTCCTCAAAAATCACTGAAGTTCAGGTCACATCATTTATGGTCATAAAAGATTATTTTGTCAAAAAGAGTCTTTAGTCCTAGAGTCTAGGGTTTTCAGTTTTGTGATACATGTAAGAAAATCCCGTAGGCCATGAGGTTGGTTTCGAAAGGTTCCCATTTCCATATTTTTATTCTCAAAACATTTGAAGACATTTTTAGTTCAAAACTCTGTTTTGAACTAGAAATTGTCAAATTTCATTTTTGTAAATAATTGTGTATTTGTTCCACCATAAGAAGTTTCAAAGCAAGCCTCTGGTCTTTTCCAAGGCCAAAATGCCAAAATCCCTGCAAGAATCAAGACATTTCATCAGTCCAAACTCAGAAAAATAATGAAAATCCAAAAGACAGCATTGTATTAAGTGATAAAGTGACAAAGTGCCAAACATTGCAAAGTGGGTTATGGAGCAAATTTAAATCAAATTTGATTTTTATGAGATATTTTTTTTTTTCAACCTATATAAACCCATGAAGAACAAATCATTTTCACAAATTTCCCAAAGCAAAACCGAGTTGGAGTGTTGGAGTCAAGTTGGAGAGTGAAATTTTGTTTTTAGAGCAGTGGATTTGGAGCTGGAAGTGCGCGCGGCACACAGAGGAGGCGCGCGACGAACAAGAGGCGCGCGGCGCATTGGGCTTCACAAGCCTGTGAAAATTAACATGCGTGCGATGCACATGCTGCACGCGGCGCACTGGGTAAGCGCGCGACGCGTAGAATTTCAGAGCTAAAATTTTTGCTCCTTTGCCCAGATTCATACCAAAATACCTCATTTTGCTTGCGGGTAAGTTCTTCATGCCTGCCTAATGATTCATAAACATGCTGTGGTGTTTTGAATGTGGAGCAAACAAGTGTGTTTGATATGGAGAAATGTGAACCCTATGTTCATTGCAAATTCATTTCTTAGGGTTTTGAAAGACACGTTGATAGTCTTGTGAAGGATTTCCAAGCTTGTATTGTTGATATATATGCTTATGCATCTACTGTCAAAAGTGTCACTGCCCTCACGCTCTCTGTTTGCCATTTCATCACTATTGTCATCGCTATTATATTACCACTGTCATAGCTATTGTTTTACTATGGTCATTGTCACACTGTTTCCCATTCTCCATTGACAAACACAGTCCCATACTCACTTCCCCTTTGACAAATCTTAGCCAGCATTGCAAAGGCTGTACACTACACTACAATATTTTCTACTCATTTGTCAAATTCACTTGTGATCAAAACAGTGATTGTTTTTCATGCAAACCTATTTGACAGAGCCATTACCACTGTGGTTTTCCTATGATACTTTGATACATATGTGACATATTCGGGTTTTGAGCATACATTGAAACTTTTGTCTTCACTACACCTATATCAACATATATATTGCAGACATCTTGTTTTCAAAGCCATGTCAGAGACGGATTCAGTTTATGAGCAGGAGTATGACAGTGATTCCACAGCAGAGGGTAATGTGCCACGGAGGTCTCACAAAAGTGGAAAAAGTGGTAGGCATGTCAGGGAGGAGCCTACTTCTTTGGCTCAATTGCAGGCTTGCCTGCTTGCAATGGATTGTTTTCAGCATCAGTCATGTTTCCAATACTGTGAGATGATTTCACAAACCTAGCATCATCATGAGCTAGCTCGTCTATTTGTTCTACATTTACATGATGGCCGTGTAAACCTTGCCGGGGTTAACTTCATTCTGTCACCAGAGACCATTGCTCAGGCCACCGGGATACCAAACATAGGAGAGGAATGGAACAAACGACAGCAGCTAGAGAAATCCTACTATGAGCCATACATCAAACCTGGGTATATGAGGTAGCTGAGCAGGGTATTTCCATTCAGATTTTTGAAGGATGAGTTTGCACCATTGATGAAACTCATCATTCGATATTTCAGTTGCGAGGGCAGATTCTCGCGCCTCTATGCGTACCATGTCCGTTTGTTGATGCATTTCACGAGGGTACGTATGATGAGCATTCCATACTTCATGTATCGCAACATAGAGAGGATGAAATTTCTTGTACAGAAGAAGACCCCAGCACAACAGCATAGCAGTATATATCATTACGCGCTGATCAAAATCATGGTGGTACATCAGTTGACACAGCAGGGCATTGCTTGGGAGGATTTCATCTCCCGTGACTTCTTCGCAGCGCCACAGCCGCCTCCCAAGGTAGTTCATGATGAGGGAGAGCCTTCACACCAGCTTGACATTCCTGAGACCGAGCATATCAGTGCTCCAGTGTATGTGACATACCAGCGAGGCCACAGGGCCTTATTTGCAGCTACACGACGAGTACTATCTCCACCCGGGGTGGAAGGGGTCTCGTTGGCTTCATCAGCAGAGCGAGTATTATCTCCACATGATGTGGAAGAGGTCTCGCCTTCTTCTTCAGCACAGGTACAGATTCATGACAGAGGCAAGAGGCCAATGCACGATGAGGGCCCTTCAGGAGGCCGGGACACCGACTTTACGTTCATTGATGTTGATGCGATCTCTCCTAGCTCGAAACTGAAAGAGATCGTCCAGGAGCAGAAAGCCGAGATTGACACGCTGAATGTTAAGTTGCAAAGAGATCATTGGGTCATAAACTATCTGGAGCAGCGTAACAAACAGCTAGAGGATCAGCACACACTTGTAGAGCTGCAGCGAATCTGGGAAGATCGACAATTGGCCCGGAAGAGACCCGGTGACATGACACCGGCTGATCGAGATACTTGCCTCACACATGTTAACATTCATCTGGAGAAGTTTTTGGCGAAGGCCAATAGAGACAAGGACATGCTTCATCACATGAAAGGTCATTATTGGGCACGCATGCACGTCTGCAAAGCAAAAATGAAGATTCTGAAGAGGAGGTTGAACAGAGCACTAAAACGGTGGAAGAGGCCTGATCCACTTTGGATTTTGGCTGAGGCTTCATTGGCTGGGCATGATACATGATGGAGGGTCTTCGCTCCGAATTTTAGCAAATTCGGAGAGGTTTTTGTCATTTTGAAATATTTTGGTCTCAAAACAGGTTTTTCAGCCCAACGCGTAGCGCGTCGACGCGCGCGCTTATGATTGGGACACTTTCTGGAGGAAAAATTTATATTTTTGGATTTTTCATGGTAAGTTATGCATGCTCCAATATGGAAAAAGCATTTCACCAAGTTCTGGATGATCAAAAGAGCCAAAAACACCATGAAAATCACCTTTCTGCCTCCTTTTGCACCAGTAGGAAGTACTTGTGGGAGAATGAAGTTTTGGAGGGGCAAATGAGCTCCAAATTTGGAAATGACACTTGGGCTGGATAGCAGACATCCAGGGCTTTCCAACAAGCTATTATGATCTTGATTTTGATGCCGGGAAGTTCCCCAAAAACAGCCTGGAAGGCGCGCGACGCATAGAGGAAATTGGTCAATTTTTCATCTTCCAGCTCAGGATTTCAGCCAGTTGGACCAGTTTTGCTTGTGGGTGTAATTTTTGAGTTATATTGATGTAATTTGGTGGTTGGCATGTAATTTTGATTCACTTTTACCTATTCTAGATGATTCACTCCTAAAAAAGTAAAAATCAAGTGTAAGAATCAGTTTCCTTCCTTTTAGAGGCAAGTTGTTTGGATGCCTAGATTCTAGCTCCTTGTTTAGAATTAGTTGAAACTGCTCCTAGAAGGAGGAATTCGACCCCTAGAGGCATGGAAAGGGGTTAGGAAGGTCTATATGATGTAATTTCTGAGACATTCTACAGGTTGGACTCTTGGGAAAACTTTTGGCACACTATTGTACATATTTTTCATATTTTGGCTAAGGAAAGATCAGAGGTTTTGCAGCACCTGTTGGGATTCTTGTGGCTTTCAGTTCTTGATGGTGTTTTCTCTCAGTTTATTGTAATTTCTTTCATGTTTAATGTATGACATTCCCTTCTTATGCTTCTGAAACTAAATGAATGAGTAAATGAGGTTGAATCCATTGTTTCCAGTGCTCTGCCTTTAAATTTGTTTAGTTTTACATGTTTTCGCTAGTTTGGAGAGGATCCATGTTCTCCCTTGCCCTCCTCAGCTCCTTGTCGTTCTGATCCATCCATACACCTGATCAAAAGCATCAAGACTACTACCTACCTCGCCCCAACTCGAATTCTGCAAAGATCTGGCCTCATCCCCGAGCCCAAAATTGTTTTTCCCATTTTTTCAACAAAAACCCAAAAAATCAAAATAAAACTTTCCTATCTCTTTACTAGCCTAAAATCAGTATTCATTATAAGTCATCTCAGCCCCTTTGAAGATCTTTTGCCGAGATAGACCCGGAGAGAGCCCTCTCTTGTCCTCGTAGGGCTAGCTACGAGGTTGAGCGTGGTTTGATGTAGCCTTGAGTTTTACCTTATTTCAGCCTAAGGTAGATTTGAGCGCTAACATAGTGGCGACCATACTGGGGAAAATCTCAATGGTTTTCTTGTTGATGTGTTTGTTTCATGAGTCTTAGACGGAGTCTGAAGTCACGCCAGGTAGCTTTCGAAACGCTTTTGCCATGCATAAGCGGAAGTAGATAAACGCTGCTTCAGTCGATCTCCGGTTAGCTTGTGAATGCAGCACTTGATTTGCAAATCACCCCAGTATACTTATTCGTTCTAGACCTTTGGATGGTTGAGTCTAGAAGTCGATAGGCTGAAAATAATCTATTGTGTCCTTTGAATTTTTCTTGAGTAGATCAATACACTGGCTTCAAAAAGGCATACCAGATCAAATCCTGATCCAAATCCACCTCCAGTATATGAAAACCCCAACCTAATCCCAAGAATTTTTCGTCGAGAAGCTCCCATTATTCCTTTGGTCAAATCTCACTCATACCCCACTGTTTTTGAATACATTGAAGATATTGAGTTTGACGATCAGTTCGAGTTATCATTGTTTGAAACCAAATCCGAAAGTGCCACTGGTTCCACCGTCATCAATCCTGAGTTCATCAAGTATCTAGAAGTTGAGCAAGCAAATAGATCTATCGATAATTATATTCTAAATCTTCAAAACTCCATTGTGGCAACCAACATTCCTGAATTCATTGAATCTGCTTCACAAACTCTTGGGCCATCTGAAATTGCATCTAGTTCACGAATTCCCACTGAACCTCCCTTTATCCCTACCATTCCCGTACAGCCTGAGATCTCTGATCAGCAATCAGCAGTAGTTCCTCCTCCATCTCCACCGCATACACCTCGTTCATCTACTGCTCCCATTCCACCTGTTTCTCCAAGACAGCAGATTATAAATCCGCCAAGAGCCATGGCTGCTAGATTCGCACCTCTTGTTTTACCTGCAAATTTGGATCCTATGCCTGCTGATTATCAGAGTAAGATTCCAATATTTGATGGCACTCCACAGAGTGTATCCGCTCAGCAGCATATTGTCAGAATGACAGATTTCTTGGACCTGCATGAAATAGATGAAGAAAATGTGTCCATGAGGTTGTTCGCCCAGACTTTTGGAGGTGAGGTTCGTAAATGGTTCAGAGCTCTACAGCCTGCAAGTATCAATACATTACAAGAGCTTCAGACACAATTTTTAGATCGATGGGAGATGAAAAAAGATCCGCTGCAGATCACTTCAGAGTATACCAGCATCAAGCGTAATCCTGGTGAGTCCGTTCAGGATTATATTATCAGATTCAATACAGTGTATAATGCAATTCCAGATGACTTAAGACCATCTAGAAAGTCTGCTCTCCTTAAATTCCCGGATGGTTTCGATCCGGAGATGGCTTATTCGCTACGTGACAGAGATCCGCCTACCTTAGAAGATATGCAGAAGATTGCTGTTAGTGTTGAGGCGAATCTGAATGATAAGAGAGCCCGGTTGAAAGCAGAGAAAAGAGTGACCATAAAAGAAGAAGCTTCCACATCTGCATCAGAACAACACTTGCTTCGTGAGATGGAAAAAATGTTCAAAAGAATGACGCTTGATAAGCCAGAAACGCAGATTCGTAATCCCAACTACCGTGGCCAGCAGCAGCCACAGTTCAGAATTAAGCAGCGTGAACAGAGAGCACAAGAGCCGGCAGCCCAGCAGTAGATTAAAACACCTCTTTTGCAGAATTTTGTGAGTCAAGATTCAGACGATGACGATGATGTAGTAGGTGAGCAAAACCACTTCTTTACTCCCGACGATCTACCCATTTACATCACTGAGGATGAAGAATATGGAGAAAGTTCAGCTGCACAGAAAGATGAGGATTTCATTTTAGCAAACGATGCAGATCTGGAGGAAGAATCAGATGAATACCAAAGAGGATATATGAATGCTTTGTCCGCTCAGCAGAAGCAATACTCATTGAGAAACAAATATGTGCCCATAAACCCGATTCAGAAGAGAAAAGAGGCTTTAGAACCAAAGATAGATTCACCTATACCACAAAAGAAAGGAAAAGAGACAATTGATCCCGCAGCTCGTAAACCATCATCAACAGAAAGGGCCAATCAGTCAAGTATAATGAAGGATAAAGATGAAAAGAAAGAAGTTCTGGTCAAAGAGGTTGAAATATTTTCAGCCTTTAGTTTGGAAAATGAAATCTCCAAATTAAAGGTATCTATTCCTTTGACAGAAATTATGAAGAACAGTAGCTATCGAGGTCAAGTCTCCAAAATTCTGAATTTTGATCCAATGTTTGACACGGTAAATATTGAAGATGATCAGCCTGAATTGATATTTGGGCCTGCTTTAGATGGTGAGTCCCCTGACAGTGATGTTCCTCCCTTTTATATCAGTTTGAGGTTGCATGAATATGTATTTCACAATGCCATGTTCGATTCTGGTGCTTCGCACAATCTTATGCCAAAGGCGATCATGGAAAAGTTGGGTTTAGATATTACAAGGAAATACCATGATTTGTATTCATTTGATTCCAGCCGCGTGAGATGTATCAGACTCATCAAAGATTTGGTTGTAAGTTTAGATCAAATTCCTGCGAAGAATGTCTTGATGGATGTGGTCGTGGCGGACATTCCTCCTCGATTTGGGATGCTCCTTTCTAGATCTTGGGGGGAAAAGTTGAAAGGTACACTATAGTTAGATTTTTCCTATGCTACAATTCCAGTCTTCGGTCAAATGAGAAAGTTATATCAAGAGCAGAAGATGAAATACATGATAACAAGCAAGGAGAAACCAATCAATCATCCTGTAAATTATGTACATACCGACTTAGAGTCGTTTGTTTTGTTTGCTGATAGTTTTAATGATATAGATAGTCAATTAGTTCAGGCAGAAGATATACTAGAAATCACTGAAAATTTTAGAGAAGTTCTGCAGAAAGAAAGACGAGAAAAGCAAGATACTCTTGAGCAATCAGCTAAAGACAATGGGCAGCAAACAGGAAAAACAAAGATGACGCAATTTCAGCACTTAGAGGAGGATGAAGATGGTCTTTGGACCATGGATTTTGATGGCGCAGTGGGTAGTGATGGTGCTGGAATTGGTGTTTGGATACGCAGTCCATTTTCCACTCCGGATAAGGTTCCAAGCAATGTGGAAAATGGTCTGAACCTCTGGTCAATGTTGGACACAAAGCTCACCAAGTCCACAACTTTCTATCCCCAAATTGATGGCCAGACAGAGGTCGTCAACAGGATGATTGTACAAATTTTGTGCATGTACAATTCAAAGCATCCACACACATGTGATGAGAGCCTTCCTTATGTACAACACAGTTATAACCAGGCTCTCCATAGCTCAACTAGCCACATCCTTTTTCAGGTGGACCTAGGGTTCCAGCTACTATGTCCCATTGACGTAACCATGCCATTTGCGCCTTCAGTTAATCTGGCCCATGTCCAACCCAAACCTAACAAAGAGAACAACTTGACCAAAGACATTCAGCACATCCGCCATTAGGTTAATGACATATTGGACAGAGCCAATGCCAAGTACAAGCAATGCCATGATCAACACCGGGTGCCACACAACTTCCAGGTGGGCGACAAAGTATGGCTACATTTGCAGAAGGAGCGCCTCACTGGACCCCACCGCAAGCTTTTCCCGCTCCAATACAGGTCATACACCATCACTAAGGCTGTAGGGAACAATGCCTTCGAGCTCAGTATTCCACCATTCCTTGGTCTCCACCCAGTATTCAATGTGGATCGCCTTCGTCCTTACTTCCCACCTCTACTGGACACCTCGGACATTGCAGAACAACTCACACCAACAGAGTTAAATCTAGACTGCATGGAACAGGCCACCACAGATTGTATCATGGACATGCAAATCAAGAACACTCACCAGCAGAAGATCCAACTATATCGGGTTGTCAAAGCTGGCCAACTCCTGCACCAAGGAAAGTGGTTCACCAGGGACCAAGTTCAGCAGAAATTTCCTCATCTCATGGAGGAACTTAACGCAATGGGGACCATTTCTTCCTAAGGGGGGAGGAATGATCCAGGTGGATATTGGTGGCCACCCGCCTATTCCACTTGGGCCCCACCATTGTCTCTTTCGGCCTTTTCTGCTTTCTTTAATATAGCACAATTTAATATTTATAGTTTTTTTTAGGTCCCCGAACTGATTGGAGGTTCTAAACTACGTTTTTTTGAGAAAATGAAGAAACAGGTCATAAATTATTATTAACCACTCAGAAATTTTAGTCCCCCGATAGATACGAATGAGGTATGGTGCGCAATAAACAAAAGAAAACAGAGATCAGATGTTAAAGTTACGTCCCCGAGAAGTTGATGTACCAATTTATGCAAACGGGGTCCATAGTTTTGGTGCTTCATCTCCTAGGGTTAGGTTTTTGGATGTTTAGGGTTTTCCATCATTTCATAGGCCCTTGAGCCTCATTATAACATATTTCAAAGGCCTGTAGCCACCACATCTCTTCTCATAGATAAGCTACCAACGCCCTAGCTAGTTTATTTCCAGATTGTCTATAAACAAATTTCAGTTCTTTGATATTAATGAAATGAAGTGTTAAAATGATGCATTTTTGTATTTATGGTTACATGTGTATTTTGTTGTGTTCCTTTGTTTATTGAGGGCCTCCTCGAGAAATATTTTGATAGGATCTCCAAATCCCTCATCTTTCTTTTCATCCCCCATGGGCGGCCGTCGGGGTTTGCGAGGCTGATCTTGCGAAGGTTCAACCAGATCGAGCCCTAACTCCTTATACCCTGACCTCGTTCTGGACATGCAAAGAAGGATCGAGAAAGAGAAAATTGCTTTGATTCCACTGATCCGTATTTATGCAGGAATGCAACATAATACACATATAACCATAAATACAAAAATGCAGCGGAAATAACACTTCATTTCATTAATATCAAAGAAATGAAATTTGTTTAAAGACAGAATGGAAATAAACTACCTAGGGCGCTCGTAGCTTATCTCTGAGAAGAGATGTGGTGGCTACAGGCCTCTGAACTGTGGTACAATGAGGCTTGAGGGCCTATTTATTATTTATAAAAAATGGAAAACCCTAAACATCCAAAAACCTAACCCTAGGAGATGAAGTGCCAAAACTATAGGCCCCATTTGGGTAAATTGGTACATCAACTTCCTGAGGAAATACCTTTGGCATACGATCTCCGTTTGACATGCACCATACCTCATTAGAATTATCTATCCGAGGACTACAACTTTTGAGTGAGAAAGATCAATCTAAGACCCATGTTGCTCCTGGTTTTCCCAAAAAACATCGTTTAGGGCCTCAAAATGGCTCCGGAAGTTTAGGACCCGAAAAATTGCTAAAAAGAGTAAATTGTGCTATAATTAAGGAAACTAAAAAACTAAAAGAAACAATGGTGGGTCCCCAAGTGGAATAGGCGGATGGCCACCAATATCCACCTGGATCAGTGTACATCTGAAAGGTTGGCTTGATGATGAAAAAATTTCTGATTTCATAACTAATAAATAAGTCGAAATCAATGGCCTTCATGAGTGCTTTTCCTCTGAGATTCCCTTTTATACCTGAAAATATTGATTTGTCTTAAGCAATAGTGATTATTTTTTCTGGGTACTCTTTCAATATTTTCAAATTTTCTCCCTCATCAACCAATTTTGGTAGTCCTTTCATGTGCATGACATGCATCTTCCTCTAAAATCTCGGGATGTTGGTTTCTAGATTTTGACATTTGTTTCCCAATTGCAGCATTAAGTTTATTTTAGTGTGAATTCTCTTCACCTCCAAAATTGTCTATGTTCTGTCTTGAATTCTGAGTTTCTCTAGTTCTTCTCTATTTTTGGAATTGAATATTTTGATGATGGATGTTGCTTCTCCAGGCTTATGTCCAAAATTTGATTTGATTTGCTTTAATACTTCTTTGGATCTATGTATTAACTCTTGTCGCTCGAAAATAATCTGAATTGAAGGCCAGATTTTTGGGAGGGCTTCATTGATCTCTGTCCATATGTTTTCCTTTGCTTGTGCCAGATTTTGATCCATTGCTAATTCAATTCGTAGTTGTTCAACTTTGAGAGTGAGCTAGTGGCTTTTCTGCAACTTTGCAACTTAAGAAGTATCAATTTTTAATTTCTTCTCTGACTGTGTCTTAAGCTGAGATTTTAAATTAGCAATTTCTTGCCCCTGAATGGTCAGATTGTCCATGGATTTAACTAGATCGTTTGTGGTATTTGATGTTTTTGCTAGTGCTGAAGTTGATGTATATGCTCCTAAGGTTATGGACACTAAAATTGGGACAACAATGAGTATTAGAACTATGGTCAATTGTGATGCCTCCTATTTCTCTTTGAGCGGTTTCTCAAACTCGACCTCCATGTCTCAGATCTGGCTATTTTGTTCAATCATTACTTTGAACATGTCCTCTTTCTACTTCTCCATCTCTTTGACTTCCTTAGCTTGGGGATCCTCTGTGGTTGGAAATTTAAGTTGTTTCTTTAATATTTCTATATCAACAGTTTTTCTTTTCACTATCTCTTTTAATGCCTTCACATCACTAGGATTGTATCCCAGTTTTATCACCAAGTCATTAAGTGACTTGATCTTGGTATCCTTGGCTAAGGATGAAATCCTTTCCAACTTGAGTTGTGTCTGTGTGTTGTTGACTAATACCTGCAATCTGGAAGCTAACATGGTAGCATTAGTTAGTGTAGAATGCGTAATTTCACTAGATTGTTTATGAATTTCCATTTGGACAATTGGATGGATTTTATTTGCATCAAATGAAAATACATGTCCTTTTTAATATGTTGGTGCCTTTGGGGCTGCCACTTTTTCATCAAGAAATGAAATTTGCATTTTTCCTTGCTCTGTGTCAAAGGCTGATAGGATCCCATGTTGTGATGTGGATGTCTACTTCCATAACTATGTATATGTGGTGGTTTTAAGCATCTCATTCTTTTGTTTGATTTCCTTATACTTGGAAAAAATATTAGACTCAAAAATGTCTTGAGGCAAGTCAATTGTTTGTGGTGTTTCTGGAGGATATTTAGATGTTTATGAAGGGGAGATCCTATGAAGAAATCATCATCCCTAATAGACACATGAGGACCTGTGATAAAAAAAATTTCTTTCTCTTTGTTCTCCTGCTGAAAAACTAGTGTAGAATTGGTTTTCTGCTTCTTCTTGTATATTAGGAACTCCTTAGCCCCAATTTATGTCAATGGGGAATATTCTTCTTCTCTCATCCTTTTCTCATGCTTTTCCTGAGGTGTAGGAGTATGAGATGTTGTTTTTTATATAACTTGTTCTTCGACCTCCTCCCACTGATTTTTGTTCATGTATTTCTCTATCTCTGGTAGAGGAGTATGTGTGTAGGGTGTAGTATCTTGCTCTATTGTCACCTTTGAAATTAGGCCAAAAGGGTCATGAGACCATGTGAAGCTAAACTTGAAATTCATTTTCTCTAACATCAAATCATCTTCTTTACCAACTGTTATAGTATTGCAGAAAAAAGGTCTAACTTGTGCTTTAATTTTAAATTGTGCCTTCTTCTTGGTTGATACAAAATGCATGTCTTCCACATGTATCATTTTCTTAATGTAATCTAATGAGAAAATTATCATATGCACAAACTATGGTAGCTTATAGGGTGGAATTTCACACTCGTAGATTCCAATCTTTATGTAGTTATGGTATAAATACCAGTCACATGTCTTCACCTGGTCACTAAGAGATAAAACCTTTTGAATATATGCCCCTATCCTAGGCTCCAAATCACTATTTAGCAGGAAAAACACTGTGTACAAGATTTGATCAACATAGTCTGTAAAAGTAAATTATGTAGTGTTCTTCCTCACCAAGGAGGTCCAATGTATCACTGATTGAGCATTACCGTGCTCATCCATACTGTTCAAAGTAAAGGGAAAAATTTCTGCTTGATGATACAGAACAAATAGACTAAAAATGCAGAGTATTTGAAAGCTCCCTCTGTAGGAAACTTAATAAATTGATCATGCATGGAATCTGTAATAAATTCCCTATAATTAAAAATAAAAGGTTTCTGATGAGTGGTAAATATTGACAGGAAACCAACAAAGGCCTCATCAAACTGCTCATAAGAGTGGTAAAAAATAATGTATGAGATAATGGTGATGATATGTTTGTTTACCTCAAGAAACATGGAAGATGAGTATGGAGGGTTTGATTTGGGCAATTGGGCATCTTTAGGGAGAAATATTTTGAAGATCTTAGCTCTTTTTGGGAAGGTCAAAATTTTGTAGAGCTTTGTGAGAGAGTATACAAAAAATGGCTTGGAATATTTTGGTTGGTTTACTTGCAGCGTTTGTGAAATAGTCTCAGCTATGATGGTGAGCATAAATTCACCATTACGGCTCACAATGTCTCTTTGGGATGGCACATAACTGCTCTAACACCAGGATATTAGTTTATGGAACTAATGTGTCTGTGGGAAAATGAACTGGGGAAGGGAAGACTCCCATAGGCTCAATTCATCCACATGATCCAAAATTTTATGTTTCAACTAACTGTGAAGTTTGAGCAGGTCGAATTCACAGTTGGTCTTAGCAATTTTATATTGGAGGTCGTCTAAAGGAAAATAATCAAGTTCTATGGGAGGGGGGAGAATTGGATTCTCTTTAGGATTCTTGCCTTTGTTTTTGGGGGTTTTACCCTTTGTGGCCATTATCAACCAATAGATAGAATAGAGAGATCAATAATGTGAAATTACCTGGACAAGGAAACTATCTAATGAATGTAGAGGTTGGGTCACTGATGGAGATCGAATCCCTGTCTCTGGAAAATCAAGGGTCACTGTAACAACTCGAAAGACTGTAAAACTCAGTTGGTCGTGAAAAATAGAGAGGAAAATGACTTTTACAGCTTTACTTCGTTTAATAGAGTAATTTTTCAAATTGTCATTACAAGTTTACCATTAGTCGGGAGCAGGTCTGTTGTAGAAGGATAGGGAAGAATTTATTACATGTAACATATTTTTTTTGGGGTAGGGAGTGTCATATGGCGGCCTTTAATTGGGAGTGGGATGAATTTTTGGGAGAAGTTAAACAAATGGGAAGGTTGTGGAGCTGGGGTCTGCGAGGGTGAGTTGGCAGACGATAAGTGGAGGAGGTCAGTTGAGGTGGGTGGAGTGATGGTGGGGTCGAATAGGGTGTCGTGATGAATAGGCATTGGTGGAGGGGTGAGCAGTCAAGGCTGGAATACTTTTTGAAGGGTTGGGTGGGGGGGATGAGTGAAAAGGAATGGGGGGAGGGGGGGGTGTGAAATATTGTGATGGCAACTCAGAAGGGTGTGGTCCCAACCTTTTCGAAAGCCCCCCCCCGCGAGCAAAGTGCAATGAAGCTCGCAGGGGGGGTTTCGAAATCACTTCCCTGTCGTTGATCCAGGCGAGGGAAGATCTTTGTGTTCATCTTTATCCAAAGTTTGAAACATAGCATAAAATTTATATATTCTATTTTATTACATGCGCTAAAGCGCGATTAATCTGTTGCTTAAACTAATATAATCAAAGCATAATCACCTCCTAAAAACTACTTAAAAATTCATTAATGTTGTATTTGAATTGGCAGAGCATTTTTTTATTTTTTCCTATCAATTAACCACAATTAAATGGTGTGATTAAATTCACTAATCAAAATCAATCATGATTAAAATGTGTGATTGATTTATTCACTAACCTAATCTATTTTATTACAAATAAATCATGATTAAACAGTGCACTGATTAGACTAACTATTTCTACTTATCCTATTTATAATGTGTCATTTTGGCTAGCAGCACATTTATTCAACATTTCCAAGTGTTAACTAATTCAATTTTTATTTATTGAATGGAATTTAGGCTTGCTCACTCCTATACCTTTTTGGGGTTTCTTCATTTTTCTTTTTTTCTATTCTATTTTCCTTGATTCACATATACATTTTTTTTAATACCCTCTTCTCATTTCTTTATATATATATATATATTTGTTTTTCTTTTTTTTTCTTTTTGTTTTGTAAATCATTTATAGAGTACAATGTTATTTACAATTTCATCAATTGAAAGAAAATAGACAATCATCAATTGAACCTATGAATCATAGGACCCTAACAGTGGCTCCAACTAGAGATGACACCCTCCTTGTCAGGTGTCAAGAACATTGTAGATTCGTAGCCTTGATCCATTGGGCTCATTTTTTGAAATCTTCCAACTGAACTGTTATATCTGTGCATTATTCATACCTATGGTAACTAATCACCAGAAACTTAGGGCCTTCTCTGTGGGCTTCAACTTCTACTGAAAGTCACTTGCACTCTTGCAATATAAAAATAAAATGGTTTTGTAAAAGGTTGATGAATGCATTTTCCTAATTGGGTAGGAAATAGTGCTTTAACTGTCTATTGTTTACAGGTCCACCTAGCAGCTCATCTCCGTTCAAATTTGTTAACATGAATGCATTGTGGCCCCTCAAGGCTTGAATATTATAAGGCACTTTCCATATAATCCCATCTCAAAACATGATCATTGAGTTGAAAATCATCTGCTTTAGTCCTTCTATCACAAATCCTTTTAATATTTTCTGAGATGAATTGAGTTTTATGATAGACCTCCTCCCTTGATTGTTGTAACTGAATAGTTTTGTTTATCCTTCTTTGCATATTATTGGTCTCAACTTGTGCTTCTTACAGAATTTTGAGCACTATAATTCCCAAAGCAGTTGGGAAAACTTCATTTGTTCCATACACTATATGGAATGGTGACATTCCAATGGACTTTTTGGTAGTAACTCGATCAACCCATAGTGCATTGATTATTTTTTTGTGCCATGACTTCTTATTCTCCCGCAATAACTTTTTGATAATATTTACCAAAATCTTGTTAAAAGATTCATCTAACCCATTACCCTGAGGGTAGTAAGCAGTAGAGTGACCTAACTTAATCTGATATTTGTTACAAAAATCTGTTATTTTCCAAGATTTGAAAGCGTCGGTGTTATCAGTTATAATTTTATGGGGACAACCAAACCTAGACAATATATTTCGTCAAGGAATTGAATGATAGTAGTATCAGTGGATTGTCTAGTTGGTATGGCTTCTATCCATTTGGTAAATTATTTTGTTGTTGTCAAAATCCATTTGTGATGTCATCAGGATCTAGGGTGAATTTAACCAATGAATTCTAAACGCCATTGTTGAAAAGGGAATTATAATGCAATTGGCTTTAAGGGTAAAGGTAACATCTTTCTTTTACCTTCGAATATTTGGCATTGATGACAAGAGGTGACCTTTTTATGCACATCAGAGAAAATATTTGGCCAGTAAAATACAGCTCTAAGGATTTTTTTAGTTGTAGATTTATAGTATATATGGCCACCACAATTTCCTTGATGGAATTCCTCGAGGACCCCGTCTGCTTCATCTTTCAACAAAAAATTTAGTAATATCCCTCCAACATATTTAAAATATAAATTTTTATAATTTGATGGATTTCATTTTAAGGAATCTTGCTTTGGTTTTTGTTACACTAGGAGGAGCATATAAGTTTTGTAAGACAAACATTATGTCTAAATACCATAGTGATGTGTTGAAGGCTTCTAGGATCAGTGGAGTCGCTTGCTCTTCCTGTTCATCTAATTCTGTAATGAAATTGATGTCTAACACATTACAGTTAGACTCTGCCATGAGTTTTGCTAACCCTTGTCCTTTGATAAGCTTTTTTGGTCTGATTTCAATGTCATATTCCAAAATGAATGCAATCCATTTGCCCCTTATGCCATCTGGATCTATTTGAGTTATAATATATTTAACAACGACACTTGTGACAAAAGAAATGATGTGTGAATGTAGAATGTAAACCCTAAAATATTTTAGTTCTTTAACCAATGCAAATGCTTGTTTTTCCATGATATTGTATTTCATTAATGCATCCCTTAGTGATCTGATGAAAAAGGCGATGGGTTGTTCATGACCTTCAATGTTATTCTGCAATAAAACAAATGTTATTGTATGATCAGATGAAAAACAAAATATCATGAAATATTTTGTAAAATTAGGACTTATTAGAATTGGTGCAGTCTTTAATGCCTTCTTGACTTTAGTGAAAGACTCTTTTGCATCATTATGCCACTTAATTTCATTATCCTTCTTTAACATGGCAGTTTTTTCTTTTAAGATCTTAGCCAAATTTGGTATAAATCTCCGAAGGAAGTTTATTTTTCCAATAAAGGATTGGACTTCTTTTTTGTTCCTAGGGGTATCCATTTTCAATATTGCTTCCACTCTGCTAGGGTCAATTCTTATGCCATATTTTGAAATTTTGTGTCCTAGCAGTTTACCTTCTTCTAAACCAAACAATGTTTTCTTAGGGTTGAGAGAAACACCATATATATTTTATTTTTTTTGAAAACTCTCCTTAATTGAAGAAAATTCCCCTCATCTATCTTCGAAAAGACAGTGATAACATCTAAATAAATGGCTATAAAGCTACATATTTCATCTTCAAAGGAAATACCCATCTCCCTTTGGAATGTAGCACCAACATTCATTAGATCGAAAGGCATTTTCACACACATAAATGTGCCCCAGGGTCTAGTGAAAGATTTTTTCTCTTTGTCTTCTAGATGTGATAGAACCTTATTATAACTAGAAAATCCATCTAACAAGGAAATTCTCCTAGATCCAACCACTTTCTGCAGGACGTGGTCCATTTTGGGCAAAGGATAGTTGTCTTTTAGGGAAGCCTTGTTGATATTTCTAAAATCAACACACAGTCTAATTTCTCCAGTTGTTTTCCTAGTAGGGACTAAGTTTGATACCCATTTATAATACCTCAATGGTATAATAATTTTGGCATCATATATATTTTTAACCTCTTTTTCCACTAGGGGTAAAACCATTAGGTTGATTCTTCTAAGTTTCTATTTGAAAGGTTTTTGGTCTTCCTTGCCAGAATTTTATGTTGTATAATGCTAGTGTCATAGGATTTCAAATCCTAATAAATCCAGGAAGATACATCTATGAATTCCTTGAAAAGCTCTATGTACTTTTGTGTTTTAGTAGAAGGAAAATATGGACAATTGAACTATTTTGGGCTCTTCTTTAGTTCATATATTACAATCTTCAACTTCAACTCTAGTAGGTTAAATTTTAGGTTTCTTAGCCACATCATCAAAGTCAAATAATTATTCTAAGGGAATTAATCCTCTAGGCAAAAAATTATCCTTTAATTGAAAATTTTCTAACTCTTCTTGATCTTTATCCAATTCACTCATTTCCTCATTATTTACCTTATTATATACTTCATAATCTATGTCTATATTGGCATACTTGAATTCATCCTTTGACTGCAAAAAAATTAATCTGTTCATCATTACCAAAGACTTCCCAGCACTTGATATTATCTAGGACAATTGGTATTTTTTTCACTTCAACTATGTACTTGTGACTTGGATGATATGGAATTTTTCAAGTACTAGTTGAAGTAGCCATACCATCAGATAGGATATTTTAACCCCTTGGAATTACAGATAATTCATACTCAACAAAACACTCAAGGAAATCTAGAACAACATTTCTATAAGCCCTTAACCTTGGATGTTTTGATAAATATTCCCCCTTTATTTGTTTGATTATGAGTTCAGAATCTCCATGAACTGAAATATTTTTGGCACCTAACTTTTTCAAAATTTGCAATCCTAGGATTAAGGCTTCATACTCAGCTATATTATTGGTACTTTGAAAGTTCAGTTTTTATTAATGTCCTTATTTATTAGTTTTTGAATTGAAAATCCACACACCTGCTCCTGATCCTTTCTTACTTATAGTGTTCAATATTTAATTAAACTGAGAGAGGGGGGGGGGTGAATCAGTTTCATACATACATAGGCCTTTTGAATTTTCACCAAACTTATTTACAGTTTACTATGTGAACAGTCTTAAAATGTTGCAGCTAATATTAAATTAATGTGACACCATACTTATGTTGAGAGCAACAAACAATTAAGCAGATTGAAAGAATCACATCAACACATAAGAAACACACATAGAGACAACAGATGTAAGTGGAAACCCAAAAAGGGAGAAAACCACATCTTATTATTGTTGTGATGCAAAGGCAAGCTCCAACTCCCTCTCACCACTGTTTTCTGTAGGCACCAACCTACAGGAGGCTCTATCCTCAATTCTGCAAGCTACAACTTGCAAGGAAGCACTAACTCCCTTCAATTTTCTGCAGGCACCAACCTACAGGAGGCTCCAACCTCAGTCAGCTACAACTCACAGCTATCAAGCTGCAACTTGATAGGGAAGCTCCAACTTCCTCAATTTATCAAACTGAATGTTTGTTGATTTACCTCAGATATCAGCTCTGTTCTGTAGCTTCTCTTTCTGCTCTTCTTTTCTTAATCTTCTCTGCCTCACGCTTCTATATTCTGCCTTCTCTAGATTTACTCTCTCTAACCTCTTTTTGCATATCAAGATGATATTATTTATAAGGATTTTCTTGTGACTGTTAGCATTCCTCAATGAATTTGGAATGGACAGCCATGCCTCTTTGCCTTCTGCCTTCTCATTTCTTTTCCAGCTCACTCAGAAAAATGTAACTGTAGGTGCTTATTTTAATCTAACAGTGGGATTTTGTTTTCTTCCGGAGACTTGCCAATGCATCACAAACAATAAAAAATTCAATTACAATATTTACATTCACATATAATGAAAACTTCAACTCAACTCATTTAGTCTTTTGGTTCGTTGCGCGTTTGTCTTTTCTTTGACTGTGTCTGTCTTTTCTGTGACTGTGTTTTATCTCTTTTCAGCTCCGTTTGCTTTTCTATCCTCTGTTGTGGTGTAACTGCTGCATACATGTAACTGAGCTTTTTATATCAGTGCATTTTGTAAATATGTGTGACTGCTGACTGTAATTCTGGGCAAATTCCAACCCTTTACACGCAGCAAGTGTCTTGTTGATGTGGGAGTTCCGCAAGCGGAACATACATGCATCGCAATCGTTTTATATTACAAATCACCCTCCACCTTAAGCCGAGGCCCTTGGGTTCACAAACCACGCGACATCTTTTAATACAATCGTAACAACGTGTTATATATATATACCAGCGCCTTTATATATATATATATATATATATATATATATATATATATATATATATATATATATATATATATATATATAACGTAATTTCAACTCTCGGCATAGTTATACAACATTTTAACAAACAAACTGCCATGTCCACTTTGACACTGAAGAATCATGTTTAATACATAACTAATGCCCTTTCGGGCCCACTTGCCACGCTTTCCGATGCAATATGCTACTCCTCTAGGGATTTCCGATTGCGATTGATCGCAATCGCAAGTTGCCTTGCTCCAATGCGATTGATCACTATTCACTGTTCTTTGCCAATGTGATTGGAACTCAAATACTTATTAATCATAGTTTATAAGCCCATCGGATCTGGGCTTCAATCGCAAGTCTTTTAATATATGTTCCGACGGTCTGTTTCTTTCCGATGCGATTGACCAATGTTCACTGTATTTTGCCGATGCGATTGGAACTCAAATACTTATTAATCATAGTTTATAAGCCCATCGGGTCCGGGCTTCAATCGCAATCGCAAGTCTTTTAATATATGTTCTGACGGTCTGTTTCTTTCCGATGCGATTAACCACTGTTCACTGCATTTTTCCGATCCGATTGGAACTCAAATAATTATTAGTCATATTTTATAAGCCCATCGGGTCCGGGCTTCAATCGCAATCGCAATTTTATGTTTATATGTTCTGCTACCCTTAATCTCTGATGCGATTGGAAAGGGTCCCACCTTATGGTTCTTTGGTTCTGCTAATAAAGCACTCCATATATTTTAATATATATATATACTTGCCGCTTGGGTTAAGATTCCCAGAATTTGTTTGTATTTATATACTTGCCGCTTGGGTTACGATTCCCGGAATATTGTTTATGTATCCTTCTGCCTGGGGTAATGATTCTTGAAATAAGGTTTGTATATATATACTTGCTGCTGCTAAGCGCATTCCCTAATATTCTCGCTCTCGCTCTCGCCTCGCTCGTCGTCACCGCATCTCGTCGTCACTTCCGCTTTCATCGGGCTGGATAACGGCTCGCTGTATTCACTGCCTCTGCCTCTGCCTCTATTGCCGTCAATGACAATATTTCCAACAGTCTCCCCCTTTGGCATTGATGGCAATACACTTTCTATGTTTTCCTACTCTTCCTCCTGTTGCTTTCTCCTCATGTTTGCCTGCTCTTCCTCCCCCTTTGACATCAATGGCAAGGGGTTCGAATTCTTGGTGAAGCTTCTATTCTCTGATGCTGTGTTTTTATCCTTTTTCAACATTTCATGCATTTCCTGGTTCAATTTCCTGGCTTCATACACTGCTGCTCCAAACTTTGGATTTGATACACGCTGGGTTCACTATTCTTTCGTGTTCTGTTCAATTCGGTTTCACCATTCTTCTTCTGCACCACTGACCCTTTTTCCTTTTTATTGATTCTTTTATGCTGACTGTATTATTGCCATAATCCCTATGATCCTGAGGACCTGTTTTCATGTTTCCCTTGCTGGTTGATCTTTCCATGAGAATGATATTTTCATTTATGTTCTCCCCTTGAAGCTGTGCTTTCTCTTCATATTAGAGAATAGCATCTACAGATACTACCCCTAATTTGTCTCTCAAATATTCAAACGGTTCTCTGGCAAGTGGTTTGGTAAATATGTCTGCTGTCTGTTCTTTTATTGGCACATACTCCAGTTTTACTATTTTCTGAGCCACTTGTTCTCGGAGGAAATGATACTTGATTGGGATATGTTTAGTTTTTGAGTGAAGCACAGGATTTTTAGATATACTTATAGCACTTGTATTATCACATTTAATTGAGATAGGTTCATTAATGCTTACCTTCATGTCTTGAAGAGTCTGCTTCATCCACATGACTTGTGTACAACATGCTGCTGCTGCTATATATTCTACTTCAGCTGTAGACAGGGAGATAGATGTTTGTTTCTTGCTTAACCATGCCACCAGACTTTCTCCTAGATAGAATGCACCTCCACTTGTACTCTTTCTGTCATCCACACAGCTGGCCCAATCTGCATCTGTGTATGCTGTCAAGGTGAAGCTTTTGCCTTTAGGATACCAAAGTCCACATTGTGTTGTTCCTTGTAGATATCTGAATATTCTTTTGACTGCAAGAAGGTGATTTTGTTTAGGTGCTGCTTGATATCTAGCCACTAGTCCTACTGCTAGCATGATGTCTGGTCTTGATGCTGTCAAGTACAGCAGGCTTCCTATCATGGATCTGTAGAGTTTTTGATCTATATCTGCAGACCCATCATCAGCACACAGCTTGCATCCTGTGATCATGGGAGTTGACACAGGTTTGCAGTCCTCCATTTTGAACTTTTTCAACATTTCTTTCAAGTATTTTTCCTGTGAGATGAATGTCCCTGTGTTCTTTTGCTGAATTTGAAGTCCTAAGTAGAAACTGAGTTCTCCAATCATGGACATCTCAAATTCTGATTTCATCTCCTCAGCAAACCCTTTTGCAAGTTCATCTCTGTTGCTTCCAAACATAATGTCATCAACATATACTACAACAATCAGGAGTTCATTTTCATGGGCTTTTATGTATAGATTGATGTCTACTCCACCTCTCTTAAAGCCTTGTTTTTGAAAATATTTATCTAGTCTTGAGTACCAAGCACGAGGAGCCTGTTTTAGTCCATAAAGAGCCTTTTTCAGTCTGCATACATAGTCTTCTTTGTCTGTTAATGAGAAGCCTTCTGGTTGTTCCATGTAGACTTCTTCTTCTAAGTCTCCATTCAGAAATGCAGATTTTACATCCATTTGATATACCTTGAAGTTTTGGTAGCAAGCAAAGGCCAGAAACATTCTGATGGCTTCCATTCTGGCTACAGGGGAAAATGTTTCATCGTAATCGAGTCCTTCGACTTGTGAATATCCTTTGCAGACCAGTCTGGCTTTATTCCTGATTACTTGTCCTTGCTCATTCATTTTGTTTTTGAATACCCATTTTGAACCAATGATATTTTTCTCAATTGGTCTAGGAACTAGTTCCCAGGTATTGTTCTTTTCAATTTGGTCCAATTCTTCATTCATTGCCTTTACCCAAGACTTGTCCTTGCTGGCTTCTTCGAATTTCTTTGGCTCTATTTGTGACAACATGGCTATGTATACCTCTTCAGTTTGTTCTGTTAGCTGCCTTCTTGTTTGGACCCCTACTCTCTTGTCTCCAATGATCTGATCTTCAGGATGGTTCTTCTGAGTATGTCTTGAGGGAGCTTTAGAACTCAGCTCTGTATCTTCTGTTGTCTTACTTGTTTCCTCATCATCTTGGTTTTATTCTTCATGGTTTTCTAATGGACTGCAGCAGTCTGTATCTCTTGTATTGTTTGTAAGTTCTTCATCAAATCTCACATCAATGCTTTCTACTATTTTTTGAAGAGTCTTGTTGTAGCACCTGTACCCTTTAATTTTGGATGCATATCCTAGAAATATCCCTTCATCTGCTCTTGCATCAAATTTCCCAAGATTTTCATCATTATTCTTTATGTAACACTTGCTTCCAAAGATTCTAAAATGTTTGATTGAAGCTGGTTTCCCATGCCATAGTTCATAGGGAGTCTTGTCACTGCTTGGCCCTAAGTGGGCTTTGTTTAGAATATGCACGGCTCTGTGTACTGCTTCTGCCCAAAAGGTTTGAGGAATATTACTCTCTTGCATCATGGCTCTGGCTATTTGCTGTACTGACCTGTTTTGTCTCTCTGCTACTCCATTTTGCTGAGGTGTTCCTGCAATAGTAAATTGTTGCCTTATCCCATGTTCATTGCATAGGTCAGCAAAGTCATAATCTGTGAATTCACCTCCTCTGTCTGATCTGATGCATTTTAGCTTGCATCCAGTTTGATTTTCTGCTAATGCTTTGAATATCTTAAATTTTTCCAGAGCTTTCGATTTATTCTTGAGAAATGCAACCCATGTCATTATGGAGAAGTCATCTATTATCATCATGAAGTAGGATTCTCCAATTGGAGATTTAGTTCTTGCAGGTCCACACAGGTCCATGTGCACAAGCTGGAGTGGTCTTCTTGTTGATAACTCATCTTTGGCCTTAAATGATGTGTGGGTCTGTTTTCCCAATTGACAAGATTTGCATATGGTATTAGAAGGCCTTTTTATTTCTGGCATGTCTCTGACAGCTTTCTTCCTGTTTAGTCTGATGATGTGATCGAAGCTGAGATGTCCCAACCTTTTATGCCATAACCATGACTCCTCAAGTTTTCTAAGATGACATGCTTCATCTTCCTCTTTCACAATGTAAACATTACTCTCTGTTCGAACTCCTTTGAGCAGAGTCTTACCTGTGGTGCTTGATCTGAATTCACAATCTTGTGCTCTAAAAAGAACTTCACAGCCTTTGTCACACATCTGACTGACACTTAGTAAATTTTCTTTCAGCCCATCTACAAATAGTACATCTTGGGCCTTTCCTCTGCCATTGTCTATGCTGATTGAGCCTTTTTCCTTGATCTTACTTGATTTATCATTGCCAAAAGTAACATTGCCAGATTTCTTTTCATCAAGAGTTATAAACTTGCTTTTGTCTCCTGTCATGTGTTTAGAGCAGCCACTGTTCAAATACCATTGGCTTTTCAGATCTTGAGCAGTTAGAGCCAAGTCGCATTTATTCACCTTCTTTATCCACTGGAGGCACCCTTTTGTTTGGTATCTTTTGTGAGGAGATGAACTATATCTTCTTAGAGGACATTTGGAAGGTATATGTCCAACTTGATTGCATACACAACATTTGATCATAATTTTTGTAGAATTATGAGTATGAACATAATTTCTTTGATTCATAAACCTTCTTGAGGTGTTAAACATCAATATTTGTCCATACTTTCTACACTCAATGATTTTATGACCGAATTCCTTACAATAAAAGCAGTAACCATAGAAGCTATTTGCATACCTGATGTAAGGTTGTCTCTTCCATTTGTTTGCTTGAGGCAATCTCTTCAATGTTTGCATCTTTTGCTGGTTTGAATTACTCCTTCTTGCATGACAATATGTAGCAATGTGTCCCAGCTTGTGGCAGACATAACAGGTGGAATTCTTCATTGGAGGGAATAATCTCCTTTGATGGTTTCCAAATTTTACATATTCATGGGTCTTAGTATTTATTACATTCTTTGCCACTAATGGTTTCTTCTGATCTTTGTCTTCCTTATTGCAGATTTCTTCTTTTGTAGGAATTGGTTGAGATGCTTCATCATTCTTCTTTGCTTTTACAAAAATAATTTCTCTGTCAACCTTTTCTTTTCCTTTACTTGATTCTCCTTCATAGCCTATTCCAGTCTTTATCATAGGGGATCTTTGAGCTACCAGAATTTCATTCAACTTACTAGAGCTTGTTGTTTGAGAAGAGTTTATAACCACTTTCCTTTGAGAATTTTCTAATTTCTTCCTGAGACATACTACTTCTTCTTCCAACTTTTCTTGTTCTTGAGTTTTTTCTTTGATTTTCTTAAGTAACATGTCCTCTATCTTCTTGGCTTCTTCAAGCTCTATCTTTAGCTGCTTAAGGACTTCTGAATTCTGTTCTTCTCGTACATACTTGAGGAGAATGTCCTTTTGTTTTCTGCATTTCAGTTTGAGTCTATCAATCTCTTCCAGAGCACTTCTTAGCTCCCCCTCAAGGTCGACTTCACCTTCTTCTTCTCCATCTTCTAGCAGGAGACCTTCAAGATCTTCTATAGCCATCAATAAAAATTCAGAGGTTCCATCTTCACTTGAGATTTCATCTGAATCTTTAGATGTACTGCTGTCTTGTTGAGCATAGAAGGATTTTCTGCTGAACTTCTTTCCTTTCTGCCAGTTCTTTGATTTATTTTTCTCTGACTCTTGAGCCTGATTTCTTACTTTCTTGTGAGGACACTTAGCAGCATAGTGTCCAACTCTTCCATAGTTAAAGCATTTGAAGGGGAGTTTACCTTTGTATTTACCTGAGCCTCTATCCAATTTCTTGACAAACTTTGCCTCTTCTTCATCCGAGCAAGAGCATATGTCTCCCTCTTCTTCTTTCTTCTTTTCTATTTTAAAGGCTGCTTCCCTCGTACTTGGCTTCTTCTGTGGGAGCCTCATTTCATAGGCTGTTAGATTTCCAAGTAGTTGGTTCATGGTCAAGGTCTCCCAATCAGCTGTTTCTTCTATTGCAGACACCTTTGGATTAAACCTGGATGGAAGAGATCTTAGAATATTTTGCACAATTATACTTTCTGGCATTTTTTCTCCAAGAGCTTTCATATTGTTAATAATTTTTGCAGCTTTTAGAAAGAAACTGGCAATGTCTTCATCATCATTCATTTTTAAGTTCTCAAACTGGGCTCTATAGACTTGAAGTTTGGCAGTCTTTACTTTCTTGTCTCCCTCATGTATGTTCTCAAGAGTATCCCATATTTCTTTGGTAGAGTCTTTGTGCATTACTTTAATAAACTCTGCTTCACATAATCCATTCAAGATGGCATTCATGGCTTTTGCGTTAGCCACAAAATCTTGTTTTGTTTCTTTCTCTGTGTCAGTTGCCTTTGGGGCATATCCTAATTCCACAGCAGCCTAGACTTCTATTCCTAGAGACATTATGTATGTCCTCATTCTGATTTTCCTGAAAGCATATTTTTCACCACTGAAGAAAGGGGCTTTATTGGTTGAGCATCCTTCTTTACTAGCCATCTTGGGAACCTAGGATCTCCTTTCAGTTGTTAGACTTGTATAAAGGAACCTACTCTGATACCAATTGTTGAATCTTTAATTAAACTGAGAGGGGGGGGTGAATTAATTTAATACATACATAAGCCTTTTCAAATTTTCACCAAACTTATTTACAGCTTAGAGAGTAGCAAACAATTAAGCAGATTGAAATAATCACATTAACACATAAGAAACACACATAGAGACAGCAGATGTAAGTGGAAACCCATAAAGGGAGAAAACCACATCTTATTATTGTTGTGATGCAAAGGCAAGCTCCAACTCCCTCTCACCACTATTTTCTGCAGGCACCAACCTACAGGAGGCTCTATCCTCAATTCTGCAAGCTACAACTTGCAAGGAAGCACCAACTCCCTTCAATTTTATGCAGGCACCAACCTACAGGAGGCTCCAACCTCAGTCAGCTACAACTGACAGCTATCAAGCTGCAACTTGATAGGGAAGCTCCAACTTCCTCAATTTATCAAACTTAATGTTTGTTGATTTACCTCAGATATCAGCTCTGTTCTGTAGCTTCTCTTTCTGCTCTTCTTTTCTTAATCTTCTCTGCCTCACACTTCTATATTCTGCCTTCTCTAGATTTACTCTCTCTAACCTCTTTTTGCATATCAAGATGATATTATTTATAAGGATTTTCTTGTGACTGTTAGCATTCCTCAATGAATTTGGAATGGACAACCATGCTTCTTTGCCTTCTGCCTTCTCATTTCTTTTCCAGCTCACTCAGAAAAATGTAACTGTAGGTGCTTATTTTAATCTAACAGTGGGATTTTGTTTTCTTCCAGAGACTTGCCAATGCATCACAAAAAATAAAAAAATTCAATTACAATATTTACATTCACTTATAATGAAAACTTCAGCTCAACTCATTTAGTCTTTTGGTTCGCTGCGCATTTGTCTTTTCTTTGACTGTGTCTGTCTTTTCTGTGACTGTGTTTTATCTCTTTTCAGCTCAGTTTTCTTTTCTGTCCTCTGTTGTGGTGTAACTGCTGCATACATGTAACTGAGCTTTTTATATCAGTGCATTTTGTAAATATGTGTGACTTCTGACTGTAATTCTGGGCAAATTCCAACCCTTTACACGCAGGAACTGTCTTGTTGATGTGGGAGTTCCGCAAGCGGAACATACATGCATCACAATCGTTTATATTACAAATTACCCTCCACCTTAAGCCGAGGCCCGTGGGTTCACAGACCACGCGGAATCTTTTAATACAATCGTAACAACGTGTTATATATATATATATATATATATATATACCAGCGCCTTTTTATATATATATATAACGTAATTTCAACTCTCGGCATAGTTATACAACATTTTAACAAAAAAACTGCCATGTCCACTTTGACACTGAAGAATCATGTTTAATACATAACTAATGCCCTTTCGAGCCCACTTGCCACGCTTTCTGATGCAATATGCTACTCCTCCAGCGATTTCTGATTGCAATTGATTGCAATCGCAAGCTGCCTTGCTCCGATGCGATTGATCACTATTCATTGTTCTTTCCCAATGCAATTGGAACTCAAATACTTATTAATCATAGTTTATAAGCCCATCGGGTCCGGGCTTCAATCGCAAACGCAAGTCTTTTAATATATGTTCTGATGGTCTGTTTCTTTCCGATGTGATTGACCACTGTTCACTGCATTTTGCTGATGCGATTGGAACTCAAATACTTATTAATCATAGTTTATAATCCCATCGAGTCCGGGCTTCAATCACAATCGCAAGTATTTTAATATATGTTCTGACGGTCTGTTTCTTTCCGATGTGATTGACCACTGTTCACTGCATTTTTCCAATGCGATCGGAACTCAAATACTTATTAATCATAGTTTATAAGCCCATCAGGTCTGGGCTTCAATCGCAATCGCAATTTTATGTTTATATGTTCCTCTGCCCTTATAATCTCCGATGCGATTGGAAAGGGTCCCACCTTATTGTTCTTTGGTTCTGCTAATAAAGCACTCCATATATTTTAATATCTATATATACTTTCCGCTTGGGTTACGATTCCTGGAATATTGTTTATGTATCCTTCCGCCTGGGGTATTGATTCTCGAAATAAGGTTTGTATATATATATATATATACTTGCCGCTTGGGTTAAGTGATTCCTGGAATATTCTGCTCTGCCTCTGCTTGTGATAATGGCTCTGCCTCTGCCTCTGCCTCTGCCTCTGCTGCATTTGTCGCTCGACCTCTGCCTCTACTGCTGTGATAATGTCTCTGCCTCTATATTTGTTGCCTCTGCCTCTACCTCTATTACCGTCAATGAAAATATTTCCAACATATAGCCCCATCAAAATCCATGTTCCATAAGGGCTCATTTTCTTCATTTAATTTCACAATGCTTGTTTTGATTTCTTCAATCTCACATAAATCACTATCTATTTTTTGGATTTTTATTCTATATCTCCATCATTATACAAGATAAAAGAGTCTAGATTTGAGTGGATTGAATACAAGTGAAATTTTTTTGGTTTGACTTGACTGCTAACCATGTATTTAATCAATGTTTCTCTATAAAGCCTTCTTGGTTGCCTGAATACAAGAATGGTAGCGTAACTCATATCCAATTGTAAGGTGACCTGCAATCCCCCCCAGGATCTGGAAAGTAGCATTCCATACTTTGGAGGTATGTCTGCTACCACAACATCCATGACTAAGATTTTCACTGGGATTTGGGCTAAAGTAACACACATGTCTTTGATAAGACCAAGACATCTTATCTTACTGGAGTCAAATGACTATAAGTCTTTGTAATTCCTATAATATCCAGTCCTAATTTTTCCATAATGGCTCTAGGCATCAAGTTATGTGAGGCACCAGAATCAAGCATAGCATTGTGAAGAATTTTATCATGAATATTCAAGCTGACATATAATGGAGGAACAACTCCATCTTGTAATTTACCTTCAAATTCAGGTCCAAATAAAAATTCATGCTGATCATCATTAAGGTTCACAATATCTGTTCCTTCTTCTAATTTCAAAGCCTTTATTACTTGGGTTTTGAATGCATTCTTTTTAATCAACTCAGTAAGGGGAATGGAAATTTTAAATTTAGCCAATTCATTTTCAATGCTAAAAGGATTTTGAGGTTTCTCTGTTTACTTGATAGCCAAATCTTGTTTTTTTGGATTTTCTTTACAGATTCCTAATTAGGCTAACTATTAGAAGGAATATCAGATTGATATTTCTTAGTAACAGTGTCAGATACCTTTTTGGAAGGTGTATCAACAATATTTTTGGGAAGAGTATTAGGGTTTTTCTTTGGTTGATTATCAACAGTTTTCCTACTCCTCAAATTTTATTGTTTATGTACCTCCATAATAGCATTCTGATATCCCTGTTTATAGTATTTGGATTGTAATGGACTAATTTCAAAATGTCGAAGTATGAATATGTCTTGTTCTTCTTGAGTTTAGAAAATAGGGTCATCATCATTTATTCCCATCAAATTTATTTGACTTTCTTCAGTGCCTTCAGCTAATTCCCCTTCTTCTTTTGCATTATTTTCTTGAAAGGGAGGCCTAATTGCTTCTTGTTGGTCATTTGGGCCTCTTGTCTCCCTTTTTTTAATCTAAGGTGGGTTTCTCCTAAAGTTAGGATTCCTAATATGAGGACCATGTTGTTTCTCTCTAGGAGGAGCTCTATCAGCTATGTTTATTCTTTCTATCATCCTTTCCATAGTTCTCACTAATGTATCTAATTTGGCTTCAAAAGAAGAAGTGTACAGTTCCTCTTTTATGGTAACTCTTTTCTAAGATCTAAGTCTAGGCATTTTTGCTAAAATATTGGATTCTACACTTACAACATCCCTATGCCTATCTTCCAAGGTAGTAGGGTTCCTTTCTTTAAGCTGATATGACATATCAGGATCAAAGCCATCTGGAAACTTAATCAAGGCTAATCATTGAGGAGTTTTAGTCGTCGTTGGGATTCAATTATAAATGTTACTGAACCTAGTGTAATAATATTGCATACTTTCCTCAGGGGCTCTCCTAATGATTTCATTTTCTGCTAGAATTTGGAGAGGGTTTTTCTTGACTTCCCATATGTTGAGAAAATTTTGATGAAACACGGGAAGGTCATTTATAGTGGTTTCTTGTAAATATTTAAACCAGTTCCTTAATTTTCCATTAAGGCTTTGGGAAAAAAGCCTCATCTTCACATATTCTTCATCTACCTCCTGAAGGTAAACATAGTCATTCATTTTGTCTACATGTTGTTGTGCGCTAATTGACCCAGTGCCATCAAGTTGAGCAATTCTAGTTTCATTAGGGGAATTTTGAGGTCTAAAATAGGCCTCCTAAGAAAAATTTACAACTAAAATAAAATTTATAAGAACCAATAGGATTCAAGATGATCATGTCAACCATGGGGGATGATTCACCATTTTTTAAGTAAAAGGGTCAAATGATTAAAAAATAATAAAATAATCAAACTAATTTTCAACTCATATTTTCAACTTATCTCCCAAATTTTTTACTCAAATTTCGAGTGGGAGTACTCGTTGGATGAAAAATTTAATTCCTCATCCAAGGAGTACCCATGTTGCATACTTTTGAAGGACCATGCTATGCGAAAAATGAGAAATACATGAAACAATGTGATTGTAGTCACGCTTTTCATGTATTTCTCATTTTTCGTGTAGCAGGGTCTATCGAAAGTATGCATTATGGGTACTCCTTGGATGAAGAATTAAATTTTGCATCCAATGAGTACTCCCACTCGAAATTTGAGTAAAAAATTTGGGAGATAAGTTGAAAATATGAGTTGAAAAAGTAGGTTTTTCTTTTTTCCCTCTAAAATTTGATGATGTCATCAAATCTTACTTTATTATTTCCACTGTTATTTTATAATTTCCTTAGGAGGACCATTTTAGACCTCAAAATTCCCCTAATGGATAGTCTTGAGGCATGTTATGTAATGGGGCAGGAAAAACCAGGGGAGCATATCGAGCTGCCATGACTGGTATATGAGGATGAATAACATATGAACATGTAAGAGGAGTAGATGTGGAAGGGATTGTAAAAAATTGAATTATGGTTTTTGATGTTGATGGGGAGGTATTATAAATCTTCGAAGAGATGGAACTAGTGGAAATAGGATGCACAGATTGTGTGATGGGAGAGGAAAAAAAGAATGATAGGGCTGAAAGTTCAACTGAATACTAGATGTAAGATTTATGGATAGCTTGGTTTAGGTTTTTGACTAGGTCTTATAATTTTTCCAACTGTTGGAGAGCTTGTTTGTTAAAATCTTGATCTACCGATTGATTTTCAAATTTGTATGGTCTTAACACTGACTCATCAAAGACTGTTTCAGCTACAAAAGTATCATATTTTGTTATAAACAAGTTGTGTTCAAAAGGAATATCAAATTGAATGTCTTCTATAGTAACAAAGCTCTCATGGAGATAATTTTATCTTGGTGGAGGACTAATACTCCCTTGACTCTCAGTCAAACTTTTCTTCCTTATCAATTTCTCAGGGTTATCCAAGATCTTGGGAGGTTTCACATCTGGATGTGCTCTAGTGTGAATTATTTTACGAGCTGGATCTTATATATAGTATTTAACAAACAATTTCACTATGTACAAATATTACAACCTCAAAACATTTATTTTTGAAATATACATCTTAAATGCACTAAAATAATTTTTTTGAACCAAGGAAACAAATTTTCAAACCAAGGTATGTTCGGTCCCCAGTATGGTCGCCAGGACGGTATCACTCTGTAATTTTTGAGGTTTCAGAGTAAATCATAAAGGTCACCCTAGAACCACTTTGGAAACTAGGAATATAGCCCTTCCAGTTTCAGAGAGGGATCTCTCTTTATAATTTAGCTTTGTTTGACTGACGATATTAGGCTAGCTATGAAGTTTAGGTTTGGGTTTTTTGTGTTGTTGTGTTAAATTTGGGAAGATAACCCATGGGGAAAATGGAGTCACAGGTTTGGATTGATAAAATACAACTTTTATAGGCTAAAATTACAAGGCAAGGTAGACAAATTCACTGGATCCTTTAAGATATGTGGTGTAGATGAGAGGAAAAGATTTAGAAATCCAATTAAAAATAGAGTAGTTAAGAATTCTCATTTTAATCTTCAGTAATAAACATAAAAATTATTCTTAAGCCAGAGACAGAGTGTACATTTAAACAAATTATGTTCTTTATCTTCTTATAATAATTCATATTTTACAAAAAACATATGATAACAGAGAGAAACAAATTGACAAAGCTAGGGGCATTTCACAATTAAAAATGACACAAGAATCCTATAAGGATTGCACTGTATTATTGAAAATATGATCAATGTTGGCTATGTGAGTTGCTTTACAATACAAGTATTTTTTTTCAAACAAGTCCCAACATGAATACTTTGAATTGTGAAGTACTTATAGAAAATTATTACAAAATGTCTTGATTCCAAATGTCAATATAGAATCTTAAATATCTAAAAACTAAATATGAAAATAGTACAAAAATTTAGAAATTTCTGAATTGCTGGAAGCTGGCCCTATTGTTGATGATTGGGCCTGCATATTTTTTTCTTTGTTTGCTTTGATGTCTCGAGATGAAAACATTTACTCAAGTAATTCACACAAATTTTCCCATCTGCCTTCTATTGGGATATAAAATTTAATTAATTTTCTATAGGTCTCATCCACCTCTGTGCACTTCTGAAAGGTTGGCTTGATGATGAACAAATGTTTTATTTCATGAATGATAAATAATTTGAAATCAATGGCCTCCATGAATTATTTTCCTATGACATGCCTTTTTATACCGACAAATCTTGATTTGTCTTGAACAATAGTGCATAGTTTTTCCTAGTACTCTTTCAAGCTTATCAGATTTTCTCCCTCATCAACTAGTCTTGGTAGTCCTTTCTTGTGCAGGACCTACATCTTCCCGTGATATCTATGGATGTTGGTTTCCAAATTTTGACATTTTTTTTCCAATTGCAGCATTAAGTTCCTTTTAGTGTGCATTCTCTTCGCCTCCAAAATTGTCTCTGTTTTGTCTTGAATACCGAGCTACTCTAGTTCTTCTTTGTTTTTGGAATTCAATATTTTGATGATGGATGTTGCTTCTCCAAGCTTATGTCCCAAATTTTCTTTGATTTTCTTTAATAATTATTTGGATCTCTGTATTAACTCTTCCTACTAAAAAATAATCCGAATTAAGGCCAGATTTATGTGAAGGATTCATTGATCTATTTCCATATGTTTTCCTTTAATTGTGCCAGATTTTGAGCCATTGCTAATTCACTTTGTAATTTTTCAACTTTGAGAGTGATCTGGCGACTTTTCTTTAACTTTTCAACATAAGAAGTATCAATTTTTAATTTATGCTCTGATAGTGTCTTGAGCTGAGCTTTTAATTTAGCAATTTATTTCCCCTGAATAATCAGATTGTCCATGGCTTGTGATGGTCCTGAAGTTGATGTAGATGCTCCTGGGTTTGTGGACACTGAAATTGGGACAGTTTTGAGTGGAATTATGGCCAATTGTGATGCCTCTTGTTTCTCCTTGAGCAGTTTCTCGAGCTCCACCTCCATGTCTCAGATCTGGCTGTTCTTTTCATTCATTATTTTGAACATGTCCTCTTTCTCCTTCTCCATCTCTCCGAATTCCTTAGCTTGGGGATAATTTGGGATAGGAAATTTAAATTGTTTCCTTAATGATGTTATATCATCATTTTTTATTTTCATTATCTCTTATGTTGCCTTCATATCACTGAGATTGTATCCCAGTTTGATCACCAAGTCTTCAAGTGACTTGATCTTGGTATCCTTGGCTAAGGATTAAATCCTTTCCAACTTGAGTTGTGCCTGTGCATTGCTGATTGATACCTGCAATCTCGAAACTATCATGGCAACATTAGTTAGAGTAGAATACATCATTTCACTGGATTATTTATGCATTTCCATTTGGTCAATTGGATGGATTTTCTTTGCATCAAATGAAAATACATGTTATTTTTAATCTTCTGGTGTCTTTTGGGCTGCCACTTTTACGTCAAGGAATGAACTTTTCATTTTTGCTTGGTTTGTGTAAAATAACGATAGGATCCTGTGCTGTGATGTGGTTGTTTTCTTCCAGAACTGTGTATATGTGGTTGTTTTAATCATCTCATTATTTCGTTTTATTTCCTTGTACTTGGAAAATATAATAGGCTCAACAATGTCTTGAGCCAAGTCAGTTGTTTGTGGTGTTTCTGGAGGATCTTTAGATGTTGATGAAGAGGGAGATCCTGTGAAGAAATGATCATTTCTGATAGACACATGAGGACCTGTGATAAAAATTGATTCTTGCTTATTGTTCTCCTACTAAAAAACTAGTGCATAATTGGTTTTATGCTTCTTCTTGTATATTAGGAACTCCTTAGCTCCAATTTCTGTCACTAGGGAAGATTCTTCTTCGCTTATCCTTTTCTCTGATTTTTCTTGAGGTGTATGAGTCTAAGATGTTGTTGTTGATATAACCTATTCTTTGGACTCCTGCAGTGTGTTCTCCTCACACTGATTTTTGCTCATGTATTGCTCTATCTCTGGCCGAGGAGTATGTGTGTAGGGTGTAGTCTTTTTCTCTACCCTTAGCGTTGAAATCAAGTCAAAAGGGTCATAAGAACATGCAAAGCTAAACTTGAAATTCATTTTCTTTAACAACAAATCAATTGTTCTGGTATTGCAGACAAAAGGTCCAACATGTACTTTAATTTTAAATTGTGCCTTATTCTTCTCTGCTACAAAATGCACGTCTTCCATATGTATCATCTGTCTAATGTACTCTAATGAGAAAAGTATCATAGGCACAAAATTTGGCATCTTATAGGGTGGAAATTCACACCCGTAGATCCTAATCTCTTTGTAGTTCTGGTATAAATACGAGTCACCTGGTCACTAACATGTAAAACCTTTTGAATATCTGTCCCTATCCTAGGCTCCAACTCACTATTTAGCAGGAAAACCACTATGTACAAGAATTGTTCAACATAGTCTGTAAAAGTAAATTATATAGTTTTCTTCCTTGCGAAGTAGGTCCAATGTATCATTGATTGAGCATTTCCCTGCTCATTCATCTTCTAGAAAGTAAAGGGAAACATGTCTCCTTGATGATATAAGAACAAATAGACTAAAACTACAACGTATTTGAAATATTTCTTTGTAGTAAAATTAATAAATTGATCATGCATGGCATCTACAATAAATTCACTATAATTAAAAATAACAGGCTTCGAATTAGCGGTAAAAATTGACAGGTAGCCAACAATGGCCTCATCAACCCACTGATCAAAGTGGTAACCAATAATGTATGAGATAATGGTGATGATATGTTTTGTTACCTCAGGGAACATGGAAGATGAGTATGGACGAATTGATTTGAGCAATTGGGCATCTTCAGGGAGAAATAATTCGAATATCTTAGCTCTTTTTGGGAAGGTCAAATTTTTGTAGAGCTCTGTGAGAGAGTATACAGACAATGTCTTTGAAGATTCTAGTTGGTTTACTTGCAGCATTTTTGAAATAGTCTTGACTGTGATGGTGAGAAAAACTTCACCATTATGGCTCACAATGGCTCTTTGGGATGGCACAAAACTACTTTGAAACCAGGATACTAGTTTAGGGAACTAATGTGCTTGTGGGAACATGAACTGGGGTAGGGAAGAATCCCATAGGCCCAATTCAGCACGGATGATCTAAAAAAATTTCAACCAACTGTGAAGTTCAAGCAGGTCGAATTCACAGTAAGTCTCAACAATTTATATTGGAGGTCGACTAAAGGAACATGATCAAGGTCTATTGGAGGGGGCAGCATTTGATTCTCTTCAGGCTTCTTTCCTTTGTTTTTGGGGGTTTATCCTTTGGGGCCATTATCAAACAACATATAGAATAGAGAGATGAATAATTTCAAATTACGTAGATAAGAAAACTATATGATGAATGCAGAAGTGGGGTCACTGATGGAGATCAAATCACTGTCTCTGGAAAATCAACGGTCACTGTAACAAATCAAAAGACTGCAAAACTCAGTTGGTCATGCAAAACGGAGAGGAAAAATGGTTTTACGGCTTTACTTTGTTTAATAGAGTAATTTTTCAAATTTTTGTTACAAGTTTACCAATAGGAAGGAGTGGATCCATTGCAGAAGGAGCGGGAAGAATTTATTGCATGTAACAGATTTCTGATGGAGTAGGGGAGTGCCAGATAGTGGCCTTTAATTTGGATAGGGACGTATTCTTGGGACAAGTTAAATGGATGGGAAAGTTTTGGAGGGGGGGGGGGGGGTACGCGAGCGTGAGTTGGTGGAGGGTGAGTGGAGGAGGTCAGTTAAGTTGGGAAGAGTGATGGTAGGGTCGGATAGGGTGTGATGGCGAATAGCCATTGGTGGAGGGGCAAGCGATCAATACTGGAAGACTTTTCGTAGGGGGGGCGAAGAGTGAAAAGGAAGGGGGGGTGTGAAACATTGTGAGGGAGACACGTAAGGGTGTGGGCCCAACATTTTCGGACCCCCTTTCCCCCCGCGAGCAAAGCACGATGGAGCTCGGGGAGGCCCGAAATCACTTCCCCGTCATTGATCTGGGCAACAAAAAATATTCGTCGTTCATCTTTATCCAAAGTTTGTAACATAGCATAAAATTTATATCTTATAATTTATTACATGCGCTAAAGCGTGATTAATATGTTGCTTAAACTACTCTAATCAAAGCATAATCACCTCCTAAAAACTACTTCAAAAATTCGTTAATGTTGCATTTGAATTGGGAGAGAATTTTTTGATTATTTCCTATCAGTTAACCACTATTAAATGGTGTGATTAACTTCACTAATCAAAATCAATCATGATTAAACAGTGTGATTTATTTATTCACTAACCTAATCTATTTGATTACAGACAAATAATGATTAAGCATTGTGCTTAGAATAACTGTTTCTACTTATCCTATTTATAATGTGGCATTTTGGCTAACAACACATTTATTCAACATTTATAAGTGTTAAATGAGGAAATTTTTATTTCTTGAGTGGAATTTAGGCTTGCTCACTCCTATACATTCTTTTTGGGGTTTCTTCATTTTTCTTTTTTTATTCTATTTTCCTTTTTCACATACAAATATTTTTTTATACCCTCTTTTCATTTCTTTATATATATTTTTTTCTTTTTGTTTTCTAAATCATTTGTAGAATACAATATTATTTACAATTTCATCAACTAAAACAAAATATACAATCATCAATTGAACCTATGAATCATAGGACCCTAACAACTATTATTGTATGCCGCTTTTCTAAAGATCTTTGAACTAATTTTTCTTCCCCTAATAGGTTCTCTTCCTAATTTTATGTTATTCTAAGGGGAAATAGTGGTGGTCACTACCCTTCACAATAATAATTGAATTTAATTACATTCCACAAGTGAAATATAATGGGTAGGGATAATTTGAGTTTCAACCTACTAAACTTCCTCATTATTAGGGTTAGAGTTGGGTTGTAGAGGTAGTTAAGGACATAATAGAGGAATACTCATAGGTACATTGTGTCACTCTGTAATTTCCGAGGTTGTGGAAGAAACCACTAAGGTAACCACTTTTGAGTTTAGGATCTAGCCTTCCTAAACTCAGAGAGGGATCTCTCTGTCGGATTTAGCTTTGTTTATTAATGATTTTAGGCTAGTTATTAATGCACAATTGTTTGTTTGATTGTTTGTGATTTGTTTTAATTGATTTGGTTGATTTAATGCCTAAAACTCCATTGGGCTATGGAGTCTGAAAATTAACATGGGTCTATCTCATATTTTCAAAGGAGTTTCACAGGGCAAGGTAGGTGAACTAATTGGATCTTTTAGATTTAAATGATATGTAATAGAAGAAAAGGAATAGATTCTATTGAAGCTAAAGAGAAGTTAAGAATTATTTAGCTTGATATTAGAGGAAAACATTTAAATTACCCACAACCAAAATCAGAGCGTATGTTTTAAAAAATTGTGTTCAACAAATTTTTGTAAAGTAATTCAGATTTAAGAACACATAAGTATGGAAACAAAGAAATAATCACATAGACAGTGAGAGAAACACATCACCAAATAGTCCAACACATGAATCATGTGAAGAATGTCATTTTTATCACTGATCATCCCTTTAAATGAATAAGTAAAATAGCTTATGGAATGCAAAAATCAACCCTCAATACTTTGAAAACTGAAGTATTTATACAAATATTTACAAAAATCCTGTCATAACTGACTAGGATATATTTTAGGTATATATATATATATATATATATATATATATATATATATATTCTATCAATTTGGTCCTTGATGCACTGTTATTTATCTTACTGGAGATGTAGTTACTCACTTAATCTAGTAACTCACACAACTTCTACCATCTCTCTTCATTCGGAATTGAAAACTTAGTCACCCTCCCATATATCTCATCAACTTCACTGTAGTTAGAAAAATTACGCTTGATGATAAAGATGTGATTTACCTCATGTTGTATGGTTAAATCATTCTCCATTACCTCTAGAAAAAACTTTCCCTATTATGATGCATTTTATAACTGCAAACTTGGAGTTTTCCTTAGACACATCTCTCAATTTCTTGTTGTAGTCCTCTAGGATGATCAACTTGTCATTTATCACAAATAAACTTGGCAGACCCTTTGTTGTTCAACACTTCAATCCTGTTGAAAAACCTTTTAAAACCAATATCTAGCCCTTGACATTTTTCTTCCACAGTGCAAGATGAGGTTCTTTTTAGTTAAAACCTTCTTGACTTATTGTATTTTTTTTCTATCTTCAACTCCCATTTCCTCCAGCTCATATTTATTCTTAGAATTTAGAAATCTGATCATATTAGTGGCATCAGTGATTTTATCACCCAAATTTTATTTGATCTACATAATTCCTTATTTGGATTTCTGAATTAATTCATTTTGTTCAAAAATGATTTGTGCTGAAGGCCAAATTTCATTCATTGACTTAAGGATGTTTGACCATATGTTCTCTTCTGCTTGGGCTAAGTTCTAGCCCATTACTGTCTCATTTCCTAGTTGTTGTATCCTTTCATCAATCTTTGGGACCTTTGTGCCTTAGCCATGTGCGAAGCTTCATTTTTTTTCTTATGCTCCTGTAAAGACTTTACCTGTCCCTGCAACTTCTTGATTTATTCATTTTGTATTTACATATCTTCCATGGCTTTGGTGAATTTTCTTGCAGCATCTGTGGGTTGGGCTGGAGGTGTTGTTGATGTTGAAGTACTTTTAGTTGGTATTGTTGTAAGGGGAACTTCATCCAAAGGAACCATGGCCAGTTGTGCATTTTTTTCCTTCTCCTTGATCCATTTATCCATCTCTGTCTCCATATTTAAGATTCCTGTGTTCTCCTCCATGATCAATTTGAGCATGTCTTCCTTTTGGTTCTTTGATTCTCCTATTTCTTTTGTTTGTGTGTCTTCGGTTGCTGGAACCTTTATCTTTTTTCTAAGTGCTGCAATATCATCATTTTTATTCTTGATTAACTCTTCAACTGCTTTAACATTCACTGGATCATAACCCATATTTATGACCAGATCTTTTAATGACTTGATTCTACTGTCCTTTGTGAGATATGAAATCCTTTCAATCTTTAGCTTAGATTTAACATTTGTAAGATACGCATGAAACTTTGAAGAATTCATAGAAGTGTTAGTCAAAGTAGAAAAAATCATCTCTCTTGTTTGCTTATGCATCTCCATCTGATCGATAGGATGAATGCCCTTTATGTCAAATTAAAAGGAGGTTTTCTTTTAATCAGTAGTTGTCTGTGGATGTGGAATCTAAGATTTTAAGAATACCATTTTAATTCTTCCCTTATCTAAATCAAAGGTTGATAGAAGCCTTCTTTGAGCACTGGGAGTTTGTTTCCATAATTCATTGTAGGTGTTGCCTTTAAGTATCTCATTCTTGAGCTTTATCTCTTTGTATTTGTAAAAAATCCTCTTCTCTTTATCTCCCTGAATTGGCCCAGATTTTTGGGTTGGCTCCTGATGATCTTGTGACACTAATGATTTTGTTGGGGACTATGTGAATTTTCTACCTTATTGTGCAGAAGAGAGTTTCTCTTTAATGGCTATGGTAGCTTGTTGTTATGCTTCTTCTCCTAAATATGTCTTAGAAATCCTTTTAGTTTCTTTATATATATTATCTTGAATTCCTTTGTTGAACTTCCTTAAACTGAAGGATATCCTTCCTCTCTATGTATTTTATTTGTCTTCTCTTGAGGAGTATGAGTATTTAGAGTAGATGTGGACATGAGATGCTCCTATGCTTCCTGTAAGGTGTTCTCTGTCCAGTCCAACTAATTCATATACCTTTCAATATATAGCCTCTGTGTGTGCACATAAGGAGTGGTATTTTGTTCCACCCTCATCTTGGAGATTTGGCCCAAATGATCATAAGACCATGTAAAGCTAAGTTTAAAATTCATTTACTTGAGGAGCTTATCTCCTTCTTCACCAGCTGCCCTTATGTTACAAATAAAGGGACCAACCAGGCTCTTTATTATGAACTCAGACTTCTTCTTTGCTGAGACAAAATGACTTTATCTGAATTTATCATTTCTCTTATATACTCCACAGAAAATACTCTCATTGGGAGGTATTTGGGCAGCTTGTATGGTGGCAACTCATACCCATACACCCTGATCTTTGTGTAGTTTTGGTAAAGGTACCAATCTCTTGTTTTTGCCTGCTCTTTCAGGTGCAAGATCTTCTTAATTTCTCCACTGATTATTGGCTCGCATTGCTAGTTAGTAGGCTCATGACTTGATGAATGAATTTTCTATGTATTCTTTGAAGGTGTACTCATCTGAATCTTTTCTCACCAAAGAGGTCCATAAAATCACTGATTGTGGGTTCCCTTCTTCACCTAATTTCTACAACAAACATGAGAACCTTTCTACTTGGTAGTAAATGAACATATATGCAAGAATGGAAGCATACTTGAATACTCCTTCATTTGGTAAGTTTAGGAGTTGTTCATGTATGCTGCTAGCTAAAAATTAACTAAAATGAAAAACAACTGAGGTTTTTTGATCTGTAGAGAAAATTGCAAAAACCCGAGGGGTTCATATATCCACTCATCAGAATAATAACCTAGTAGGCATGAAATCATATAAATGATATGTTTGGATTGAACAGGGAACATGGAAGAAGAATAAGGTGGATTCTTCTTGAGGAATTGGGCATTTTCAGGCGGAAATATATCAAAAATTTTTGTTCTTTTGGAGAAATCTAATTTCAAATATAGTTCGTTTAAGGATTCTACAGAAAAATGTGTACTAGATTCAATAAGACAGACCTGCATCATCTGATCAATTATTTTGGAAATAATGGCGAATAAAACTTCCCCACTTGGGGCTACAATGGCTCTCTGGTTGGGTAGATAACAAGCTTGAAATTTCATAATGAATTCAGGGAAATGCTCGGTCTGAGGGAAAATGTAGAGGGGTAAATTGGACTTCCAGAGATGAATTTTATTGGTTTGATTAATGTATTTATCCTCGAGCAAGTAGTACAGTTCGAAAAGGTTGAATTCGCACTTTGTCTCAAGAATTTTGTAATCCATGTCTGCAAGTGGGATGTGATCAAGATCGACAGGGGGATGAAGCATCAATTTGATCAGATCATTGTTGTTTTTATTATTGGGAGGCATTCTCCTAACCAAAATGCAAGAAAAGGAATGTGATGGTGAATAAATTACAGGAATTGTGTTTGCCAGTTGAGCTTTGGTGGAAAAAACTGGATTTCCCTATGCTCCATCAATTCCTTGTCGGCTTTGAAGGTTCAATGTGAAAACATAATTTTGGAAAGTATGGCAGAGAGAGAAATATATATGAAAAAGGATTAAAAATGGTGCATGGGAGGGGTTCTTATGGTCATGGCACATTTCTGTTAGAGGTGTGAGGCTTTTGTCAAATTCAAACGGTTATCCCGGGAACATTAATGGTGTAACAGTCTGGGCCAAGTGTCAGGATGTGAGTGGAGGGGAATGCGCGGGAAAGATGATGGGAAAGGTCGGCAGTTTGGCAAATTTCAGAGGAGGGTCGAGGCTGTAAGTGGTTTGTGAGGAGGCGCGCGGGGGGGGGGGGGGGGGGGCCATGTGCCGAGAGGGTGACACATAAGGTGGGTTCGGCGAGGAGGAAAACAACTTTTCTGGACCCTCTCCGTAAAGGTGGGATGGAAAGGGGGGGTCGTCGAAAAGGGATACGACCATTGATCTGGAGGAGAAGCGATCATGCGCCTGGGTGGAGCGCATGACTTAACCGAATGCGAAAAACACCTTTTTTTGTTTAGAAACTTTATTATGTAGGCGGAAAACTTTGGATAAAAAAAATTGCATTATGATTTAGGATAAAAGTAGTATGATCCCAATACTTAGGTTAATAGTGCACATCTTATGATATTTCAAACTTAGGATAAAACACATTAATGAGCCTTTCATTTAAAATTAATCACATTTCTACCCTTTTACTCTTTTTAACCCAATTCGTTTCCTAATCTAAGACTATTTTTTACCAATCAAAAGGGTGCATTTGAATGTGAAAACCCTTGTTTTATTTGCTTTGAGGGGAAAAACACCTACTCTAATCCTATCCATCATTTTTTGCATTGATCCAGATTAAACAATTGAATCAACTTATTCATCTACCTAACTGATATTAGCCAATATTAGGCAATTTGGCTAATTTTATTCTCTAATATAATTGAAACAAATTGAAACTTGTTTGATCATGATTAAACTGTATGATCTAAACATTGACTTAAGGTTGTGGCATTTTGAACAAATTGCGCACAACATTCAATTTATTCTAGAAAATCAAACTATCAATCAAGTAGTGGCATTTAAATTTGCATCACTTTCAATTCTATTTTTATTTTTTCATGGGGTTCTCATGTTTATTTTTATTCTCTCTATTTTTTATTTTTTCTATTTTTTCTTTTCAAATACCCACTTTTCATTTTTCTTTCTTTTTCTTTTATATTTTTGGAAATCATTTGAAACATGCAATATTATTTAAATTTTTACATAACTGAGAGAAAATGGTCAATCACCTTCTGATCCTATAAATTATAGGACCCTAATAGTGGCTCCAGCTAGGGATGGTACTCTCCCTGTGAGGTGCCAGGAACCTTTGACAAGTAGCCTTTAATGTTATGCTTTCAGTATTTTTCTGCATATGATTTCTTTTGTGTTGTTGTAGTAGCTCTGGTGGCACATTAATCAGGAGCTTAGGGCCTTCTCTACAGGCATCGACTTCTTATAATATGTTACCCAATCAAAACAATTAAAGACAATGATATTTATAATGAGTTTATCAATAAACACTTCTATTCCTGTGGAAAATAATGTTTCAGCATCCTGCTATTCACAAGTCCACCAGGTAACTCCGTTCCATCCAATTCTTTGAGGAAAAATGCATTATGACCCCTGTAGGCTTGGGTGATATAAGGTCCTATCCATAGGTTGTAAAACTTAACATTTTTACCCTTTTCTTCTCTTCTTGAATCCCATTTTCAAATAGTGTACCCTAACTGAAAATCATCATCCTTAGAACGTATATCATAAATTTTCTTGAGACTTTCATGTATAACTTTTGTTTTGTTGTACACTTATTCCATGGATTATTGCAGTTGTATGGTCTGATTTATCCTTCTCTATATATAAATGGATTCCACCTACAACTCCTACATCATTTTCATAACTGGGACATCTAAAGAGGTTGGAAATAAAATATCCATTCTGTAAACTAATTGGTATGGGGACATGCCAATTTATTTCTTAGTGGTGAGTCTGTCAGCCCACAGTGTATTTACCAGCTTATTATGCCATGAATTTTGTTTTCTTCTAGCAGTTTTTTAATGATGTTGACCAAAAACTTATTTAAGGATTCAGTTAACCCATTCCCCTGAGGGTAATAAGCAGTTGAATTTCCTAGAGTAATCTAATACCTGTTGCAGAAGTATACCATTTTCTTTTACTTAAAATTTGTTGCACTGTATGTGATAAGTTTCTGGGGACATCCAAATCTTGACAGTATATTGGCTTCTAAAAATTTGATGATCACAACATCTGTTGCTTGTCTTGAGCGTATGGCTTCAATCCATTTACTGAAATAATCAGTGGTTGTGAGGATCCATTTGTGTTGGGATGAGGATGGTGGATGGATTTCTCCAATGAAATCTAAACCCCATTGTTGGAAAGGAATTTCAATAGATATGGGTTTCAAGGGTAAAGGTAGTACTTTCCTCTTGCCTTCAAAAATTTGGCACTTATAAGAGGAGGTAACTTTTTAATGGACATCAGCAAAGAGTGTGGGCTAGTAAAAGCCAACTCTTAGGATCTTATTGGCAATGGTTTTCCAATACAAATGCCCGCCATAGTCTCCTTCATGGAATTCCCGCATGATTTTATCTACCTGATCCTTCAATAAATAGTTTAGAATAATTCCGCCAATATCTTTCCAATACAAATGATTGTCTAGGATACAAAATTTTAGAGCCTTTAATTTGATAAATATAGCTTTCATTTTTGTCACACAAGGAGGAGATTGTAAATTTAATAATACAAAAATGAGGTCTCCATACCAAGGAGAGGTCATAAAATCCTCTCTATTTATTGAGTTGCCTGCTCTTCTTGGTCATCCAATGCAGCTACAAAATTAATATCCAAAGCATGAAAATTAGACTCAACCATTAACTTAGATAACCCCTAACCTTTAATGAGCTTGGTGGGTTTGATTTAAATATCATATTCAAGAATAATGGCAATCCACTTTCCTCTCTTCCCATCAAGTCTATTTTGAGTGAGGATATCTTTGACCACAGAGTTTGGAACAAAACCAATAATGTGAGAATGAAGAATATATATTCTGAAATCCTTAATTTATTTTATTAGAGAAAATGCTTGTTTCCCCATTATACTATATTTGAGGGCGGGATCTCTTAGAACCCTGCTAAAGAAAGCAATGTGATGCTCATGTCCTTGATTTTTTTTCTGCAAGAGGACCGTTGCAACAGTGTGTTCATATGAAAACGAAAATATTATGAAATCTTTAGTGAATTCAGGACTGATTAACACATGTGTTTTTGTTAGAGCTTGTTTAACTTGGTCAAATGACTATTTAGCCTTAATACTCCATTTTTATTCTGTGTCTTTTCTTAACATGTTGGTTATGTTCCTGAGAATTTCTTCCAGGTTTGGATAAATATTCTTAGAAAGTTTATTTTACCAATAAATGATTGAATTTCATTCACATTACTAGGATGACTTATCTTCAAAATGGCCTCGGTCCTACTGGGATCAATTATGATTCTAGGTTTGGAAATGATATGCCCCATAATTTTTCATTCCTCTAGGACAAATAGTGTTTTCTTGGGATTCAGGGAAATGCCAAACCTCCTACACTTCTCAAATACTCTCCTCAAATGTAGAGGATTCTCTTCATCTCTTTTGGAAAAAACAGTAATTTCATCTAGATATATGACTATGAATCTGCCAATTTCATTAGCAAAAGAAATGTCCATTGCTCTATGAAATGTAGCTCCAACATTCGTCAATCCAAAAGGCATCTTCACATACATGAAGTTACCCCATGGAGTAGTAAATTTTGTTTTGTGTTGGTCATTAGTGTGAACTAAAACCTAGCTATAACCAGAGAAACCATATAAAAGTGAAATTCTACTAGAGCCAACTACCCTTTGTAAAATATGATCCATATTAGGTAAGGGGTAATTCTCTTTCAGTGAGACTTTATTAAGATTTAAAAAATTTACACAGAGTCTGATTTCACGTGTCTTCTTATTGGTTGGAAATAAATTGGATACCCCATTAGAGTACCTCAAAGGTATTATAATCTTAGCATCATGCATTTCCTTAACCCCTTTTTCAATTAAAGGCATCAACATTGGGTTTATCCTTCTAAGTTTTTGTTTGAAAGGTCTCAGATCTTCTTTAAGTAGAATTTTTTGTTGTATTATGTTGGTTTCATAATATTTTAAGTCTTCGTAACTCCACACAACAACATCAATAAATTATTTGAAAAAACTGATATATTTCTTCTTTTCAGCATGGGGTAGTGATTTAGATAGTTTTACCATCTTTGGGTCTTGTTCATTTCCTATGTTGCATTCTTCCATATCAGCTCCTGTGGGTTCAATTTTGGGTTTCTTGGCTACGTCGTTAAAGTAAAAAAACTCTTCTAAGGGAACTAATCCTCTTGATAAAGCATTATCTTTCAATTGGAGTATTTCTAGTTCATTTTTTTTTTATCTATCTCTAGTAATTCTACTTTATTTACATCTTTATTTTCATGGTTTCCTAAATGAATTTCTAGATCAAACTTTAGATTTACATTATTTTCCAACTTGTTGGGGTTCCAGAGTTTTGGCCAGATTAGCAAGACCAAAAGACCAGAAAACATCATAACCACTTTGGGATCCTAGGATCTAGCCCTCCTGGATCCGGAGAGGGAACTCTCTATAAAGAAAATAATGATATATCTTTGAAAGCTCAAAATGAGGTATTAGGCTAGGTATGAAGCACACGGGTGTTTAAAATGATTTGGTTGGTTGTTGGGTTGGTTGGAGATCAGTAACTGAGAAGGTTATGGAATGAAAGGAGCAAAGCAGCAGGATTTTTTGGCAAAAGAGGATAGGTTAAGAATGTGCCATCTATTGGGATATGGAGTCATGAAAGGGAATTACTTGCAAAAAAACTAGCCACGACTTTCATAGGCCAAGTCATCTATACCAAAGGATCTTTTATATAGATGGTGGAATGGAACAATAAGGAATGAAGGTGAAAGAAGGAAAGAAACCAATTTCTGTCTGGAGATCAGGTCAGATATCATTTAAATCCAGACCTGCTTTGACATAATCAAAGGAAACTCTTAATAAAGGTACAAAGGGCAGCTTAATATTAGGTCAGAGGTCATTTAACTCCAGATCTGATTCAACATATTCCAAGAGAAAAATAGAGATAATATTTAACACAGAACTAGGCCTAAGATCAGATAAGGGATTTTAACCTTCAATGCTTTGACACCAGCTTAAGGGATCTTAGAAATGCCAATATGTTGGAAAAGGACCCCAGTGGACAGGGCTTACACTAAATCCCCAGTATCCCAATTCTTCCAGGTTAAACCCAACCAAAACATTTAAGCAACAAACCCCGAATTCACACATCAGCGAGCATGGACTGGACCAACATCTTTAACTGGTTAAATTACATGAATTTTCTCTTAAATACACATTAAGCAGAAAACATCAAAGACAAGAAGAGCAGTGGGCATCAGGGTACCATGAAGGGGTATATCCTAAGCCTGATTTACCAAGTCTTATCAGGGAAATATGAACAGTATGATTAAAATGAAATAAGACAATGCAATAAGAGAAACATCACCCGCAATATAGACCAGGATCCTGTGAAATTTTCTTGATTAATTGATGTGCAAAATTAGTCACATACACTGAGCTCAATGGCTAATTATAGTCCAAACTTCTCCTCCCAGCCTACTAAATTACAAACTACTCAGCTACTTTCCTCCAAAACTGTTCTAACAGTCAAAATGAATCCCTCTAACTATAACAACAACAACAACAACAACAACCTTTACAATATGTTCTTTGGGGTTTCTTATAGGAGAATGAATAATAGCAAGAGTAGATGTAAATTTAATTGACTCATTAAGACAGAGTGGAGGCAGTGTTCGTGCCCACTCTGCTTAATGGCTCTGCACTGTACTCTGTAGTTTGGTTCGAAGTCTTTGTCAGGTTGATAGCAACCTCAGATGTGTTCTTTGAACTCCTTTTGGCTGTATGGTACTCTGTGATAGCCTTCTGAAATAAGTGACAGGGATAGAAAGTTTGTAGGTCTCCATACCTCCATAACTGTTGTCCTAACAGTCTTAGAAGCTTCTATCAGTGAAATGGCTTTTAGGAGCTCGAGGAGGCATGGAGACTTCTGTCGGAAGGTGTCCTTTCTGAGAAAATGTACTGTTGATGCTGAAGCAAAAATATGGCTTGTTTCATGTGCTCTTTAGGTCTTCAAACTGCATCTTCTTCCTTTGAATAAGGATTAAAGCATTAAATATTCAATTACGGGCTTAAATCCTCTTTAACCTGTCCTCTTCTGTTTTCACTTGGCCGTTGCTATAATGGCCTATTTGCGCTCTCAATCATAGTAACCGCGCCTGTGGAGACAGAGTGAATTTATTCATTCTGTAATCCCTGCACAATGCAATAAATCTGTTATAAAAATCTAGGGGAGGTGGCGAAAAAATTTTGTGGAGGGTTGTGGAATGGTGGCGGAGATGATGGATGCAGTTGAAAAACCACAGGAAATCTCTGCAAATGGTGAAAGAGTGAGTTGATGAAGGTTTGGTGTAATAAGGGTCGAGGACCGTCCGATCAGAGGAACAGATGAAGATCAACGGTCAAGATTGCAGATGGGGGTGTTAATAGTAAATAGGTGGAAGAAATAACACTTTAGTGTTAAAACACCAAATTCTAATGTTTGGGCGAATACACAGAAAATCATGAAAAGTGAATGAAAGCGGAGCCTATGATGTGGGACCTGGCATGGGTAGAGGGCGATTAACTATGAGCTGTTGGATCTCAAGAGGAGATCGACGACGGAGATTGAATGTTGAGGTTAATAGAGGTTCCGATGAAGAAATATGGTGGAAATGCGCGATGTGATATGGACCGTAGATCTGGATCAACGGACAGCTATGATTAAGTGATGGAGCATTCGAGGTCAAGCGAGGGAAGGTGGTTTAGAAGGTAAAACTGCCGGTGTCGTGCTGCTTCTGAGTGGTTTGGAAAATTCTCAGAAAAAACGTGATATAGGTCACTGCAAGACACGTGTCCCCTCAAAAACCGCTTTCATCGTGTGATTTCTAATCATCAAATATCGAATGCCAAAGGAACGCGTTATGCAGGTGGACCATTGGATGTGGAGCGAAAATATAGGATGACGGAGGATGGAGTGCGATGAGGGGAGATGCGCGGTAAGTATTGGCGAGGGATGGCCAGGTAGATTTGATCTCAGCCGTCAGATTTAACGAATGGACAGTCAATATTAAAAGGGAGAGTGGGAAGGCAAAGGGTTGTGTGAACATGCGGGACGAATGAGGGTCGTTGGATCTAACGGGATCAACAGCGGAGATCTAATCGGAAGGAGAGAATAATGGGGCAAACGAGCAGGGAGCGATGAAATCTGGACCATTGGATTGGAATGGAAAAATGGCTAGGATTCAATCAGGGCTCGCCAATTGGGAGGTCAAATGCGATGGGGCACTTTGCGATTTGTGATTAAGTGACCATCGTCCGATCTCGAGACAAATCGACGGCTCACATGTAATCAGAGGAGTGAATGTATAGGGGTGATGGGTGCACACGGGACAAGTGCTGACCATTAGATCTTGTGTAGATCTACGGCCAAGATCGCAGTGGGAGCCGATAGACCAAAATTTCTCGCATCGAAACTTTTTAAGTTTACAAAGGAAAAGGGTGCATATGAAACCTCTGATTGCGATAAGCACCTATGGGCTTAGCGCCTGGTCTCGGTGTGGGGCATATGGCGGGGAAGTGGTTAAGGGGCTGGCCGAAAGGGGCTAAAGCCTATTATAAGGTAGAAAGTGGGTTTTGGCTTAAATTTAATGCTTTTTAAGGCCAAAAGAGGGATTCGGTAGAGGGAAAAAGGGATTTTTAAGCCAGACAAAGGATATTTGTAAGGTTTAAAAGGGATTTGGGATGATTTAGAGGGTTAATAAGCGATTTTGGTGGAAATTTGAAAGGGGAAAAAATGATGCAAAAATAGGCTCAGTGGGAGTGAAAATAAAGGGAAATGGAGGCCTTTTGAAGCATTCTCTTCACAAAACAGTAGAGATTTTTAACTGGTAATAGCAGTGAGGGTTCTTCAAAGGGAAAGACACATAGAGGCTTCAAGAATGATATGTTTTCAGAGGAAATGTATTTCTTGAAGGCTCAAAAACATTTTAGCCACTTGTTTTCTTGTCAAAAATTTCATAGGTGGCTAACACAACTCACACTCTTCATCAATTTTGGATTCTTCAAACTTATCCTTAGATTGCAAAAAATTCCCAATTTTTTGATCATTCCCAAAAATTTTCCAATATCTAAAATTTTCTGAGACAATTGGCCTATGTTTTACCTCCATTGTGTATTGATGACTGGGATAGAAAGGAATTTTACAGGTACTGGCAGAAGTGGCCAAACCATCAACTAAAACATTCTGATTTCTTGGGATTACTGATAAGTCATATTCTTTAAAACATTCCAAAAAATCTAGGACAATATTTCTGTAGGTTCTTAATCTAGGGTGTTTAACAGAATATTCTCCCTTGATTTGTTTTATTATCAGCTCAGAATCTCCATGAATGAAAATCCTTTTAACACCAATTTTTTTCAATAATTGTAACCCTAGTATCAATGCTTCATATTCTAATTTATTATTTGTACAATGAAAATCTAGCCTATATGAATGTCCCTCTGCATGGTAAGTTCATGGGTTTAAAATCCATATTCCTACCCCTGATTCCTCTTTACAAATAACTCCATCAAATTCCATATTACAAAGAGATGTATCTTGGGTATTATGTTTCACCGTTGTTGTCTTGTTTTCTTCAGTTTCACATATATCAGTCTCTAAGTTGGCAATTTGTTTTTCCATATCCTCATAATTATACAATATGAATGAGTCAAGGACTAAGTGGACAAAGTATAAAGGATATTTGCGGGGTTTCTCTTGGCTATTGACCACGAAATTCAATAGTGTCTCCCTATATAACCTTATTTGCTGACCAAAAACAAGGATAGTAGCAAATTTCATGTCCATATGTAGGGTTCCTTGCAACTTGGATCCCCATGAGCAAGTGTTGTAGAGGTAAATCCCCTCTGCGGACAGAGGCGATCCCTACTAGCCCAGATCGGGTCTAGCAACAATCTTATCATGCTAAGGTGCAAGTTCCTAATTGCAATAGACCAAATTGTGACGAAGGCCTACCTCAAGTCCAACGTTGTTGTTCGTAGAGAATATGGCACTCCTGTTTCCTTGCTCCAGCAGATCACAATCCTCTCGCTCACCGCAATCGAACACCTGCACATGAAAGAAACACGACAAACACAAGCATAAAACCCAATATATGCAATTATGTATCAGTCAGAGAAGACACAACTCATGATCATAATGAACAATACGAGTGGAACCATAACCAATAATCGCCTATCATTAATTCATACAAAGTAAAATACAACCTGGCTCTGACGCTGGACCTTCCTTCGGTGGGTCGTCAGCGGAATACGTCTTGGTAAAGCTTGTCGGGAATGGGGACAAGCCTCTCTCTTCGATTGTCAATCTCATTGCTATTGATTTGGCACTATGAGGACTATCAAAGCTCTTGCAGCATTCTTTAGGCTATGAAGGCTCTTGGAGATTAGCTTGCAAAGGGAAATGGCAAGCTTATATAGATGGTGGAAGGGGAGTTGGGATCCCTACAATCATGGGATTGGCCCTATCCTCAAGAAAGCTTCCATGAGAGGTGGAAAACTACTTCCTCTACATGGAGATCCGAAGCCAACCTCCCAACTCAATTTAGAGACCAGTTTAGGAATTGGTTGGGGTCAACATTCCGCCATTTATTTTTTTTAAACACTCTTTATTAAGCCTGGCACGAGTGCAACTCTGAGACAGAGCGCCAATTGGCGTGCCCTCTTTGGATGATTTTCCCCATTGGCGCGGGTATAACACTGGCTAGTCGTGCCAAGGATAAAAAGGCTATTTTTAGGGTTTTTCACAAGGAGTTGTCTTCAGGGGAATGAAATTCCATGTCTAGGGGAATTCCATGAAAGTGTTTTCAAGTTATGTCACTGCTCACAGGTCACGAAATGAGCCCTACAATGTGCGGGATGAGGAATTGCAGGGACGGTGACAAATTGTTGTGTAGCAGATGCCCCCTAAAGCATGAGGCCCGAGAGAGAGAGAGGGGTGAAATGTTTTATGAGAACGTGTCCAACTGAAAACACTGCCGTCGGAAAACCTGCGTAGAGAAGTAGAACTGATATCTCAAATACATGATATATGTGGTATGGGTGCAGCCATCCATAATAGAGTATACAATAATCTAGATCCAAGGTATGGACGCAACCATCCAAATAAGGATCGATAAATATACTCAGGTATGGTCGCAGCCATCCAATCAGTGAGTCATGTAACCAATCATAATAATCCACAAAATCGCAGCCTGGATTCTAACAGACAAAATCCAGGGTCTTGCGCTCCATCTCGACCTGAACAAAGTATAAGTTCAAGCATGCAAATAAGTGAGCTGAAGTCGAACATGCGAGAACATCGCCTGATTACCAGCCAATGATGAAAGTTGTTAACAGATGCGAGAGGTACCACCAATAATGACAATGGCCCTCAAGGTACTACAAGTACAATCTACGGCATGTGAATCAGTGATCTGGCGTCGAACACCCATAGAATCACTTGATCAGAGGCCAATAATGAAAACCTCACGTCCAACGCAAAGAACCTGCCATTGAGGCATGCAGGCTCCAAGGTACCAGAAGGGAGTCTCTAGATCAGCTTCCTGGAAAATGAGCTGAAGTCGACAGGAAGTGACCTTGATCGAAGGTGGGCCATAGTGTTTCCCACATCATCGACGCGGTACCAGAGATTCTGGGTTCGATCCCCAGTGGAGTCGCCAATTTGTTGTAGAGGTAAATCCCCTCTGCAGACAGAGGCGATCCCTACTAGCCCAGATCTGGTCTAGCAACAATCATATCATGCTAAGGTGCAAGTTCCTAATTGCAATAGACCAACTTGTGATGAAGGCCTACCTCAAGTCCAACTTTGTTGTTTATAGAGAAGATGGCGCTCCCGTTTCCTTGCTCCAGCAGATCACAATCCTCTCGCTTGCGGCGATCGAACACCTACACACAAGAAACACGGCAAACACAAGCGTAAAACCCGATATATGCAATTATGTATCAGTCAGAGAAGACACAACTCATAACCATAATGGAAAATATGAGTGGAACCATAACCAATAGTCGCTTATCATTAATTCATACAAAGGAAAATACAACCTAGCTCTGACGCTGAACCTTCCTTCGGCGGGTCGTCAGCAGAATACGTCTCGGTAAAGCTTGTCGAGAATGGGGACAAGCCTCTCTCTTCGATCGTCAATCTCCTTGCTATGGATTTGGCACTATGAGGAATATCAAAGCTCTTGCAACATTCTTTAGGCTATGAAGGCTCTTGGACATTAGCTTGCAAAGGGAAATGGCAAGCTTATATAGATCGTGGAAGGGGAGTTGGGATCCCTACAATCATGGGATTGGCCCTACCCTCAAGGAAGCTTCCATGAGAGGTGGAAAACTACTTCCTCTACATGGAGATCCAGGGCCAAATGTCCCAACTCAATTTAGAGACCAGTTCAGGAGTTGGTTGAAGTCAATCTTCCGCCATTTATTTTTTTTAAACACTCTTTATTAAGCCTGGTGCGAGTGCAACTCTGAGACAGAGCGCCAATTGGCGCGCCCTCTTTGGATGATTTTCCCCATTGGCGCGGGTATAACACCGGTTAGTCGTGCCAAGGATAAAAAGGCTATTTTTAGGGTTTTTCAGAAGGAGTTGTCTTCAGGGAAATGAAATTCCATGTTTAGGGGAATGTCATGAAAGTGTTTTCAGATCATGTCACTGCTCACAGGTCACGGAATAAGCCCTCCAATGTGCGGGATGGGGAATTGCAGGGACGGTGACAAATTGCTGTGTAACAGCGAGATAATAGCATGCCATACTTAGGGGGTATGTCTGCAACAAATATGTCCATTACTAGACTCTTGGCTAGAATTTGCGCCAAAGTAACACACAATTCCTTAATGAGACTTAAGCACTTCACTTTGCTTGAATCAAAAGAGTAAAAATATTTGTACGGTCTTGTGATGTCAAGTCCTAATTTCTCCATGGCATCCTTAGGCATAAGGTTTTGTGAGGCTCATGAATATATCATGGCATTATAAAAAAAAAATCATAAATGTTTAGGCTAACATATAATGGAGATACACCTCCTTCTTGAGGTTTTCCATCTACTTCGGGTCCAAAACAAAATTTCAAGTTGGTAACCATTCAAATTGACTGTATCTGCCCCTTCCCCTATGTTCAAGGCTTTCATTACTTGGGATCTACATACATTCATGCTCATAAGCTCAGTTAGTGGAATCGGTATTTTAAGCTTTTCTAACTCATTTTGAATATTGAAGGATGTATGGAATTTATTCATGTTTAGGAAATCTAGTCTTTCAGCAACATATTTTTAGGCGTTTTATTTTGTTTGGCAAGTGGTTGGAACATATGTCTGAGTTGTTTTTGAGGCTATATCAAATGTATTATTAGTTTTATTTTCTTGAGTCTTTTAGGAAGAATATTAAGAGTTTTCTTTGCAGGAGTATATGTTGTCTTCTTACCTTGAGTTTCAACAACTTTCTTAGGAGGTTCATCTGTGGTTTTCTTACTTCTAAGGTTGTACTGCCTGTTGAATTCCATGATAGCATTTTCAAAACCTTGTTTATAATCACCTGATTCTTCATAATCAACTTATGTTTGTGAAAGCATAAAAAGTGTTGTGAAAAATACTAAGAGGGGGAGGGGGGGTGTGAATCAATATTTAAAACTCACAAATTTTTTCTTTAATTTACTAATTTCTATACGTGACTTTAATTGATCCAACTAGCATATGCACATGAATTTATTTAAGGAAACTTGTGTATGCCTAGTGAACTTATTATTCAGATAAACCTTCAGAAAATTTACTTATCCCAGTGCATAATTTATTCATCAAAAATTTAATAAGAAGTAAACATGTGAAGTAAGAACAAAATAAATCATCACACATGAACACCAGGATTTAAGGTGGAAACCCAATTCGGGAGAAAACCACAATTTTTGTTGTCTCTGTCTTCAATATTTATTATAAAGAAAACTACTTACAATCTTGTACTGATGCATACTCATACTAGCACGCAAGCGCCCACCTGAAGAAGGCTACAACCTTCTCTCATTCTTCGGCTACTACTGGAAGGGAGCTCCAATCCCCTGATCTCGTTTACTAGCTACCACTGGAAGGTAGCTCCAACCTCGTGCTGTCATTTACCAGCAACCACTGGAAGGGAGCTACAACCCCCTCACGAAGGCTCCAACCCTTAGCACCACCACGGACCACATTTTGTAAATTTTCAGACTTGAACCAACAGCTTCAACTCAACTCAACTTGTAGACCTCTTTTCATCATATTTTCAAACTGGACCCACTACCCTCATTTAAGAACAATACCATACATCAAACTGAAAAAATATAATTGTACCAAATCATTCACTGAATCATCACTCAACCAACCAATCATTGATCTTTAATCACAATCAACTAGCAACATAATCAATACTTAAACAACCTAGATCTATATGAAGACATCATTGGCAGACAACATAAACACAACAAAACTGATCAGATATTTCCTTCAACATTCTTCAACAAAATCCTAGCTTACATACACGCCTTCCATAAGACAAATCCACAATTGTACGCGCTTCTCCCGAAACCAACTAGCGTATATATATCAGTATTTTACTAAATATATACTTTCCTCTGCAGAACCAAACCCACATGTATACGAGCCTTCCTCGTGTCGAACCCATGTATAGATCTGTAAATTATTTAGGACTGTGCATCACTTCAGAATTACAAACTTACTAAGATCGTACCATTCACTTCAGAACACATGCGCTAGACCACAGATCTAACATCTCACAAAAAGATCATGAAAATACATATTCATTTTAGGTCTAGAGATCCTGATCCATCATTGTATTCATGGGTGCATCATTATTTCAGATCTATCAATAAAATATAGCCCATTCCATGCAGATATACTTCAGAGTGAAGTATTCATTCAATACCCATGCATATGCACACTAGCACTATGATCTTCTCCTCATTATATAGATTGAGCCTTAGCCAAAACCACACAAGTGTAAATGGTATTCTTGGATGGGATCAAATAACCGTTACAGTGCTCAATATTGTGGGCTAATATGATGGTAAGGACCCATGGTATCATAAACTTAGTGCGCTAGCACATACATGGATTTTCTTCTTCGTACCCACGTGTATACGTGACTTGGCCTTCACTAAATCACGTATAGTTCTTCAATTATGTACTTTATCCATCTTCTACAAAACCTCTGTCCCATCATTTTTTCATTTTGTTCCATTACTTTGTCACCTATGAGCTTATCCAGAAACCATATACTTGGTCTCTTACAAGTGGGTTGCCATCAAGGACAACACATGTAATCATAATGCCAACAATCTCCCCCTTTGGACTTGATGGCAACCATGTTGGTGTTTGATCACCACAACCTGTAGATACCTGATAGACACATCAACATAGGCATTATTCAAACACTAAGTTATTCTCCCCTTTTGACATCAAGGAAAAGGGTAGACAAACTGTGATGATGGATCCAACTCTGATCTATTTTGATAATAAAAGTTTCATCAAGCTCCTGAGAATCCTGTATTTAATGATCGATCCAAACATATGGATATCTGGTATCACCATTTATGGGACTGTGTGCAAAGGTGGATAATGTTGTTGCATTACATTCTGACAGAGGAACAATATGTCCATATTTTGAGAAGGCTTTGTAAAGAAGGAAGTTAGAGTTCTACAAGTGCAAGATATGGGTGGTTGATAATCCCTTTCTTTTTTAGAGGGGGTGTTGAAAAATACAACAATAAATTATCAATTTGATTTTTCCTTGATTAAATTAATAAAATTTGAATTTCCACATTAGCAGACAGCTTGGACGTAGTTAACTTGTGTGACATGGCTTGTGTCACCCAGTTTACTCAGTAAATTCGAGTTGGAGGAGTTAGAATTCAGTTAAGCATGTATGATTTCTAATTTGTAGCAATCAAGGTCAGTTGTCTAAGGTTATTTTCAGATAAATTAGTTCTAACTGTTGGATGAATTAGTGGAGGGTCAGTTGTGCAGCGGATATACTGTGATAATTAGAGTTGCATCAATCTCTTTGAGAATTGTGTATTTAACGATTGATCCAAGCATATAGATATCTGGTATCACCATTTATGGGATTGTGTGCAGAGGTGGTAATGTTGTTGCATTACATTCTGACAGAGGTACAAGATGCTGATAGTTTTACAAGGCTTTGTCAAGAAAGAAGTTTGAGTTCCACAGGTGCAAGATTTGGGTGGTTTATAATCCCTTTCTTTTTGAGAGGGGGTGTTTAAAAATGCAGCAAGAAATTATCAATTTTATTTTTCCTTGATTAAATTGATAAAAATCGAATTTCCACATCAGCAGACAACTTGGATGCAGTTAGCTTGTGTGACATGGCTTGTGTCACCTAGTTTACTGAGTAAATTCGAGTTGCAGGAGTTAGAATTCAGTTAAGCATGTGTGATTTCTAATTTGTAGCAATCAAGGTCAATTATCTAAGGTCGTTTTCAGTTAAATTAGTTCTGATTGTTGGATGAAGTAGTGGAGGGTCAATTGTGCAGTGGGACTTCATTCAAATCCACCGATCATCTAGTTAACTGATCAATCAACAAAAAATAGCTAGTGCATCGAGATAATTCGAGTTCCCTAGGTTTGGTGGAGATTCCAAGGTATGTAACATCAATTGTAGACTAGTATTTAGTGTAAATGTGTTGCATGTAGTGAGATGATAAACCTAAGGATTGCGCAATCCATTTTGGAGAAATTCCTAAATAATAGGGGCCTAATTTTTCAATGATTGGCGCAAGGAAATAAGAGCTCAAGCAGAGACAAAAATTGACTATGTCTGGGTCAAAGCTTCTCAGTGAGCAGAGAGATAGGTTATGCACTTGCAGGTTGTCCTCACTTGAGTAAATCAATTGTAATAAATATCTATTCATCATATTAATGCAAGCAAGCATTGAGGTTTTTAGCAGATTTCTTTCCATAGGAAAAAATACTATTTGCATGTGCGTGATTTCTTATTGCATGTCTTGGATTTGTGTTCTAAATTGTGAATTAATGTCCGCATAACAGTAGAGTAGGTTTGTGTCTTGTAATTTTGATTAAAACTTCATAAGCAGTTGCAAATCTAGATCATAATTTCTAGAAATATCCCATGAATGAATACAAATACTAAATTTTTGCACTTGCACTTAAAAAATATTTTGTGTAGTCCATGGGGTTTTGGATAGACGGTGATCGGGTGCTCCACTAAGGCACTCCTTAACATGAATCACTGGTTCAATTCTGATGAAGGGACATGAGGCTTAGAGACAAAAGCTTCATTAATTATTCCAAAAATCCAAAAAAAGTTACAATCAAAGGTGTTGGTACCTTTAGCTGTCGATTTAGAGTTGTAATAGATAGCGTTGAACTAGTATTTAGGAGGATTGAACAGTTTTAGATTTGTTTCAGCATATTTATCTTTAGCTGATAGAATTTAGGAAGATATTGTGTAATTAGGATTTTTCTAAATTTAGAGAATTTGATCCTCAAGAGGTGGTTGATTTTTAGGTAAAAGAACTATAAATTGTAACCTCTGAGAAGGAGGAAATCAGAATTTGGTCGTAGAGGAATTGATTGAGAGGTTTTGCCTCTGTTTTAATAAAATTGCAGTATTCGTTGAACTGTTGTTACTTTGAAAATTTCCCGGAGGTTCATCCCTTCGAAAATCTATTTGATTTATATATATTCTATGTAGAATTAAGTTATTAACCTTATGTGTAAAGGTTCAGAGAAAATCAAGGAACTCTGGTTCTTTGGTTGAGAATGCAGTGAAAATATATCTATTTTTATTGAATTATGCAGCGGAGAAGGAGGTTCCAAGGGAGGTGAATTTTAAACCGGAAAATGGTGAAAAATCCGTGTTTAAAACGAGATTTAAACAAGTTTTGAAGAAAATCGGTTTTCAAGAAACCACTTACACTGTTGTCGCACTGCTTTTGATGCTGAGCGGTTTTATTCATTTCGAACACGATCAAATAAGAATTTGACATGTCACAGTGTCAATACCGACTATTTCATGTAACTTTGGGTTGATAAATTTCTGGTGTCTATTTCACGTGATTGCCATCCGATTTGATCTGTGGAAGATCCAATGGTGGTCGCGTCAGAAATCATATGGAGGTTAAAACAAAGGTATGGACCCGATGTTTATTCCAATAGAATTTTATTAAAATGTTTGAAGTCCAGAACCACTGCGACGGTGTTTAAAGTTTGATTCCGAAGGGTTCTAAAGTTTAATATTTCTAAAGGTCTAAAAACCTTGGTTAATGTGCATTATAATATTTCCGAGGGTTTAAAAGTTCTGAAAGGGTTTAAAAGTTCCGAAAGGGTTTAAAAGTTCCAATAAGTGAGTTATTATGTTTCAGAATGTATAAAGGGACTTTAGCTTCCGAATGTGCATTTTATTAAATAATCAATCAGAATTTATACAATTTGATGAATGAGAGTGAAAAGGGAGATCAACAACACATTCCTCCTGAGTTAGAAAACATTGTACAAAAGTTTGAACAACTCTCCTTAACGCCTGCACCCACATTGCCATCATTTCTGGTATCAGAGCCAGGTTCAGAGCATTTTTCAGACACAGAGCAAGCTTCCAAAAGATATAAAAAGAAATCCAGCATGGCTGTCAGAATTGGTAGAGGTGGTGCTGGTAGAAGAAGAGGTAGACCAGTTGCAAATGCAGAAGTACTGGAGACTATGCACCAAATTCAATCCAGATTGGAAGCAATTGAAGTAGGACAACATAGATATCCTGAAGATGTCAGTGAACCTGAAGTTGAAGAAGAAGAAGAAAATTTTGAGCTTACCCCTTATATGAGATTCTTTAAATCGATTTTAGGATCTACATCCAAGCCTAGACTTGAAGTATCAGCCTTTGCAAGAGGATTGAATCCAGAAGAGTTGATAGAATGGATCAATGAAATGAATAAATGCTTTGATTATGAAGAGATGAGTGAAGAAAAGAGAGTTAAGTTTGTTGTCACAAGGTTGAAAGGACATGCAGCACTTTGGTGGGGTGGAGTGCAAGTAGAAAGAAGGAGAGTTGGTAAACAACCAATCAAGAATTGGAACATAATGGTGGCAAAGCTGAGAGGTAAGTTTTTGCCTAGTGATTATCAGATTTCATTATTTAGACAAATGCAGAATCTTAAACAGAGATTAATGATAGTAAAAGAATACACAGAAGAATTTTACAAAGTGAGCATAAGAGCAGGACAAATTCAAGATACAACAGAGAAGATTTCCAGGTACATAAATGGTCTCAGAATGGAGATTCAAGATGAGATAAGTATGTTGTCTCCTAAGACAGTAAAAGAGGCTTACCAGATGGCCTTAAAAGCTGAAGAAAAACTCCTAAGAAAGAAATCTGCCAAAGGAAGAGGTACTTTCCGAGGAAGAGGAAGTCAAGGTGGTAGAGGAAGATCTACAACACCAAGAGATGGAGCTAGTAGCAGCTCACCTCAGTATGCACCCACAGAAGGTGATACAAGTGGTAGAAGGAGTTCTTACAGAGGAAGAGGAGGCAGAAGCAGAGGAAGAAAAGTGAGATGTTACAGATGTAACAAATTAGGACATAGAGCCTATGAATGTCTAGAGAAAGAGAATGTGGGAACAAACCAGAGAAATGCAATTGTTGCTCAGACTAGAGAAGAAGCAGCAAATTTGCCTGAAAAAGAGAGAGAAATTGTGCCAGAGAAAGGAGAATTTTTAGTGGTTAACAAGGTTTTGTTAAAACAAACAAAGGAAGTTGTTGAACCAATACAGAGAAAGACTTTGTTCAGAAGTGTGTGCAAATTTCAAGGGAAATGTTGTCAATTGGTAATTAATAGTGGTAGTACAGATAACTTGGTCTCTACAGAGGTGATAGAGAAGTTGAAATTGAAGACAAGGGAACATCCAACACCCTACAAGGTGTCACGTCTTCAGAAAGGACATTAGCTAATAGTAAAGGAACAATGTGAAATAGAATTGCAGATGGGTAACTACAAAGAAAAAATCATGTGTGATGTGATGCCTATGGATGTGTGTCACATATTGCTGGGAAGACCTTGGCAGTATGACAGAGTAGCAGTACATGATGGGAAGAGAAACACTTACAAGTTTTTCAAAGATGGTATGAATCAAACATTGTTACCTATGGAAGAAGAAGGTGCATCAAGTAAAAATTCTAATCCAAAGGCCTTATTGTTGAGTGGAAAATAATACTTGCAGCAGATTGAAGATAAAGAGGTAAATTTTGCTTTAGTTTGCAAACCTAAGGTAGTATTTACTTCTACTAAAATTTCTGATTTGCTAATTGAAATTCAAGAAATGTTGGAGAGTTATTGTGATATTATTGTGGATGATTTTCCTGATGAATTATCACCTGTGAGAAGAATCAGTCATCAGATAGATTTGATTCCAGGATCAAATTTGCCTAACAAAGCAGCTTACAGAATGACTCCTACATAAAATGAAGAAATCAGAAAACAATTGCAGGAATTGGTTGATAAAGGTTTGATCATAGAAAGTTTGAGTCCTTGTGCAGTACCTACAGTATTAAGTCCAAAGAAAGATGGAGGTGATAGAATGTGCACTGATTCAAAAGCAATCAACAAGATAACATTCAGGTATAGATTTCCTTTACCTAGAATTGAAGATTTGATGGACTATTTGAGTGGAGCAAGATATTTTTCAAAACTAGACTTGAAAAGTGGGTATCATCAAATTAGGATAAGGGAAGGTGATGAATGGAAAACATCTTTTAAAACAAATGAGGGATTGTATGAATGGATGGTAATGCCTTTTGGTTTATCAAATGCACCTAGCACCTTTATGAGGCTCATGAATGAAGTATTAAAGGAATTTATTGGTAAATTTGCAATAGTATATCTGGATGATATATTAATTTATAGCAAAACAAAATAAGAACACCTAAGACATCTTAACTATGTCTTAAGGAAGTTACATCAAGAGAAATTACTGATAAATTTAAAGAAATGTTCATTCATGAAAGAAGAATTGGTATATCTGGGTTTTGTTGTTTCTGCTGAAGGATTGAAAATGGATCTAGAGAAGATAAAGGCAACTGTGGAGTGGCCTTCACCAAAGAATATTTTTGAGGTAAGAAGTTTTCACGGTCTTGCTAGTTTTTATAGAAAATACATAAGGAATTTTAGTAAGATCAATGCACCTATCATTGAAACCATAAAGAAGGACAAACAACCATTCAAATGGACTGCTAAAGCTAAAAGGAATTTTCAATTTTTGAAGAAAAAGATAACTGAGAAACCTATCTTAGTTTTTCCAGATTTTAATAAACCTTTTCAAATGAAATGTGATGCCAATGTAGAAGCTATTGGGGCTGTATTAATTCAAGAAGATAGGCCTGTAGCATATTTCAGTGAGAAGCTGAATGAGACAAGGAGGAAGTACTCTTCATATGACAAGTAATTTTATGCAATTGTACAGTCATTGAAGAAGTGGAGACATTATTTAATGTCTAAAGAATTTGTGCTATATTCAGATAATCATGCTTTATAGGATATCAAGCAACAGCCTAAATTGAATCAAAAACATGCAAAATGGGTTGAATATCTTCAAAATTTTAACTTTGTATTGAAGCATATAAGTGGTCAAGCAAACAAGGTAGCTCATGCCTTGAGAAGAAAAATCATTCTTGTTCACGAAAGTCAAATTGAAGTGTTAGGTTTTAATTTTCTTAAAGAACTCTCTAAAACAGATTTGGATTTCAAAGAAGCATTTGAAGCATGTTGTAATCTTGTTTTGATAGACAGAAGTCAGTGGTTAGATTATTTCTTGCAAGAGGGTTTATTGTTCAAAAGAAATCAGTTGTGCATACCAAATTGTTCTATGAGAGAAAATTTAATCAAAGAGAAACATAGTGGTGGACTTGCTGGACATTTTGGTGTTGATAAGACTTATGAGCAACTAAGTCATTTTTATTATTGGCCAAAGATGAGATCTGAAGTGGAAAATTATGTGAAGAATTGTAAAATTTGTCAATATGCAAAAGGGAAAAGTCGAAATGCAGGTTTGTACATTCCATTGCCTATTCCAGACAGACCTTGGGATATGGTAAGTATGGATTTTGTTTTAGGATTGCCTAAGACACAGAGGGGAAATGATGCAATTTATGTTGTAGTTGACAGATTTTCAAAAATGGCACATTTTATTCCATGTTATAAAACCAGTGATGCTACTCATGTTACCAATTTGTTTTTCAAGGAGATTGTCAAATTACATGGGTTACCTAAAAGTATTGTTTCTGATAGAGATACCAGATTTGTTGGTCATTTTTGGAGGACATTATGGAAGAAGCTTGGTACTAAATTGAGTTTCAGCTCAGCTTATCACCCTCAGACTGATGGGTAGACTGAAGTAGTGAACAAAAGTTTGGGTAATATTTTGAGAAGTCTTGCAAGAGAACATCCTAAACAGTGGGTTCATATTTTACCACAGGCAGAGTATGCATATAATGATTCACCTAACAGAAGTACAAGACAGAGTCCATTCCATGTAGTTTATGGAATGCACCCAAGAGGAGTATCTAAATTGAGGAACTTGGGAAAAGCAGAAATGAGAAGTGCTGAAGGAGAGGAGTTTGCTTCAGAAATACAAGCAATACATGAACAGGTAAAGCAACAGCTACAAGACAACATCATCAAGTACAAAAGCCGAGCATATTTGAGAAAAAGGGAAGTTAATTTTAAAGTTGGTGATTTGGTTTTGGAACACTTAAGGAAAGACAGATTTCCAAAGAGGGAGTATAACAAGTTAAAATTCAAAAAGATAGGACCATACGGGATATTGAGAAATTTTTCTACAAATGCTTATGAAATTGAATTACCATCTGATATTGGAATTTCTCTAATATTCAATGTTGTTGATTTATACAGATATGAAGATGGTGGCATAGATGACAGACCAGAAGACACAGAACATATTGATTGGGTAAAACAGTTACCCACAGCAAAGCCATTACAACCAAAGATGATCTTAGACAAGAAAGTGTTTAAGAAAACCGGGGGACAGGAATATTTTCAATATTTGATCAAGTGGAAGGATCAGCCAATTGAAGATGCTACCTGGATGACAGAAACCATGCTACAGAAACTGGGCAATTTTGTGGAGGAGCTCATGGACAGGAGCCCATGAAGATTTTTGTCCTTAGGAGTCTGATGCAAGGGCATGAGGCTTAGTGACAAAAGTTTCATTAATTATTCCAAAAATCCAAAAAAAATTACAATCAAAGGTGTTGGTACCTTTAGCTGTCGATTTATAGTTGTAATAGATAGGGTTGAACTAGTATTTAGGAGTATTGAATAGTTTTAGATTTGCTTCAACATATTTAGCTTCAGTTGATATAATTTAGGAAGATATTGTGTAATTAGGATTTTTCTAAATTTAGAGAATTCGATCCTCAAGAGGAGGTCGATTGTTATGTAAAAGAACTATAAATTGTAACCTCTGAGAAGGAGGAAATCAGAATTTGGCCATAGAAAAATTGATTGAGAGGTTTTTCCTCTGTTTTAATAAAATTGCAGTATCCGTTGAACTGTTGTTACTTGGAAATTTCTCGGAGGTCCATCCCTTCGAAAATCTATTTGATTTATATATATTCTGTGTAGAATTGATTTATTAACCTTCTGTGTAAAGGTTCAGATAAAATCAAGGAACTTAGGTTCTTTGGTTGAGAATGCAGTGAAAATAGATCTATGTTTATTGAATTATGCAACGGAGAAGGAGGTTCCAAGAGAAGTGAAGTTTAAACCAGAAAACGGTGAAAAATCCGTGTTTAAAATGCGATTTAAACAAGTTTTGAAGAAAAGCGGTTTTCAAGAAACCACTTACACTGTTGTCGCGTCGCTTTTGATGGTGAGCGGTTTTATTCATTTCGAACGTAATCGAATAAGAATTTGACACGTCACAGTGTCAATACAAGCCATTTCGCGTAACTCTGGGTTGATAAAGTTTTGGTGTCGATTTCACGCAATTGCCGTTCGATTTGATATGTGGAAGATCCAACGGTGGTCGCATCAGAAATCATATGGAGGTTAAAACAAAAGTATGGACCCGATGTTTATTCCAATAGACTTTTATTAAAATGTTTGAATTCCGGAACCATTGTGACGGTGTTTAAAGTTTGATTCCGAAGGGTTCTAAAGTTTAATATTTCCGAAGGTCTAAAAACCTTGGTTAATGTACATTATAATATTTCCGAGAGTTTAAAAGTTCCGAAAGGGTTTAAACATTGGGTTAAGTGAGTTATTATGTTTCAGAATGTATAAAGGGACTTTAGCTTCTGAATGTGCATTTTATTAAATAATCAATCAAAATTCATACAATTTGATGAATGAGAGTGAAGTACAAAAACAAAGCAGATTTGAGAAAAAGGGAAGTTAATTTTAAAGTTGGTGATTTGGTTTTGGCACACTTAAGGAAAGACAGATTTCCAAAGAGGGAGTATAACAAGTTAAAATTCAAAAAGATAGGACCATGCAGGATATTGAGAAATTTTTCTACAAATGCTTATGAAATTGAATTACCATCTGATATTGGAATATCTCCAATATTCAATGTTGCTGATTTCTACAGATATGAAGATGGTGGCACAGAACCAGAAGACAGAGAACAGATTGATTGGGTAAAACAGTTACCCACAGCAAAGCCATTACAGTCAGAGATGATCTTAGACAAGAAAGTGTTCAAGAAAACCAGGGGACAGGAGTATTTTCAATATTTGATCAAGTGGAAGGATCAGCCAATTGAAGATGCTACCTGGATGACAGAAACCATGCTGCAGAAACTGGGCAGTTCTATGGAGGAGCTCATGGATAGGAGCCCATAAATATTTTTGTCCTCGGGAGTCTGATGCAGGGGCATGAGGCTTAGAGACAAAAGCTTCATTAATTATTCCAAAAATCCAAAAAAAGTTACAAGCAAAGGTGTTGGTACCTTTAGTCATCGATTTACAGTTGTAATAGATAGGGTTGAACTAGTATTTAGGAGGATTGAACAGTTTTAGATTTGTTTCAGCATATTTAGCTTCAGTTGATAGAATTTAGGAAGATATTGTGTAATTAGGATTTTTTTAAATTTAGAGAATTCGATCCTCAAAAGGAGGTCGATTGTTTATGTAAAAGAACTATAAATTGTAACCTCTGAGAAGGAGGAAATCAGAATTTGGCCGTAGAAGAATTGCTTGAGAGGTTTTTCCTCTGTTTTAATAAAATTTCAGTATTCCTTGAACTGTTGTTACTTAGAAATTTCTCGGAGGTTCATCCCTTCGAAAATCTATTTGATTTAAATATATTCTGTGTAGAATTGAGTTATTAACCTTCTGTGTAAAGGTTCGGAGAAAATCAAGGAACTCTGGTTCTTTGGTTGAGAATGCTGTGAAAATAGATCTTTGTTTATTGAATTATGCAACGGAGAAGGAGGTTCCAAGAGAAGTGAAGTTTAAACCGGAAAACGGTGAAAAATCCATGTTTAAAATGTGATTTAAACAAGTTTGAAGAAAAATGGTTTTCAAGAAACCACTTACACTGTTGTCGCGTCGCTTTTGATGGTAAGCGGTTTTATTCATTTCGAACACGATCGAATAAGAATTTGACACGTCACAGTGTCAATACCGGCCATTTCGTGTAACTTTGGGTTGATAAAGTTTTGGTGTCGATTTCACGCGATTGTCGTCTGATTTGATCTGTGGAAGATCCAACAGTTATAATATTTCCGAGGGTTTAAAAGTTCTGAAAGGGTTTAAACATTCGGTTAAGTGAGTTATTATGTTTCAGAATGTGTAAAGGGACTTTAGCTTCCGAATGTGCATTTTATTAAATAATCAATCAAAATTCATACAATTTGATGAATGAGAGTGAAAAGGGAGATCAGGAACACATTCCTCCTGAGTTAGAAAACAGTGTACAAAAGTTTGAACAACTCTCCTTAACGTCTGCACCCACACTGCCATCAAATTCCCCACCCCAATCGAGGTGATATATTGGACATGATGAAGATGTAGTCCTCCTAAGCTTACAAAAGAATTATTTTATGTAAACTTTTCTTATATAGTGTAGTGAAATGATGGAGTTGGTCGATATTTGATTTCTTTCGAGGATAGTTCTAGTCATGATGAAATCATTATTACAAAGATAAAATTGCATTAGATTACTTTTGACAGTTGTTATTCTATTGAGAAAAGTGTCATTTCTTTGTGAGGAATACCTCATTAAATGCTTTATCAATTTACTATTAACGATTATGTTGAAATTCTACTAAGTTTTAATTAAGATGTGACAAATATTACCATGAAATTATAAAGACCAAAAAATTGTTGTAATCTAACATATAGATAATTTCTACTAAATATTTTGTTTATCTTAAAAAACAAAATGCTTGTAATATGAAATATAGCTAAATTAAAATACCAAAATAGCCATTATCTATCTTAAAAGACAAAATATTTTTCACTCAAAATATAATTGAATTAAACTATTAACATATTGTGTTAATTTACTTTTGCTCTAGACAAATGAATGTTACTACCAAAATATGTAATTACATATCCATTAATAACAACTCGTATTCACACATAAAAACAAAGTGCTTACCCCCTAGGTATAATTGGATTTAATCTCTAACCTATTAACACAAACCTCATGCATCAAAACATTGAAATGATAGGTTCTTTACTCAAAACCTTATTAATAAAAAATAAAAATATTAAAGGAAGCTATCACTCAATATTTCAAACCAATATGGCACATGTTTCACTTATTAAATGTTTCACTTCAATAATAAAAGAACTATCACTTCAATATTTCAAACCAATATGACACATAAACTTCAATGCGGTTACTTCAATATTTCAAACCAAAACCAATATGACACATGTTTCACTTCAATGTTCCAAACCACACTTCAATGTTCTAAACCAATATAACACCCATTAAAAAAACACGTTAAAAGGAGCTTCCCATGAATGAATAAAGCTCACACCTTTTGAATCACCACTAAAAATCAAATTTCATATCCATGTCAAAAACGCTTCCAAATCGTACATGAAGGTTCCCTACGTTCAATCCCAAACTCCAAAATTAACATCATTGCAAGATGGCACCGTGCACAAGGATTATAACGGCTAGCTTGTCCCACTTGTTAGAGATTGGCACAAGCATATAAACCACGTTGGATATTATTGTTTGTTTCCAAATACTCACAATAACCGACAAAATATGATGGGTTTAAAAATATTGGAATGTTCTTGGCCCTCAGGTGTGAATCTATTCAGATCTTCCTTTTTTTTTCATCACTCTAAAACTTAGACCGTCAATGGACTAACAACCTAGGACTGTAGAATTTCTTGACCATTAGGTGATTTTTTAAAATTCAGTGGAATTGGTAAATGTCCTATTTTCTTTATTATTTTGGGATGTTTTTAGGTTGATGGTTGATTTTTTGAATATTTGGATTATCTGAATATTTGGCAATGAGACCGACATGAACATGAACGCAATCAATTATTTAATTGAATCTAATTGATTAAGCCATGTATATATTTTAAGAATCAGCAATCAACATAAACTCAATCACCACCACTAATTTCAAAAACTATTACCACTGATTCCAACCGCCACCATTATAATCACTAATTTACTAATGACCCTTCCAAAAACACAACAAATGAATTGAGAAAATTAAATCTCAAACCTTTTCCCACATAAAACTTAATTTTCCACCACCATTACCGAGTAATTAGTTGCCCACTAATAAACTACTTTATTTATTCACCCTCTGGTGTTTCAGCTCAAGGCAGCTTAGAGAGGGTTAGGTAGGTTGCACTGGCGAAATAATTTTCAACACACAAATTATTTACCCTGCGCAGGTGGTGCAACGGTCAGTCAATCAATCAATCGCATGAATAAGTTTGTTTGGTGTGGTGGACAAATGTTAGGTAGAGGATTCTGCGATAGATGAAGAAACGAAGCCTACCATTCAAATAGCATAGAAATAGAATTATTTGAGTTGTGACTCCACCATTTGGTCTGCCTACCAGTCTCAGCCCCGAGAGGGGCAGTTCTCGTCTGACATTCAAAACCACCTTCTGACTTTTCTCAATTTATATCATTTAGTGTTTGTATTCTTCATGCTCTCCTCCTGCCACGCAAATCATGGATTAATCTGTCTCTGCCCGGGTGATATCCATTCATGGTTATCATCTCCATGCTGTCCAGTAACGATATAGCTTTGTTATGATCCTATTGTGCCTGTGGGGTCTCAATAAAATCAATTGACCTGTTATGATTCATGCTCATTTTTTCACTTTTCATGAATCCAGTGACTGTATTCTGATTGTACCTGAGGCCAGCTAAACAAAAGCGCTAGATATTTTCTCATTTCAGCGCTCTCAGATGAATCATTGTACAGTGATTAAGCCTCCAGGTCATTTTTTCTACATTATTGATGAAATGTGAGTCAAATATTTTGGTGAAACAAGAAGAGAAATTCAGTGCGGGGGATCATTTGCAGTTCATGATGGTCAGTTTACTCTCATAATTAATATTGAGTTGCTTTTACACTTTTAATGATGTTTTCTGTTAGCAATTATTGACGAGATGATATTAATGTATTTTGGAAACTGTTGCAGAGAAAACACACGAAGAAAAAGCAAGGACTGGACTCTAATGAGCACAAGATATTTTGTTCACTGGTACTCACCATTTCCTTCCTCAACTTTCATAGAATTTCCTGTGTGGGGATTATTGCAAAACAGAAATTCTGCCTCTCAGGCCATTTCTCTTCTTTAGAAATTATTTCTTCCATATGCATTTTTCTTTGGCTTCAAGAACTGTAAAACATAGGTGTGCCACATGATGTTCATATAGTTAAACAAATTCCAGAAGCCTGTAAGATTAGCTTGGAACTTACGTTCATGACAATTAGATATGCCATAGAGAGCTAATGTCTGTTTCTTTGTTTCAATCAATATTGTTTGCCTGTGTCTTTCTTATCACATATTTTCCCATTGTGAGATTGAAACAAGACCCCAATAAATGTTTAAGTTGCTAGGATTGTGTTGGCTAATGATCTTATAAATTGTTTCTATTGCTGGCTGGTTAGGGAGTTCTCCCAACTCTGTGTCATCTATTTTAAGGTTTCATGATTATATTGCCTCTGCAAACCTTACCTTGGGAGATTGGAAGTTCTTATTGAATTGATGATGTTTCATGAACCCATGCACCTACCATGGATAGGCTGGTCTACCATTCTGCTACGGGCTCCCTTTGACAGTTAGGTACAGATATCTGACTATATATGTTCTAGAAAGTACTGTCAATGGCGTAGTAATCTAAGTCAATTAACACGTATATTATACCTATACACACTCATCTGAGGACGATATTTTTGATTCAGTGGTCTATATCGTATGTGACCCCAGTTTTCTTTCTGGGCCTTCTCATCTCATTTATGCTCATTCGTTTTATGGAAATGTTTGAAAATGAAATCTCGAACATCCAGATTATTCATTTAATTCTACCACCTCTTTCAGTATGATTATTAATCATTGAATATTATATTATTTTTGGGATTCAATAGCTTTAAATAACATTATTTATCTATAATCATCTATAACCATTTCTAACATTATTTATCTATAAATCATCTATCACCATTTCTACAGCAAATAATTGTAATGACTGATTTCTATTTCTATTAAATATCAATTTTTCATGCATTAAGATGATTAATAAATACATACATAGTGGTTTTATTAGTTTACATTGTTGCCCCAAAAAAAAATCATCGTCTTTCATGGAATTTTCTTAGTAAAAATTATAACATGAAATTAAGTTACTGTAATTCTATGGAGTCCTCATGATATTTATTGATATCTAATTAATAATAATTTATGATTTTGCAGGAAGCCTCAGATGAGCAGCAAGGTCTCCAATGAGCACATACCATACTATCAAACTCACCACCAACAAGTAAGCACCATTTCATTCATCCGTTTTTACTGAGTTTCTCTCTGGGAATTATTGCAAACAAGAAATTCCTTTCTAAGGCTTTTTTTTTTTTCTTTAGAAATTTTTTACCTGCACATGCATTTTGTATCAACGCCCAGAACTATAAAACTTTCTATGTGATATTATTGTTGAACAAATTCCAGAAGAGTGTAGGAATAGCTATATGCCATAGAGGGTTGATGTCTGTTTGTTTCCATGGCTATTGTTCGCTTTAGTCTTTCTTATTCCTGTCGTCATAGCGAGCTTTAAGATTGAAATGAGACCCCAATATAAGGTTTTAAAATTGATAACGCTATAGGCAGTTACTTAAAATGTACATTTTGAGAGTTAGATTTAGAAGTGATTTTTTTAGGTGGATTTTTCTAAAACCGTATATATTTTTTAGTGAACAAAAATGGTTACTTTAAATATTGCACTAGTTACTAGCTAGTTGTGCTATTGTCCAGTTATATCAGTCTCTGTTTTTATTTCATCAAGCCTTGCCTAAAAAACAACAAATAACCAGTCTGTTTAAGGGACATAAATACACAAAAATGTGTATGCTCACCATTAGATAACTAACCTACCAAAATCTAACTATAAACATATATAGCTAGATGCATTTATGGCCCATTTGATTTATGGAGTTCCATGAATCCACACAACTAACACGAGTTAGCCGGTCTACCATTCATCTATGGGCGACATTTGACAGTTAGGTACAGATAATATTTGTCTTCGAAAATAAGTATCACGGGGCGGAACGTTGAGTCAATGAATACGAAAAACTACTCAGTCAGAGTAAACCTGGAGTCAATGAATCCGTAAACTTTTTGGTTCCGTTGTCTATATCGTACCCTTGAAATTATGTATATAACGCACCCAACTTTCTACGTATTTTACCTTTAAAAGATTAGGAAAAAGAAAAAAAATTGAGTAAGTTTTGTTTTACACCATCTAATCGTGTGTGGGCCCGCCTTCTTTTCGGGGAGTTCGCTTAGAGACCCGAATGCGATGAACCATTTAGTTTTGCATGGCATATCGTTTGGATCTCAGGGATATGTGAACTTAAATGTCTAAACTTTTTAATATAATACTATATTTAAAATATTATGTTTATTATTATAAATGGTTATCATTGAACATGATTTAAATTTAAATAACAGTCATTTCACTTAATCATCTAAAATAGTTTAATTAATTAATATAAATTGTATATGATATTATATATTATAATAATTTAACTTAATTAAAATAGCAATAAATAATATAATATCACAAATATGTTAATATTCTTATTTAGAACATTAATTTAGTGGTGCTAATATTTATGGTATAGGCCGAGTGCATTAACCTTAACCTTGTATATGACTCAATCAAGAACTCAATATTGGATATCTTAATAGTTGAAAGGTTCAATATTTAGTTGAGAGTGTACACTTATTTTATTAATATAAATTTTAATTTGATTAGTTATTTAATTAATTATGTTGTGTTTCTATGATGTTTTAAGTAGATTTTTAATTGAATTGGTAGACTTGTATTGTATTTGTAAGTTTGTGTATAATTAATTAAATTGTGTAATTTATATTATGTGTATCTATATATAAATATTAAATTGATTTTAAGTTGAAATTAAGATTTTAGATTTAAGTTAATATATATGTTATGGTAATATTAATTGTTTTTTTTCATATAAAAAATTACTATTCAATATTAACTAATATGAATTTTTAATAAAAGTCTAATAAGTTTAAAATGTGAATTAGTAAACACAATCATTTTAATACTTTATATCATTTCAAGTAAGTGAAATCGTTGATTACTTGATATGATCTTATTTTTATATAATAGAATTTACTAATAGATTTTCGCTTAACGTAATATTATGGGTTTATGAGTTTAGAAATTTATTAATACTGGTAGATTTTAATATAATAGAAAAGTAGAATTTCTTTTAAAAATTAATAAATTTTATAATGTAATTTTCATTTAAATAGTTAAATATTTATTCATATTAAATATTTTAATTTTTTCTAACTTATTTACATTAATTTAATCAATAAATTTTATATAATTATTGTAAAATTATTATAATATTTTTCATCAAATATATTGAAAAATAAATTTATATCTTAAAATATTAACATAAAATTTTAATATTATGTTTATAATTATTTAAATGAATATCTTGAAAAACCAAAATTTTAATATTATATTCATAATTATTTAAATGAGTATCTTGAAAAATCAAAATTTTAATATTATATTCATAATTATTTAAATGAGTATCTTGAAAACTCATTTCAACTATTATTTTGAAGATAAAAAAATTTAATATTATTATTTTGAAGATAAAAAAAATTAATAGTAGTACAAATATTTTTTTACATAGTACAAATATTTTTTTACATTGAGTATATCTTACATTTATATTATCATTAATATGTTTGCATAATTTTTTTTAATTTTAAAAGTTATATTTTGTTAAGGTTTTTAAACAATTGTTTTTGCTTATATAATAAATTTAAGTTGTTAGATCTAAGACTTTTGTGATCCATAGTTTTGATAGATGTATTTCGAATTTATCACATCATAATGATTTGGTAGACATTTAGAACCAACTAATAAACCACATTAATTGGTTCGAAACGTCAACCAAATCATTATGATGTAATTTATCAAAAGAAACATCTATATAAATTTAAATTAATAATTATAAAAAATATTAATTACAATTCATATTTTTGTGTAATAATTAGTTTTATTTATTCTAAATTTTTTTGAATAGATAGTAATTAAGGCCCTTCTTATAATCTTTAACATCCCACAAATTTTTTTTAGTTTTATTTAATGTGTTTTTTTTTCCAGTTTTCATTTTCCTATTAATATATAAATAAATAATTTTAAATTAGTTCAAGCACAAACACTATAAACCTATTTTAATACTCTTGTGAGGGAGAATTTTTCTTAATTTATAAATATTTTCTTTTGTTCATATTCTTTAGTTGTTTCACTTTCATATTCATTCGTTGAGACAAAGAACTTCTTTATAGATTTAATTTTAACAAGAAACAGATTTAATTATAGCCTTTGCCTTCGCATATCCATATTCCTTGTATTTTTGAAGTGTCCAACGACGAACAGGAAACCTTCTGAAATATTCTGTTTTGCGAGTTATAAGCTTTACCAAAGTACTTATTGTGTTCCTGGAAGAGTTTTTATGTTCTCACCACCTTCCTTTCATATTTATGTTTTTAAGTTACATCAGTCTCCGTCTTTATTTCATCATATTGCCTCTACAGGCCTTGAAAGTTCTCCAATGGGAAATAGATTTATGACGTTCCATGAGTCCTCAGGCTTACACAGATTTGGGTGTTCTACCATTCAGCTAGGGGCGACCTTTGACGGTTAGGTACAAATAAGAATCACGCGGCGTAGCGTTGAGTCAATGAATACGAAAAACAACTATCAGTTGGCGGAAACATTTACATTGAATGAATGCATACGTATACGACAATATTATTCATTGGGCTGTCTATATCGTACCCTTGAAACTCTCGCACACACCCAAATTTCAACGTATTTTACTTTTAAAAAATTAAAAGGACATTAATAATTATAATTTATCAATACAATAAAAACATATCATCTCTAATATCATGTTAGTAAATTTTGATATTTTTTTCAAACTTTAACACCATGAATAATTTAACTTAAATATATAATAGTGACAAAAAAAACATGTTACTATTTTTATTGAGAACATAAATTTATTTTATTGGTGTTAGTATTTGTTACGCATGTGTATTACAGTGATCTTTACAAATAACTCAACCAACAACTTAATGTTAGATATCTTAATTGTTAAAACTTTATAAGCTTATTTACATTTATTTAATTAATATAAATTTTTAATTTGATTAGCTATCTAATTAATCTTGCCATGTTTATCTGAATTTTTAATAGAATTTTAATTGAAGTGGTAAAATTGTATTTATAACTTTATATATAATTAATTAAATTTTATAATTTATATTATAAATATGTTAATGGTTCTCTTTGTTTACATTAAAAAAAATTGCCATTTCATAATTCAATTATTATAATTTTTTTGGATATAAATTTATAAGTCTTAAATGTAAATAATAAAAATAATTAATTTAATATTTGTATCATGTATAGTAATTCTCTTACCATTCCTACATGAATTTCTGATTTAGACATTGATTCGATTATGTTGACATGATCATATCTTTATTTAGGGAATTGAGATAGGGGATTGTGTAGTGGTTGACATATTTATAAATAATTATTCCTCGAGTAAAGATATTTCTTTTATTTTTTTACATATTTTGTTTTCTTTGGACTTATTTTTATATGAAATCAAATTAAATTGTTTGTTACTGGTTTCTAAAAATAACAATATAAACATGCATGTTGTATAACCCCTTTTAATGGTTGTGAGTTAACTCACAAGTTTACCAAAATATATATTTTTATAATTTTTATATTGTAAAATTTTTATTCAAATAATTAAATATATAATTATATTTAAATAATTAAATATATTTATTTATATTGATATTTTATTTATTTCTAATTTATCTATATATTTTATAAAAATGTAATATAAGTTTTAAAAATTAATATAATTATACAAATATAAATCTTATATTAATAATTGCATCACTTAAATAATTTAATATATTTTGACCATAATGATGGTGGTTAACATCTACTGAGACCAATCTTTGGTTTATTGAACCTAAAGAAAAGAGTTAGCTTTAGTTTGATTTAATATTTTATTCTTATGCCTAAAAAACTTGGAGAGAAGAAGTTATATTTATATTAAATATTTTATTCATTTTCAATTAATTTACATTAATTCAAATAAATCAATTAAAAATAATAAATCTTATATAAAATCTGTTGTATAAAAAATTTATTCAATACATTTTCATAAAAAAAATACAATAAAAATAATAATATTTTAATTAAATATATTGGAAAACAAATTTATATTGATATATATTTCTATATTATATTTAATACCTATTAAAAATAAAGATGATGATGATGATTAACTTGCTGCCTTACCTAAAAAAAATCTAAGTTTCATTATTCAAAATCTTGTTTCTATGATAAAAGAGAAGGGAAATAAGCGTTCCAAGATGGCTATAAGTGGGTTGGCTTAAAATGTCAAGGAGATTGGAAGTGTGGCAGATGTTAAGGAATTGAGAGCAGATGTGAGTAAGAGTAGGGTCTTCTAAAATATTTTTCATCGCCCACCTCTTTAGTATCACAAATATGACATATTTTATGGTTCCAGGGAGTTTTGGGAATAGACCACCTCCCAGTCTTAGTTTTTATCCTAGGGATGTTCATTTTTTTGGGATTGATCACCTCCTTATAGTATCTTAGCTCATGATCCTTAAACTTGAAGGTAATAGTATCTTTGACATTATCTTTGCTCCCCATACTGAATTCCTTCTTAATTTCCCAATAGTTGAGCCAAGACTAGACATGCTTATGCCAACCCCACTTGAGAAGAAAATGAAGATTTTGACTAAATTTAAAAAAAAATTATTTATAAGAATATAACAATTTTTTATTGATATATTAATTTTTAAATTTTAATTACAATTAATTTTTAATATATTAAATTTAAATTTGAATAATTTTTAATTTATTAAAATTTTATATAATTATTTAATTTAAAATCATTATAAATTATTAAATATAATTTAGGATATCATAAATATGAGTAAGAGATATTCAATATTATTTTATATTTCAGTGTTATTTTTGTCAATAAATATAATTTAAGATTATAAGATATTCATTAGTATCTTTTATTTTAATATAATTATTAATAATAAATATATTGTTAATATGATATCTTATATTTTAACGTGATGTTTTATATTTTAATATGGTTATTAATAATTATTATTTAGAATTATATTTTATATTAAATATTTTTTTATTATCACGTTGTAAATTATCTTAATTTATTTATTGGATTAAATTTGTAACCATGTTAAATTTTATGAAAGTGTATATACTTTCACTTTCTTTAAATTTGAATTTATTCCTTTTTAAAAATAAATTTAAAAATTTAATTATTAAAATAATTTTTTTTCATAATTATTTTATTTATTTATTTTTGAAATATTACTTTATTTATTTATTTTTAATTTATTATTTTTTATTTATCCATTAACTCATTTTTCATATAATTAATTATTTAAGAAATATACAATTTTATTTATATTATTATAATAATGATGATGATGGTTACACTTTGTTAAGACAAATGCTGTCTATCATACTTTAAGAAAGAAGAAAGAATTTAAGTTTGATTCTCCAAAATCTTGTTTCTATGGTCAAAGAGAACGGAAATAAGAGCTCCAAGATAGCTATAAGTGGCTTGGCTTAATAGGTCAAGAAGATTGGAAGATTGGAAGTGTGGAAGATGGTATAAGTGCTCCAAGATCGTTGTAGGTGGCTTGGCTTAATAGGTCAAGAAGATTGGAAGATGGTAGGGAATTTAGAGTGAATGTGAGTAAGAGTCTGGAAGTCTAAAAGGAAGTATTTTTCATCTTCCACCTACTTAGAATTCCAAATTTGACAGATTCTATCGCTCCAAGGGGTCTTGGGAATAGACCACAACCCAGTCTTACTCTGAAGCTCGTGGGAATCAATTTTTATCTTAGAGATATTCATTTTTTTCTTATTGCTGGACAACACAGAGAGATAATTCTTATTATCAAGGGTGGTGTTGATCACTTCCTTATAGTATCTTAGCTTCCTTTTACCCTCCAGCTCCTGATCCTCCCAGAGCTTGTCCTTAAACTTGGAGGTAATATTATTTTTTATATTATCTTTGCTTCGAGCAAGGACTGGACATCCTTATGCCACCCGCGCCTCGGTGAGGGTTTTGACTACAATTAGAAGCAATTTTAGGGAGCCTTTTTTATTCCATGTTGTCAAGCTTCTTCTTATACATCAGATATCTAAACATAACCGTAGTTTCAATGGGGGACAAACCAGATTCGATCAAGAGGATAGGATAGGGAGTATTTCCCTTGATCTTAAGGTTGTAGGTTATGAATTGCTTTTGAATCATCTCAATCTTCCTCCATGACTCTATGGATATATTACAACCCCAAACTTCACATCAATATAAGACAACAGGGGTGACAAGGGCAAAGAGAACCTCTTTTTACTCCAAATGTAAAGATCGGCCAACTTACAATTTTTTTCAAGCTCATAATAAGCTTTCCAGCCCCCAATACATTTTTTGGATGCTAAAACTCCACTTGAGATGATGAGGGAAGTCAATGCCCAAATAATTATAAGAAGAAACCTGCTCTAAATATTATATAAATTGTTGTATAAAAAATTATTAATACTTTTTCATGAAAGTTTAATAATAAAAATAATAATATTTTTATCAAATATATTAGAAAATAAATGTATATTGATATATATTTTAAATAATTAAATTATATAGATAGACACCTATTAAAAAGTAATAAATACTTTGTAATAAATATTATATAAATTGTTTTATAAAAAAATTATTCAATGCTTTTCGTAAAAGTCTTATAACAAAAATAATAATATTTTTATCAAATATATTAAAAAATAATTATTATTTTTATCAAATATATTAAAAAATAAATTTATATTGATATTTTAAATAACAATGCCCTATATTATAGTAATAATAATGATGATGATGATGATGATGGTGGTGGTGGTTAACGTCCACTGAGACCAAATTTTGGTCTATTGGACCTAAAGAAAAGAGTTATTTAGTTTGATTTAAGATTTTATTCCTATGCTCAAAAAGCTTGGAGAGAAGCCTCCCGAGCTCACTATAATTTTGACATCTTAAAAGGCTAGGAAGGTTAGTATTGCAACAAAGATTATGAAATTGAGCTCTAATGTGGTTGTATGCGGGGCACTCTAAGAGGAAGTGATTTTCATCCTCGATGTTCATATTCTCACAGAGATGGCAAATCCTTTCCATCCATGGTGTTTTAGGAACTGTCCAACGACCTGTTTCACTATGGAGCTCATGAGAGTTCGTTCTAATCTTGGCTATATTAATTTTCTTCTTTGAGCTAGTTAAAACAGAGAGATACTTTTTATCTTCTAAGGTGGGGTTGATGACCTCCTTATAATACCTTAATTTCCTTTTAGGTGCTAGATCTTTCTCGCACCACATTTTTTCTTTGAACTTAGAAGTAACAATTTTTTTAATGTTATTGATGTTTTGCAATGCAACATTCTCATCGATCTCCCAATGGTTTAACCAGGCCCTGGTGTCTTTATACCAACCTCGTTTAAGCCTTAGGTGGTTTTGGTTGGAATTTAAAGCTAGCTTAGGAAGTCTATGGTCTCCTATGCTATTGAGCTTGTGCTTGTACAACAAAAGCCTAGTCATAGCTAGGCTCTCGATAGGGGAAAGACCCACTTCTATAAGGAGAATAGGATAGGGTGTATTGCTTTTAATTTTAAGGTTATACATTATAAAACGCTTCTGGATTTGCTCAATCTTTCTCCAGGATTCTCTAGAGATGTTGCAACCCCAAACCTCACATCCATATAAGATAACAGGAGTGACTAAAGTTTCAAAGAGGAACTTTTTTCTATCCCACATTACGAGGTTTGTCGTTTTACAATTATTTTCAAGACCAAAATAAGCTTTCCACCCCCCATTAATCCTTTTCTGAATGCTATAGTTCCAGTTGAGCTTGTGATGAATATCAATTCCTAGGTATTTGTAAGAAGACACTTCCTCCAAGTTACTATTGTCATACATAAAATTAGCGTAAGTGTCCTTCTTGGATTTGATAATCATAACTTTTGTTTTGTCAGTGTTAACAGACATACCCATGGTAGAGTAGAAATCCTTAAGAAGTCTAAGTTTCTTATCAAGATCAGCTTGCGAGAAGAACAATATCGTCAACATAGAGAAGAAGGATGATGACTATCCCAGCTAAGATCGTGCTAGCACATCCTGCTTCCTCTAAACAACCTTCTAGCTTGTCGATGTAAATTCCAAATAGGGTAGGGGAGAGGGGGCAACCTTGTTTAACTCCGATATTACACTTAATATCTTTCGACCACCCCTCATTGCTCTTTAACTTGGCAATTACATTCTCGTATAACCTTATAGCGGCCGCTCTTAGCTCGAAAGGAACATTTATCTCTTCTAATCTATTCCATAGGTTGTTTCTAGGAACCGTATCAAAAGCCTTTCCAAAGTCCACAAAGCAACAGAAGAGATTGGATTGATCATTGTGGCATTCCTCCACAATGATCCTAAGCGTAACAAGGTGGTCCGTTGTTGAGTGTTGCCTTCTAAAACCCGCTTGGCCTTTAGCCCGCTTACCTTCACTTTCAAGCCAAATGCTCAACTTCTTTTCCAAAATAATACCATATAACTTGGCTAAGAGAGGGTTGATCATAATTTTTCGATAATTAGAGGGGTTATTTGTATCCCCACTTTTAAAAATAGGGATAATGAGGCTCTGAGTCCAAGGTTTAGGGAACCCTTGCTTGACCGCTTGGTTGAAAAGCTTGTGGATGTGGGGGATGAGGACAAGACCTCCAATTTTTAAGATTTCCGCCTGGTAACCTTCAATGTCTTTAGCTTTCCCATTTGCCAAGCGTTTAACCCCAAAATCAATGTCTTCCAATGAGAAAACTTCTTTCGTTGTGAGCAGGGTTTCAAAATCCCCGGCATTTGGAGATTCATAAAGCTTTTTAAGATATGAATTCCAGTCGTGTAAAGCAATTTTATTATTATCTTTAGTTTTCCTAGTTAGAATCTGCCTCCAGAATTTCTTAGGAGCCACCTTAGAGAGGTGTAAGAGATTCTCTTGTCTTTTACGAATATATTGCCTTTTTTTTCATTTAGTTAGGACTTTGTAGATTTTTATCTTGTTAATTTTGAGAGATTCATCAATAGCTTCCTTAATTGCTCTCCTTCCTTAATAAAACCAACTAGTTTGATATATAATAATTTATTTATTTTAATCTATAAAATATAAATAATTAACTCTTCTTCACATCTATAAATATAATGTTATTTATATTTTTTATTTTTCAATTTTTGATCTATAAAATATGAATAATTAGTTTATAAAGTGTGTTACGATGATTTAAATACCCAACAACTCTTCTTTACAACCATAGTAATTTTGTGGAGGGAGAATATTTATTTATAATCCTTAATATCATATGGATTTTTTTTCTTTAACCTATAAACATTTTACTTAATTCATATTCTTTAGCTTTTTCACTTTCATATTCATTTGTTCCATTGCGGAGTGACCTTCTTTAAAACTTCTTTAAAATTTTACTAAAGAAAATGATTTAATTATAATCCTTTCCTTCAAAGATCCGCATTCTTTGTATTTTTTGAAGTGTCCGACGACTTATATGAAACGTTTGAAACATTCTGTTTTGCTTTACCAAAGTACTTATTGTCCCTAGAAAAGTTTGTATTGTTCTCAAGAGCTTCATTCCATATTTATGCTGCCCGAATAACAAAGTTCGCGGAAATAGTAGCTCCAAGTTCACTGCTTATATTAACTATTTTTATAATGTATAGTTAATATTAATTGAAAATATAGATTAAATAAATTTCAAGAGAGTAGGTTTTTAGAGTTAGGATGCATGTCCATATCAATATTGCTATTTCTTAAAAAAAATTGCGGAATAGGTTTATCATTTGAGAGTGTCGAAAGTAGCAATACTGATATCAAATAAATGGTTATAAATTTAGATGACTTCATCTATTTATATACAATTGCATTTCTTTTAATAATAAATTAAACTTATAATTGAATTTCTCTTAATTATAGATATTAAATTTTCTTTTGAACTATTTTTTTATATATAATAAATATCCAAAAATGTTATTTCATTTCAACATACTTTATTTACTTTTCAATATATAAATTTTATTTTATTTATATAAATAAATTTAAAATATATTTTTAATTTCCTAATTTTATTTAGGTAAATAAATCTAAAATATATTCTTAATTTCTAATTGTCTTCCAATATTGTGGATAGAACAATCATGCAATCGAGAGATTTCAACTTTGACAGCCTTCAAAATTAATTAATATTTCACTATATTTGAATATAAACATTTACTTTCCAAAACATGTTATGTTAGTATCTTCTTGATATCTTGAACAAAAACATTGACTTTATATCGCTAGTAATTCATAATCAATATTAATACTTTTATTAATATTAAAAGTATTATCGTAATATAATTCTTTAAGAAAATACCCCAAGGGGTAAATTTGACTCGGGGTAGAGTCAATATGGACTAGGGTAAACAGTGGTGGTTTTGGGGCACATGGTTTTGTGCACCCATAGTTTTCAGCCTATGGTATTGCATGTAATGGAGCCTATAAAAGGCTGGGAGGACTTCATTGTAATGGAGGCCTGGAGGTGAGCGGTGAAGGCTCACTTGGCCGGATTGGCCAGGGTTTTGGCCAATGCTAATGAAATTTCATTAGGATGGGTTTTCCCCGGAGTTTGGGGTTTTTCCCGGTTAAATATGTGTGTTTATGTTAATGATTTGTTGCTGATCTTTTATGTTTATTTCTCTGGGTAAATTCTTTATTGTTTCTGCTGTGCATATTTCCTAACAATTGGTATCAAAGCCATGAAGATCTGAAATCTGGAATGAGCTGCCTGCTGCCAAGTTTAGTGATTTTGCTATATCTATAGTTTGCTGCTATTGCGTGAAATTTTCTCCTGGACAGATATATGTAAAAGGGTAGATCTATGTGTGAACGGTCAGATCTACATCTAGATCTGGTTAGATCGGCGTGTGAAGAAGGCGGATTCGGTCAGATCTGATGTTTGAAGAAGATCTGGATGGGAGTCGCATTGTTGTGGAGTTTACAAGAGGGACCACGAGGAAGCCACAGAACCAGAAGCTGATCCAGAGCTGGATCAGAGGACATTGTTTGCTTATCATATATGCTTGAAGGGGGATGAGAGAGACGTATATAAGTTTTTCTCGATAGCCGGAAAGCCTGTAATGGTGAAACCATCAGAGTCCGGGGTTCCCTTATTTTCTTATGCGGCGCGGAGTTCGTCGAGCTCTTCATCGGTGTAGGTGCGTCTCGGATACAGGACCTGTTTGAGAAGGCCAAGGCCAAGGCGCCCTCCATCGTCTTTATCAATGAAATTGATGCATTAGGGAGGCATAGGGGGGGCCGGGCTTGGCGGCGATAATGATGAAAGGGAGGAGACAATCAATCAGCTGTTGACTGAGATGGACGGTAACAGGAGGTTTGCCCGGTAGGCAAAATTGTGACTTCAGAAGAAGAGCGGCCATGAATTCGGAGCCGAAAGACTGATACAGACTCTCAAAAAAAAAAAACCTGCTCCCAAGGGCTCCGCACCGTTCGTCCATGCGATTGACCATAGATTATTACCCTCGCTTCCCTCTCAAAAGCGAGAATTTCCTAAAAAGGACAAGTTGGAGGATCCGACTCTTTATCATTATGCGTTATTTTCTGACAATGTATTGGCTGCATCTGTGGTTCTGAATTCAACTGTCATGAATGCTAGGGAAAGCTGCGACACATGTGGAAAATGTTGATGATTTTAAATGGCTCAATTCCTCCTATTGCCCTGTTCTTTGCCAACTTGATTTCGTTGCTATGAAAGAGTATTATTTCAAGGCAGATCACCCGATGTGCAGTTGCCTCGGCATCCTTGCTGTTGCCTATTTGCGGAGAAAGTGTGGCACCGTTTCAACGAGAGGGCCAACGGTGCGGAGGTGTGGGATTATGCCTCCATTTATCCCGACTTCAATAATCTCTTCGATGGGCCATAAGACGCAATGTTTACTACCGCGTGCTGCCAGATCTCGTTCGATGTGGGTTATCAAACAAGACCGCTGATGCCGCGGAGTCGATGCGTTAATGAGGGCGTGATGATTTGGTTTGGAGGATGCGCGCAAAGTGTTTGACAAAACGTCTGAGCAAAATGCCGTGACATGGACTGCTATGCTAGCTGGATATGCACAGAATGGGCATGTTGATAAGGCGATCGAGCTGTTCAGGGCAATGCCTCAGCGCGACACGATGTCGTGGTCTGTTATGATTGCGGGGTGTTTGCAGAATGGACGTGGCTCTGAAGTTCTTTAGGAGAGAGACGTGGCATCCTGGACGGTGATGATTGCCGAATTTGCACAGAGTGGGCGCAGTGTGGAAGCTCTGGAGCTTTTTTCGAGAAATGCGAGCGTCAGGCGTGAAGCCAGATCCCAAAGCCTTTGCTAGCGTGCTTCCCGCGTGCGCCAACTTGGCAGCCCTGGAGCAGGGAGAGGAAATTCATGAGGAGATAAAAGCATGTGGCTGAGAAGGAAAGGAATGGATGAATAGCAATGAATATAGAGAATGGTCATACAAAGAACAGCAACAATGAAACAAAAAAAAAATTATTATAATGGAGTTAATTTTTATATGTAAATGGGCATACTGCTGTAAGACCTGGTATGGCATGCGTACCCCTGGGTAATCACTGGTAAATTCTGGGTTAGACCTAGGTGATAGGGGGATGCCAAATTAACAATTACCCTGGGTAAAAATTTGAGGGGGGAAGAGCTAGAGTGAGCGGGGTTGTCTCACTTAGCAGGTTTGGCTGGATTTAGTCAAGAAGCCCCAAGTCAAGTTTAAGGGGGGAATTTTTAGGTAAATTTGACTCGGGGTAGAGTCAATGTGGACTAGGGTAAACAGTGGTGGTTTTGGGGCACATGGTTTTGTGCACCCATAGTTTTCAGCCTATGGTATTGCATGTAATGGAGCCTATAAAAGGCTGGGAAGACTTCATTGTAATGTAGGCCTGGAGGTGAGCGGTGAAGGCTCACTTGGCCGGATTGGTCAGGGTTTTGGCCAATGCTAATGAAATTTCATTAGGATGGGTTTTCCCTGGAGTTTGGGGTTTTTCCCGGTTAAACATTTGTGTTTATGTTAATGATTTGTTGCTGACCTTTTATGTTTATTTCTCTAGGTAAATTATTTATTGTTTTCGTTGTTTTACTCCAACAATACCAATTGTTGGAGTTGAACACATACAACAAGTAAAACATTCAATTAACACACAACAACAACACATCAGCATAAAGACACAGTGTTTTTACCGTGGTTCACCCAAACCTCCCGGGCTACGTCCACACAACAGGGCATTGGCAATCTTATTAATTCAAACAGGAGATTACAATTCTCACACACTCTCACCAAAACATCCGTATGGCTATCTGTTATATAGCAGGAGAATCTAACAGCTCTCAACTCAAATTTAGCTAGCATTAATTCCCTCCCAACAAACTGGAGTTAATCTAGCAACAATTTCCTAATTTTTGTCACCTACTGAGATTTTTCCTATTCTATTCAAAACAGAAAATCTCAACAAATACATTATTTTTTAATATATACATATATGTATGTATGTATGTATGTATAAGTATTATGTAAATTATAAGATTCGAAGTTAAAATCCTATGATGTGTAGATCCCACATACATATTTCAATTTTGATTATATATATATATGAAAAGAGATAGGTGAAAATTTACCATAAGTAAAAATTACTAATTCAAAAAAAATTACATCACTTCATCTATCAAGGAACAATCTAAATCCTACCAATAATATTTACAAAATACTTGTTTCACCACTATTAGGTTTAGTTTTTTCCTTTTGTATTTTAATTCTGTATGACATAAATTAACATCAAAAAAAAAATTGGCATTCCAATATTATACTTGGATTTCTTCAATTTATTTAAAGTGCTTTAAATACAACAATTATAGCGGTGAGTGTTTTGATATGCAGTGATTTCCAAAATTAAGATCTCATTGCCTTTAAACATATATACTAGATTTTTTAAATCATATTCATAATTTATTATCAATATTAAGAATTATAATGTAATATTTTTTTATTTTAATTAGTTAATTAATTTTATTCACTGTGATTTATTATGATATGTATAGATTAGTGTAAATCCATCTTAATTGTCAATCTCTTAATCATTAAGAAAGATTAATCCATTGACATATGAACATTTTTCAACTGCTGCTTCATAAAAAAGATTTGCACTTTCACTAATTTAATCCCTCTTGAAATTAGGTCTATTATTAATGGTATCCATTGTGATATATATTAACATTTATAAACACATCTTAACTTTGGGATCATAGATGTGATGGATATAGGTTATAGGTTGGTGTTATCCATAGTGATATATATTCATACATAAATAAATAAAAACAATATGTATAAATTAGTGTAAATTCATTTTAAGTGTCAATCTCCTAACCATTAAGAATGGTCAATCCATTGAGATATGAACCTTTTTCAACTTTTACTTTGTAAAAAAAGGTTTTCGCTTTTAATAATTTAATTCCTTTTGAAATTAGATCTATTGTTAGTGTTATGTGTGTGAGAACTTTGGATCACTTCTCCCATAGACTTAGGTTATTGTTATCCATAGTGACTTAGGTTATTGTTATCCATAGTGATATATATTCATATGCATAAATTGATTTTAAGTGTGGATCTATCAAGCTGAAAAGTATAAAATTTTTTCAAGTTTTTTTTCTTCAAAAAAGTTTGCACTTTGAAGGATTTGATTTGATTTAGTGCTTTATTGAACACATAGTTTGGAAAGTGCATATAGCTAAATAAATTAATTAATTAAAAAAAATTATATATATATATATATATATATATATATATATATATATATATATATATATATAATTGGGAGAATGAACCATGAAAAATAATTATTGTGTAATAGTGGTAAATATAGATTAAGTTGTTTCTATTGAAAATCATAAAATTAAGAAGATTCCTAAAACTATTCGAGCATAAATAAATTGTACTAACTATAAATTTGGCATATTTAGTAAATATCCAACCTTAAAAATGATAGGAATATTTATAAATGAGGATCTCATTCAAATAGAACAAGATGAATTAAGCAAGGAGGTTCAAAAGTTAAAGGAAGCCAATCGGTAATACTTGCAAATGAGAAAGTCATTATTAAGGATAGAGACCAAAATAAGATTAGTAAATAGGAATTTGAAATACTCCAAATCCTTTTTCTGAACTATCATAGCTTTCCATGGAATAAAGTTCCTATGTTATGTTGGATCTTGATTGAAATTGATATTAATTTTTAGTTGAAACTTGAGAGCATTGTGACTCTAAATTCCCTTGCATCATGGATTCATTTTTTGGTCAATGTTGAACAATAAATCCTCTCATAGAAGAATTGGAGGAATAGCCTATTGTATAAAAGGAATGTTTCTCCTCACACTCAATTTCATAAGATATACCCTCTCAATTGGTACAGTTGGATTGAAATCTCTAATACTAACACTAAGAGGATTTATATTGCAATTTACTATGTGATGTATACAACTCTAGATTTTATATGAAAAAAGATATAAATCAAAATTTCCCTTATAATACCCTAAAATAATATATTCATAGTCTAAGGAAAGAAGGTAATATCTCTTGTTAGGATACTTTAATGCTAGAACTGCATATAACCAAACTATTCTTCTAAGCAATGATTCCAAGCCTATTCTTGTCTAGCTAGATAAAGACCTTGATTTAGCTAGCAGATACAAAAGAAAATTTGAGAACCTGACCAAGAATTTATTTGGTACCATGTTAGTCAAGCTCTATAGTTCTCAAGACATTATAATTTGAAATGACATAATCAAGTGGTCAAACTATAACTAGATGACTTGTATCCACGGGCTTAGCATTAGTGTCATGTATTATGTGATATTTGATATCCCTATTTCCAACCAAATTGTAAATTTTTACCACTTAAATGACCATGAGCATGAATTTTGATCATATACTTATAATGTTAACTCTACAATGTTCCATGCACAATAGCCATATGTGAGACTCATAATTGTGAGAAAAAAAACACCTACATTTTGACAAAAGTAAAATGGATCGCTTCTGAAAGGATATAAATAAGGATTACACCTATTAAATTACAAGTATAACATCAAAAACTATATCATAATTTTACTACAACCCTCTTTTCTTTTATTAGAAATTTATGCACCGAGATGTCATATAAAAGAATAACAAAACTACCAACACTAGGTAGGATAATGATTGTAAAATTGTTATAAAATTGATTCGGGATACTCCTAAAAAACATTTAAACCTTGATAAGATAAATACTTACAAATATCTTATTAAAAGGAAGAAAATGTATTATATAAATATAAAGCAAGAGAAACTACAACACCTTTCTCAATATGATCCTCGAAAGTTGTGGAGGAAAATTTTAATTCGTAAAACTAAAGAAAATAATTTAATTCCCTTGAAGCATTGGAATTCCTACCTTAAAAACCTTTATTAATTCCCTTATACCATGGAGACCATTTTGAATTCCCCTATAGATGATATATTTTCTTTGGAAGACATAGAATTTGGGGTTAAACAACTTGCTAATTGAAAAGCTAAGGATATTGAAGGCTACCAGGCTGAAATTTTTAAAATGGAAGGGCCTATCCTCATCTCTCACATACATAAGCTCTTTAATTTGGAAATGGAGAAAGTCTTCCATAAGAGTTGGACACAAAGCCTCATTGTGCATATCTTTAAAAGTGTGTATAAAAGTATTTCCTCTAATTATAGGATCATTTTGATTAGCCACATTATAGCCAAGATGTAATGAGTTATTCTGGAAAAGAATATTAGCCTATGGATTGAATGTTTGAGATAATGCCTCATTTATGATGCACACTAAAGATTAGGGATTGGTTTGGTTTATTGGAGGATGTTGAGAGATTCTCTCAACTTCTCCCTCCAAGAGTGGAATTAGTTAGATCTCAGCAGCACTATAAAAATTGTGATGTATTCGTGTGATTTGATATAGAATAATAAATATATTTTGTTTTGTGTATTATTTTTGTGCATCCCTGCTCTCTCTCTCATTTTAAAATGGTATCAAAGCCTCTACTGGCTTAAATCCTTCACAGGATGGCCAGGAAAATATGAGAGATATAAAATTGAATATGTTGTAAGAGAGTAGCATAGTGTAGATATAAGATTCATTTTGTTGCCCGTGCTTATTATTCCTCAGTTCGCTCTTTCCCAGCTAGCAATAAAAATTTGTTGGGTTTTCTTCATTCGGCTTCGCCTACCGGAACCGAGCACATGCAGAGTTCTAGTTCTTCAGTTAACAACGCCACTTTTGACTCCAGTCTAGTGGTCGTTACCTTCGCTTTACTTTGTGCTTTAATATCCAGGATAGGCCTCACCGTGTTGATCAGTTGCGCTCTGCACTATACCAGGCGTATCATACTTAAACTCATCTACTGAAGTTGCTATTCGTGTGGTCAACACAAGATTGAAGGAGGACATGAAAGCACTGCCGATCATTGTTTACAATGATTGATCAAAGCCATCTGGCATGGACACAGATTGTCCCATCTGCTTGGTCAATTTTTCCAAAGGAGAACAGGTGAGAGTTCTGCCAACATGCAATCATGGTTTTCATTTGGATTGCATAGACAAATGGCTCATTTTGCGTTATTCGTGTGCCGTGTGTAGGCATTGTGCGAATCCCCATAATAATAACCCAGAAGGCGCTGCAATCTCTAAAGCCACCAAATTAAACAATGCCATGCATAGAGTCATGGAGATCATGAATTCAATGGAGGCAATTGGTGTGGTTCTGCTAGGTACTTAAACATTGGAAATAACTCCAAAAAGAAGCTTAACCTTAGCAAATAAAACGGTGATGTCATTGGACCTGTATTGCGATAAATGCAAGAAGGTCGCCCTGCATTGTGTTACCAAAATTGAAGGAATCAATTCGATGTCTATTGATATGAAGGAGAGGACGTTGATTGTGATCGGAGACGCGGATCCATTGTGCGTCGCCAATTTTCTCAGAATCAAATTCAGGTGTGCTAAATTGCTTTCTGTCAGGCCTGTGTCATTATCTCCAGCTCAGCCCAAAGAGAAGAAAGCAATAGATGAGAAGAATGTCGGGGAGAAGAAGATGGCAATAGCAGAGAAGCCACATTTGCTGGATTGCATGCAGGCAATTGTTTCGCCATTCCTGGAGATAATGACTGATGTGAAGGACAACCAGTCAAATCAGCCTTAATGTGTTGAATGTTAATGATGATATCATTGTCTTCCAAAAATGCATGAGAAATGCCATTAATTACTTGAATGATTTTTGGATAATGTCATGAATTTGTTGTTGTGAGATTTGTGTAGTGCAGAACCAATTATGAACAATTTAGTATAATTTAAATTAGTCGTTCTCGACGTTCTTCGGTGCTGAGAGAACAATTGGCTAATTTGATTGTGTGAATTTGTTATACGTTGATGGGTCTTGTTGTGCTTCAGGCTTCAAGAGCGTCAACTACAGGTTACAGTATGAGATCCATTTGTGTAAAGGTCACTTTGTAGGATTGATCACTGATCATATTCTATACCTAGAATATTTTCCTATAGACTGTTGAAATTTATTCTTCGGGGTTATTTCACAGATGGAAATATTTCCATAGGGTAGTTTAGTGTCGAGACTCTTCTTCGGGGGTGTCAAGAATCTTTAATCTTACAAATTCAGCATTGATGGTCAGAAGCAGGTGTACTTTAAATGGGTTGAAAGGTAAGCTCAAAGATGTGAAGAAAGAAAGAGTAGAATCCAGAAGACCGCAGAGTGGGTAGAGTTGCTAATGAAGACCAGCCAGACAAAAACAAATGCAAATTTTGTAATTTTGATTTCAGTATTGTAAGTTTTCTGTAATGTAGGCATTAAGGGGGGGGTGTTTGAGATAATGCCTCATTTATGATGCACACTAAATATTAGGGATTGGTTTGGTTTGTTGGAGGATGTTGAGAGATTCTCTCAACTTCTCCCTCCAAGAGTGGAATTATTTAGATCTCAGCAGTACTATAAAAATTGTGATGTATTCATGTGATTTGATATAGAATAATAAATATATTTTGTTTTGTGTGTTATTTTTGTGCATCCCTGCTCTCTCTCTAATTTTAATATTGAAAGCTATGGTAAAAGAGTTAAAGGCCAAGTTAGGCTTAGGAGATATCATTCAAATTTGGACCATCTTATTACTCCTAATATCATTGTAAATTAATGTCACAATAATAAAACTAACCTCTTCTATTATTTCATTTACTTTAAACAATATTTTGACATTGTTCCTAATACAAAGCTATGAAAGAGGCTAGAAGAGATGATGGTTCCTCTCAAGTTGAGGGTTGTTGTGACAAGATTGTACAATAATGTTATTTCCAAGCTTGGGACCACTAAGGGTTGTTAGGAATAAATTAAATACAATATCAAAGTTAAGCATGGGTGTATATTATCCCTTACCCTTTTTGGCATATACATTGATAAGCTAGAATACTTTTTGGAAGATTCTACTTGTTTTGGCCCCACACTCACTAGTATAGTCATAAATCATCTTTCTCTATTAATCATTCCTTAGGGAGTCTAGCATTTTTACTAAATTTTCTTAGAAAGAATCTAATGCAAACTATCTTACTATGAGTCCTACCGATGGAGCGGAAATAATAAAGGCATAGTCCTTAACTTCATGACCCTCAAAAATTCCACATCTCTCATAATAAACATGGAATTTACCATGATATCCTATCACTACTATATCAAAGGAATGGAACAACAATAACTCTTCTTCTCCAAGAATGTCCCATATAAAAAGAAGAGTGGATATAGAATTTCCATGGTCCATAATCATATAGAATTTATCGCTCATTAGCCAATAAAGGAGAATCATCAAATCATCTAACACATTAAAAAATGATGAAGAATGGTCCTAAAACCCAATTTTGTTAGTATTCTCTTTCATTCCATAACAAGGACAAGAAACTTATTAGGGACAAATAACAAGAAGAAGGAAAAGTCAAAGATTCCTTAAGCTAAGACTTGTAAACAAGATTAATTGACTTTCCCCTCATTTCCCTCATTCTTATTCCTCGTTACTCCAACAATGCTCCTAAAATCATTTGAAGCAATTTTTTATTTGAATTGGAAATTGAAGAGGAGATTGGCTACCCAAAATAGCTTTATACACTTGAAGGAGAGTACAAATGCGTAGAGGATAGGCATGTATGAATAATTGGAAGATTGTGCAATAGTTTCCATGTCCCATAACGTTGCAGGTGAAGAGAATGTAGAAGAAGACCACCAAACAAGATAAATCATTGTGGATAGGTGAAATTATATTATTTATAATGTCTATGCATTTGTAGCTAAATTTAAAAAACTTGTATGCAAGGATTGTTGTAGCCAAAGAAAGATGAACTTTTTATAAAGTGGTAGTATTGAAAAAAATAAATCGGTATATGAGACTAATACATGGAAAATGAAATGAAAAAGATACATTCAAAAAAGATAAATTTTCATGAATTTATAGTAGAAGTGAGATAGTTAATTATACATAAATTTTAGATCAAGATATAGAGATGTCAAATTAAACAATAAAGAAAAATTTGTATTAAAAAAATAATATGCAATTGTTGTAATTGAGGTGGATGATGAAGATTCTGAGATTGAAGAGATGAAGTTAAAATTGTTAAAAGATAATGGAGAAAGATAGTTTTTTGATAGGATTGAGACTCTAAGATCAGGCCTCAAATCCTAATACCTAGGGAGTGGTTGGAACCACCCCATTAGTGTGAAAGCCTATATGTTTGAGGCTCTTCTAACTGAATAGTCAGTTCATTGTGTGGAGTGATTGGGCACTCTCCAGGTATATCACCTAGAGAGCCATTTAGCTAATAGAATATATGTTGTTAACATGGTATCAGAGCTTCACGTCAAAGTTGAGTGGACCTGTGTTGTGTGTAGGGATATGAGGATGTGAGGATCAATGGAGGTTCGCTACAAGTGGAGGTTCGTTGCTGTTGCATGAATGCGTGAAGTGATCTATGAGGTAGAGACTTCGCCGTGGAATTTGGTGTTCATTGCATGACAGCCTCAGGTTATCCAGTTGGATTATAAATAGAGAAATTGTGGGTTACTGTATGAGGTTGCATGGATCTGCTGCAAGGTCAAGGTGTAGAGGCGGATCAAATTTCAACATTTCTTTTTTTCTAACCTGTTTCCGTTTGACCAAGGTGTATTGGGACAACGCAATACCTGTTTGATGCGCAGGATAGACAAAGAGAGTCTATGTATAACTAGAAACCCTCCACGTATAAAAAGAGGAGACAACTGTTTCAAATCGGGCTTTATCGGATCAAATCAAGGCGGATCGACCTGCCCTGCATCGACCTACTATGCATGCGTGAGACTGTTGCGTAAGGTTGTTGGGGCAGCATGTAAGTGTTGGATCTCTGCAAATCGGGTTGAGAATTCTCTTTTTTTTCTTTTGTAAGGATCATAGTTTTTGAAATTGTGATCTGCCAGAAACTAATAAGAATTACATGGAGTGCATCTATTCCATAAAGAAATGGCTTTGAAAGCTCCAGACTCTTAACAGTGAATTATATATCTCCATTAGTTGCTAGTTGAAGTGCAAAGGAGTGGTTGGTGGTGAGAAGAGGTTGCGGCCAATGGAGCTCATCTAAGAGAAGAGATCTGAATTCAAATTGTCAATTTGAATTCCTACATGCAAATTTGGTAGAAGAATAGCGCTCGAATTTGAAGCTGCTGCAAAGTTCAGGTTGCAATGGGGGTTTTTGCTTCAAATTTGCGTTTGTGGCAGAGAAGCCACAATCTTCAAGGTTCTACGGTTGAAGAGCTGCTAAAGGGGGAAGTTTCCTGCCTACGTGGTAACGGGGTTGTTGGAGCTCGTTAGAGGACTGAGTGGAGTCAGAAATAAATATGGAAGCAAGATAAGTTGGATTTTTTCAATATGGTTGCACTATTAGACATGTTTGACCTTGATGATATTTTCTTCATGAGGCTTGGTGGTTTTATTAATGACCACGATTATTGAGAGATACTATATATTCTACAACCGCATGAGATTGAAGACTCATGATTTGTTCCTCAAGAAGGATGTAAAGAGTAATGTATTGTTGAAGATCAATTGGACGAGCCACATGAAGCTGATTGCAAAGACTTGGCAGAAGAAGACAAAGCTGGAGAGAATTCAAATCAATTTGGATTTTGAGGGTATGGAACGAGTCCAACTGGTTCAAGGTAAGCCATTGGATCTTAGGATTATGTTCAACATCCACATGAATGACTGCGTAAATTTGCAAAGGTAATACTACTACTTATATTACCTTATCATGATCTCATGAATATTTCCGTGTGTGCAGATGTTAGCAACAACAACAAGGAAGAAGCAACAAAGTTTGAAGAGGAATTAAAGTTTCTTGAAGCATGTCTTGAAACACCATGTCTTTATGAAGTCAACACGGAATTTTCATCTATGAATATTGAAGACAGCATCACTGACATTCAAATGTTTGACACCGGAAATAGTGAGAGGAAAAATTATCATATCAATCTTGTCATAATTTTGAGAGGGGTAAAGATAAAAGAAGTGTTCTGTCATTGGGGAAGAAAATGTAGAAAGGAGGTGAAGATCTATCACTACCTCATGGCGAGAAAAGTAAAGATGAAGCCTCGCCTAGGAATGAACAAGCATGGACTCTCAAGCAAGAATACCAAAATGAAAACCTCTGTAACCAAGTTTTTTCATGTTTTTATTGTAAGCCTAGCTGAGACTAGACCAGCAGGCATATGTTATTGTTTTAGTACCCTTTATCCATTAAGGGGGAGTGCTAAAAGATAATGGAGAAAGCTAGTTGTTTGATAGGATTGAGACTCTAAGATTAGGTCTTGGATCCTAATATCTAGGGAGTGGTTGGAACCACCCCATTAGTGTGAAAGCCTATATGTTTGAGGCTCTTCTAACTGAATAGTCAGTTCATCATGTGGAGTGCTTAGGCACTCTCCATGTATCTCACCTAGAGAGCCATTGAGTTAAATAGAATATATGTTTTTAACAAAAATAAATACAAAAATATGTAAACTATGGTTTTTATAAATATAATCTTGTTGATATATTTGAGAGTCATGGACCATCATCTAGATGATAGAATCAAATATTGTTTCAATATATTTAAGACTCATGGACCATCGTCTAGATGATGGAAGCAAAAGGTTTGATATAAGAATGGAAGAAAATGATGAGATTATTGTGAAAATGAAACTTTTATGCCAATAAATTACCTACAAGAATACATGGAAGATACGAGGTTAGAGATGATTCTAAGGAAAAATTCGAGGATGGGAGGTTGTATGGGGATAAGTACTTCGATAAAATTTGGTGATAAAGAGAGTTTGGAGCAAATGGTTGTAATTAAGAATGTTTTGGAAATTCACTTGAGAGAAATTAGGATGTTAATAATCCATCAACGAGAAAGTTTATACACGATTGAAGACTATTTGAATTGAAGAAGAGAGGTTGAAAATGTAAACACAATGATAATTAGGGAGAAATTCACATAAATAGTCATAGTCATGGGATAAGGTAGTTCCCTAATTTAGTTGTTAATTTTGTGGCAAGGATAAATAAGATAAGTGAGAAGAAGGATGTAGAATCATGAAAAAAAATATTGTATGAATGTTCGAAGGAAAAAATGGAAGATATGGAAAGTAACCTATGTTCTTGAACTAGGGAGACCAATAAAGAAGCATGTTTAACCAATAATAGTAAGTTAATTGTTTATATTTTCTAAATTACGTACTTAAAATTTTAACAAAAAATAAATGAAAATAAACTAAGATTAGATAACTATACTATAATAGAAAGTAAATTAAAATCTACAATAAAGTTAAAGTTAGAGGTTTTAATTTAAATATTAATGTATATACAATAAAAATTTAGCTAATGATAAAAATAAGACTTAGTATAATAGTGGCATTATTTAGTCTTGAGGGTTAGTTCAATTGGTTGAGTCTTCGTCATTAAAGTACTTTTACTATTTAGATGTCACGGGTTCAATTATCTTGACACATTCGAGGTTAGGCTTTGTGGTTGAGCCAAGAGGAAGTGATCCCTTCGGGTGGATCTACCTAGAACAAATATTTCATGGATGGATCTACCTAAAACAAATATTCCTTGTATGTAATGGTCGTCGATCTCAGGGGTATGTGAACCACATAGAATAAATAAGGAAAAAAAATGATAGTGGCATCATTTTAATCAAGTATTATGGAATTATTTTGGAGAAAAATATTGGCCTATTGCTAGAAAATCATGGTAAAAGAGCTAAAGGCCAAGATAAGTTAAGGAGATATCATTCAACTATGAAATACATTTTTACTCTCAAGATCATCGTAGAGGAAGGTCACAATAATATAATAAATTGCTCTTCTTTTGTTTCATGGACTTTAGAAACACTTTTAACACCATTCCAAGGAAAAATTCTATGGAAGATGTGGAAGAGGTAATTCCTCTCGAATTGAGGGTTGTTGTGAAAAAAGTTGTATGAAATGTTATTGTCAAGTTTAGGACCACTAAAGGTTGGTTGGAAGACATTAACTTCAATGTCAGAGTCAAATGAGGATATCCCTTTCCCCCTACCATTTTTGGCATATATCATGATAAGCTATAAGAGTGTTTAGAAGATGTATACTGTGATGGTCCATGCTCACTTCTCCTTACAAAATAAAAGTCATGAAAATTAAATCTAGAAATATCATATATGATACTTTCATATAGGACAACAACTTGGAGGAAGTTCCTTCATACAAATATTTTGGAATTGATATCCCTCCCAAGCTCAAATAGAATTATAACATTGAGAAAAACATAAATGGGGATGGAAAGCTTATTATGACCTTAAATAAGTGTAAGTCACCAGATGTATAGATATGGGATTAATAAAAAACTCCTCATTGAGACTCTGATCCCTTTTGTTATTTTATATGAATGTAATGTTTGGGGTTATAGTACCTCTAAAGAGTCGTGGAGGAAGGTAGAGGAGATCCAAAAGCACATTGTAACCTATAATCTCGAGATTAAAGGAAATACCACCTATCTTATCAACATGATTAAATAAAGTCTTTCCCCATTGAAAGCATGGTTATGACTAGGTATCTTATGTATAATAAAAAGTTAAATAACATGGAAGGTAGAGGAGATCCAAAAGCACATTATAACCTATAATCTCGAGATTAAATGAAATATCACCTATCTTATCAACATTATTAAATCAAGTCTTTCCCCATTGAAAGCATGGTTATGACTAGGTGTCTTATGTATAGTAAAAAGTTAAATAACATGGAAGACAAGATGTCTCCTAAAATTTCTTCTAACTCTAGCCAAAACTACCACATTTTCCTTTGAGAAAATAAAATAAAGATGTCCAATCTTGGATTAACCTTTGGGGAGTAAAGTAGGAGATCATTTTGCAAAATAAGGATAATATTGAAAATATTATTACATCAAAATTTAAAGAGAAACCCTCCGGTGATAAATAAATAGAGCGAAAAAAATAAACATGGCTAAAATAATAACAAATTCATAGAGAAACTAGACTTTGGACAAAAGAGTCTATCACCTTTGCTACACTAAAAACGTTGAAGATGAAAATCACTCTCTACTAACATCTAGCTTATACTCACATTCTATCTAAATTTCAAAATATCTACCACACTACCAACCTTGGTAACATTTTAAATCAACAAAATTTGACAATCTTTGTTGTTCGAACATAAAAATAAAATAATAAAAAATTACAAATATTCTCTTACTTTCTTAGTACCTAAACCATTTAACTTTAATATTTTCATCATAAAGTTTAAAAAGTTAAAAAAATATCTACTATTTTTTCTTTTTAATAACATAATATAAATGTAATTTTATTTAATTGATAATTATTTCTAAAGAATCCCATTTCCAATAAAACGTAATTAATAGGTAAATACTGGAAACTAGGAAGGCTTTGGGCTGCCGATCATTGTAAGGGGCCATCTTTTGTAAATTAATTTTGTCTTTTCGATTCTACGTTAATTTGGGTTTGAGCTACCAGTTGCAAGGGAATAACTCTTCTGAAGTTTAATTTGATTATCTATTTTTATTGTCTAAAATAAGTTGATTTTAGACAATCAAAATATCGATGAATATCGTCTGATAGAGAATTCTGAGTGTTGCATCTAATGGGGATTTCTATTGGGGATTTCACAAGAGCGCCTAGTCTCAATCATTTATTTCACTAAAACCAATGGCACAATAGCACTTAGTCTCAAGCATTTATATCCATAAAACCAATGGTTTTGTCTATTTTGAGATGGTATCTTCGATTTCGAAAATAGGCAATCTTGAAAATATTTTGAGATGGTAACTTTGATTTCTAAAATAGGCAATCTTGAAAATAATAAGAAAGGGTTCCCAACCAGTATCATGTTGAAGTAATCACCTCATCTTTGTTCTAATTCTGGGAATCCTAGTTACCAACATATATGAATTTTGAATTTTGATAAGTAACGATGCCTAAATACTTTAGCAACAACCTCACATTTTTAATATATGAGTTGCATTTTTACCTGAACTATAACGTGCTTGTGACACCCTTGATGAACTTGACTGTCTTTCGAGATGTTTGAACTATTCACCACTGACAGTGCATCAGAACTACTTTTGTACAAGAACTATCTGCATTTTTAGCTTTCAAAGAAAAATATTCCATAACACAATTTTGGATTAACGTTCAAATGGAAATTTTCAAAATCCCAAATACCTTTTTCACAAATTTCTTTTGTATCTAGAAATTTGTTGAACATATATGCTAGGCATTGTAAATTATTTGTCAGTTGTGACTGTACACGATAACGCGACCTCTTGTGTTTTGTTACCTCGAGAGTTCTTGGGTTTTGTACATTACATGATGAGGCTATGCTTATGTTCCTTATATTATAGCAGACACCATAGTAGTTTTCTTAATAATGCAATACCTAATGTTTCAATATTTCTGCGAAGACTTTCAAAAAAAAATCCGCAGCAAATATAAGATGTTATATAGCTTAATTTGCATCTTGCACAGTTTGCAAATTTATTTACTCTATCCATGATTGTGTACAGCTGTAGAAAGTTGCTGGTCTCATAAGGTTGGAGAATTAAATGACTGCAGTGGATAACAGTTGACAACTGAGATACACTAGCAATGGAGTCTATCGTTTTCACGAACTTGCCCTGCACAGATCTACTCGACCTGCCTGTTGGTCGATAACATGTGTTCTATGATTCATCATATGTACAGAACCAATAACATTTGCTAAGAATGTGAAACTGAAAATTTGTATCAATGTTCATATAATATCTATGAAAGGAAAAAACATATTTCAACTAAGTCTTAACTGCAATACCTATTTTGCAAAGCAGAAATTGAGAATCAAGCATGAGTGACACTACATTATCTTATGTATGAGTAAGACATAAAGATGTAATTCTTCATATGATACTATAAATCTTAAAAGATCTGAGTCAACTTAACTATAGAACTATACAATTGTTTACATGACAAGCTCAGCATATTGGGTAAATGTTTTGAACTCCTTTGGATCATCTACATATTTCAAAGTGATGTAAGCTTATCCTCAATTGATCGATTAAGCACCTATTCTGGGGAAAGAAACAATTATTTCCAAGGGAATGCTAGCATATGTTGTGTCAGTGATCATAGGATCATTCTCTTTTTGATAGAATTTCATTCTCTGACTGGTTCGATCCACAGATTCTATAATCCTGATTGTTTCAGACTCGGAATCAGATAGAAAGGGCTAAAATATAATTCTTGTGAGAATGGGTTCATCAATGGCCTCAGATATATTTTTGGTGGATTTACGTATGTTGGTGAGTGTGCACAGTGGGTTTCCAGCTGCCATGGGTTTTAACACATCACTTTCGATTATACCATCCTATATTATATAATATATTGTCCATACCATATTTGCTTCCTCGTTTCACAGTAATTTTCAATGACAGAAGAAAAGATGACAATGCACCCACGGGCTTTAATAAAGAATCAGGCCAGAAGATATACTCTCAAAACATTTTCAGGATCGTATAAGAATATCTAAGTTTTACATTCATTCACTTCCATGCAAAATCAGCATTTCTGATGAAATAGTTTGACATCCAATGTTTAACTGATTTCTTGCACAGCAATCAATTTAAAAAATAAGTTACATAAACAACAACTAATGGAATATATAGCCACTGTATTTCTCACAAACGTTTTAGTACAACAACATACATGTAATCTTAAATAAGACATCCACAAAACGATATTACAGCAGATTCATATAGAAAGCAAAGACAATACAGATTAAACAGAAGCACTGAAAACAGCCAAAGGTTCGTTCTTCTTATCTTTGAGGTAATTAATTCGAAGGATACTGTGATGATGGGGACACTACAGACCACATGTCGTAGTCATGATTCGGAGCTTGAGCCTGAGAGAGGTGCTGCACATGTTGTGACACAGAAGCTGAAGCTGGTGTTGCATGCTTGTAATTGGCTTCGTCCAGCAACTGATCCTCAGTTATAAAGGACTCCAGAAAATAAGAGAGTATATCTGAATTGCAATCTTCAGTAGTTGGGCACAGTGGATTTATATTGGCTTGAAGAGTACAGGAATTTGCACCATCGTTTTCCTTGTAGCTTTCTTGATGGGTTTCTTCAGTGGGTGCACGGTCTTGAATGAAATTAGCTGAAAAACTTTCGTTATATTGATGTCCACCTCTCAAAGCATTTCTAGCAGTTGCTTGATAACCTTGATCTGAGAAATGTGGGGCACTGTCTAACCCTGATGAGGGTGCCATGAAAAAGCTACTTGTCAGTGTGTTTGTTCTCAAATATGGAGACCAATCATGGCCCTCTAAGCTCAAATCTTGATTAGGGTAACAATATGGAATCTGCGAGGGTTGATTAACATGAACAGCTCCATTAACTGATTGTTGTGGCAGCTTACCCGATCCTTTTCCTAAATCAGAAACAGCAGATGAATAAGTACCCTCACTTCCAATATAAGTAGATTGAGTAGCTTTGGCAGTGCTGGAGGAATTTGCAACAGTGTGAAGGCTATCAATTGCTGATGTATCAGGATGATCATTAACGTTCTTGCTAAGTTCTGGGGAATGGCAAATGTTGTCAACAACTTTGCAGGCTTCAATATTGTCAGACATTGCTGTTTCAGTTTCTTCCAGCTGAATTTTCTGAGAATCAGAAGTTGGGTTGTTGGTATCTTCAGAGTTCACGTTGTCAACTCCTTGGGTTTTATCACTACGTAACTGCTCAAGCTCTGATTCAGCAAGGGGTTTGTGCGTCCTTGGATCTATCCCTTCACTGATCAGTTTTTTACTGAGGTGTGTATTCCAGTAGTTCTTGATTTCGTTATCAGTGCGCCCAGGCATTCGCCCAGCTATCAAGGACCACCTGAAAATCCAAATGGATATGATGCACCGACTTTCACTCTAATCTAACCTAAACCTAATGTACCCATACATCATTTTTGAATCTCATGAAGGCAAGGAACGTACCTGTTTCCAAGAAGGCGATGCAGTCTGAGAATAAGGTCTTCCTCATCGGGCAAAATCTGTCCTCGTTTAACATCAGGCCGCAGATAATTCATCCATCGCAGTCTACAGCTTTTGCCACATCGCAGCAACCCTATAATTATACCAGAAAACACAATTTAGAATGCAAATTATCAATAATTTTCTAACCATATTTTTACATGATTTGTGATAAGAAAATTATTTTTTTATGATGAACTACACTAGTTCATTGGTTATAGACCCAAAAATAATTTAATGTAATATATCCAAAAAAAACTCATCAAAACAATATGAATCATAAAAACTTAAACCCAGAAATAATCAAATTCATATTAGACCTGCTTTCTTAGGTAGTGTTCTCCAGCCTCCTTCTCCATGCTTTTGGATATATTTTACTAGAAGATCGTCCTCCTCGGGAGTCCATGGACCCCTATTCAGACCCATTTTCGAGCAGCAAGGCGTGCGCCCCATTTCACCACAGAACGGTTAGGGTTTCAGAGCTCCACCTGCAGCAACTCTGAAAGTCAATCCGAAAGTATGAAATCGTTGATAACAACGAGATCTGTGCTGTCAGATTGAATGCGAACGCGAATGTTTGGCGCAGATTTCAAATAGCCCGCGGGGATTCACGGACCCCTAACTCTGATTCTGAAGAGAGAAGAGAAAAAAAGCGTGCTTTTCATTCATTCAAATTGACTCCATACTGATCGGGATCCAGAGCTTCTTGCGCTCAAACCCACAAACCCACGGGAACCATCTATCGGAAACAAAACCTAAAACTGAAACTGAACTGAACTCAGAGGTTGAAGAAAAATGCAGCGCCCTATCGACGATGAAACAGTTAGGCTTACCTAATCATGTTTTTACAAAAACATCAATTCGATCCGATCTGATCCAATCAGTGCCAAAGAAGAGGACGACATTATAAGCTCTTGATTGAAGCTATGATTTTTTTAATGGCAATTCACGTTGGAGTTTGAGGTTAGCTGGCGAGATTCTCCACGAGTTAATTGCATCGCAGTGAGTGAGTGAAGAGTTAATGAGTTTTGGATGAGATGATGTGTACATTTCTGTTTGGCCGACCGGTTACATTTTTCGATGCAAATGGATTTATACGATCCCTTCCTTCAGGGTGAAGCAAGAGTTCACAGCCCCTTCCCTAACCCCTCTTCTCACCTCAATATCTATGAATGACATTTGGACTAGCATTCATCATTACTCTTTCTTTATTTAAAATTAAGGCTGGTTTCCAAAGGTTGGGATTAAACTGTTTTTATAAATTAACTAAAATTAAATTATTAATTTTTTTATAATTAAATTATCATTTTTTTTTATAAGTATAAACTTAGATTAAATGTGGTTTCGAATTTGAAAGAGGAAATTTTTCAAAAAAATTTCATCATTTTTTAATAAATGTTTATGTTTTTTTATAGCTAAATTTTAATATAAATTAATATTTTTTATTTATATTTTATTTAAATATAGCAAATTAATTATTTTTATATTTCTTGATGGGTGATAATTGGTGGTAAGGTAGGCTAGGCTAGGAAAGGATTTGTCATCTTCATCTACACAACACTCATTTTAGTGGAGCATGTCATGCATGCCTTCCTCACAAAGGCACACTGAATTTTCTAGAAGTGACAAGGTTTATATCGGTTCAAGCATTCTTGTTTGAGCAATGGTGTTTGCATGAGGTTATGGGACTAGTGGTGGTGGAAGTTCTTGGGTGCTTCTTCTTGCAGATTGGCATTCCAGTTGTGCCATCTCTTGCCCCCTAAGTTGTGACGAGTTGTGAAGGAGTTCAAACTAGCATCAGGATAACTGTAAATGTCAATGAGGAGGTTCAATGTGAGTGAGTGTGGGATTAGGGCTTGAGGTGGCGACCTCCTTCTACTCATGGTGATTTAGTCACCTGGTTGGATTGGCAGTGGCAAGGAAAGGATAGAAGGGCAAACAAAATGGGGTACTCTCCACACACTTGTATTCTAGTAAGCTTCATATATCTTGAATTAAGGAGGGTTCCTATATGTTTTTTTCATTTGAGTGTTCAATATTATGTTTGGTATGTTAGTTTGCACTCGGTAGGGGACCTCTTGATAAGGAGTAGAGAGTGTTTCTGGTGTTTTTCTGTCTAGGCACAAATTTTGTTGTCAAAGGTGGGTTTTGGGGAGTGTTTAGGTTGTGGTGGGTGGTCATCTTTATGACGCAGCTTGTGCTCTGGGTATGTGTGGGCTTCTATAGGAAAATTAATTAGCCTTTGGTCAGCGATAACAATTTACAAGGAAGACAAGGATGTAGCGAGAGCTTAAGGGTGCATTGGGGGTGGTATCATTTGGACAAGGAGTGTAATTCGAACTAGTATGACCCCATGTTGCGACAGTGTGGACGAGCCCTCCAAGGTATAGTGCCACAAGTCCACAAAGTAGTTCATCGAGAGATAATCATGACCTTGGAGAAGAATTCAACCCACAACTCGTGCATTCTCATGGCAAAATTGAGTTGCCACCCCCCTTCGATTCTTTGGACGAACGCCTTTGGTATATTTTATTTCTCTTGCAAGAGCTTGTTCGAAATAAGCATGATGACAAGAACGAGGTCATTGGATTTATGAATGACCTTCAACAAAAAAATTTGGCATATGATGGTCAAGTTGGCTTCTCTTCGTCACAGACAAAAAACGATTCATGAAAGTTTAGAGTGACTGGAAGGCACATTAGAGCATATGGAAGACCATGTCTATTATGCTTTCTGCCCTTCTCCATCACCTGCCAATGTATAGGGCATCCGAGCTTTGTCTCTCCTTCTAGACCAAGGATGAAAATTGGTTGCTTCAAGGTTCTTGGGATTTTTTGGTCTTTTTGGGCTATATGTATGTGGTTCTCTACTTCACTCTCCTTGTTTGTCATGTAATTTTGTTTTTACTTTTTGGCCAACAAGTTTGGTAGGAATAATGCCAATAGTTTTTTTTGTATGTTGCCCTTCACAATATATCATTAATCTGAACTAGTAAAAAATATTGATTTAAAAAATATATATTTTTATATTATTTCTAATTAATTTATTAATATTTTAATTTTATTTTAAGTTATATTTAAAATGTAATGGATTTTTTTTATATGATTATTAAAATAATTAACATTCATATTTTTATTTTTTCATTTTTTAAATAAATATTTTTGAATTATTCTAATTTTAATAAGCAAAATGGTAAGATTAATATTAAAATAAATGTTAAAAATTAAAATTTCTGCTTAATGTATATGCATATATAAATAAAATAATTTAAAAATATATATTTTATATTTTCCATTTTTCTAATTTAATAAAAAAAAAATCATTTCCACCCATACAATCTCTTCCTTATAAAGCAAGTGTCCACAACCACTCTCTATCCTGCATCACACTCACCTCAATGGTGATGAATGACATTTATACTCCTAGCCATTCCTCACTTTTCTTATCTAAAATTAAACCAACCTGACTAAATAGTATTAATCAATTAAAATTAAAATATATAAGAATTAGATTAAATGTTGTCACTATTAATCAATTAAAATTAAAATATCAAATTTTATCAAGTTAGATAAAATAAATAAATTATAGATATAAGAATTGGATTAAATGTTGTTTGTGCTTGGAATTTAAAAAGGAAAATATTCAAAACATTGCAAATAAATTATTTATATATTAATTTTTTATTTTATTTATTAATGTTTTAGTTTTTGAAAATTTTTATATTTAAAATGTAAATTTTTTTTTAAATCAATGATGATCATATTCATTAATATTTATTAAATTTAGTTCTTTTAAATAAATATTTTTTAATTGTGATAATTTTGATACGATAAATGCTTAAAAAATTAATATTAAAATACATAAACTACAAATAAAATTGCAATTTATTATATATGTATATAAAGTAGTTAAGAAAATATATTTTGTATTTTTTTAATTTAATAAAAACAATAAATTTTTTTTACCATAATGTTTTAGAAATTATATAATTAATATTATTATTATTATTTTTTTTACTATTATCTTATAAGGATGTGAAGTTTGGGGTTGCAACATTTCTAGAAAATTCTGGAGAAAGATTGAGCAAATCGAGAAGAGTTTTATAACTTATAACCTTAAAATTAAAAGCAATACATCCTATCTTATTCTTCTTATAGAAGTGGGTCTTTCCCCTATCGAGAGCCTAGCTATGACTAGGCTTCTGTTGTACAAGCACAAGCTCAATAGCATAGGAGACCATAAACTTCCTAAGCTAGCTTTAAAATTCCAGACAAAACCACCTAAGGCTTAAACGAGGTTGGTATAAAAACACCAAGGCCTAGTTAAACCATTAGGAGATCGACGAGACTATTGCATTGCAAAACATTAATAACATTAAAAAAATTGTTACTTCTAAGTTCGAAGAAAAAATGTGGTGTGAGAAAGATCTAGCAGCTAAAAGAAAATTAAGAAATTATAAAGAGGTCATCAACCCCACCCTAGAATATCAAATAGAATATCAAAAGTATCTCTCTATTTTAACTAGCTCAAAGAAGAAAATTAATATAGCCAAGATTAGAAGGAACTCTCATGAGCTCCATAGTGAAACAAGTCGCTGGACAGTTCCTAAAACACCATGGATGGAAAGGATTTGCCATCTCTGTGAGAATATGAACATCGAGGATGAAACCACTTCCTCTTAGAGTGCCTCACGTACAACCACATTAAAGATCAATTTCATAATCTTTGTTGCAATACTGACCTTCCTAGCCTTTTAAGATGTCAAAATTATAGTGAGCTCGGGAAGCTTCTCTCCAAGCTTTTTGAACATAGGAATAAAATCTTAAATCAAACTAAATAACTCTTTTATTTAAGTCCAATAGACCAAAGATTGATCTCAATAGACCAAAAATTGGTCTCAATGGACGTTAACCATTATCATCATCATCATCATTTATAATTTTTTATCATATTACATTTTATTTTTAAATTTAAATAAAATAATATTTTAATATTTCCAACTAAAATATAAATTAACATTTTTTAATAAAAAATATTTTTTAATTAATTAAAAATTAATACAACTATATAATAATTAATTTCTAATTATTATTTTAACTTAATAAAAAAATCACTTATTAGTATTTATTAAAATTACAATCACAGATATCTCACACTTATTAATGTTACCTATTAATATTTATTAAAATTACACACTTATTAATATTATACATGTAAGTATTGTTTAAATATGCTATAATTCAAAAATTGAACATCTTATAATATACACTTATGAGTTCATCTTTTCACAGCAACTTTGACCTAAAAACTTTTGATTTTGATCCAAAATCCTTAAATAAATAACTACGCTATTGAATAAGTAACTTGTGTGTTAGGTTTACATAATATATATATATATATATATATATATATATATATATATATATATATAAAACTTGTTTTATACATTTACATTTATTTCAAATACTTGTTATTTTGAATAAGGAACTTGCGTGTTATATATATATATATATATATATATATATAATTTGTTTTATACAAATATACCTCTATATATATAACTAACTTGTTTTATACATTTATATTTACATTCATAACAAATACTTGTTTTTGAGTGCAAATAAATAATTATTACATTTATATTTACATTCATAAAAAATATTTGTTTTTGAGTGCAAATAAATGATTACCACTAAATAAATAACTTGTTTTAGATTTGAATTATATATATATATATATATATATATATATATATATAAAAGTGTGATTTAAATTTACTATAAGGAAAAGACCCTCTCGCAGAGGTTATAAAAGAGGTTTTTAATGCTATAAAATTGGCCAAAATTGTCAAAAAACATTTGTTACAACATATGTTTTCGGTAACAGAGATTTTGGCAAAGCTTCTAACGGAATTTCAACACGAATAAAAAAACTTGGTCGATTGGAGGTTATTATGGATATTTTTGTCATTGCTGCACTAATCAAGTGTCAACGCACCGGTACATTTTAGAGTGACGGAAAACAAGCACCGAGATGGAAAACAAATATAGGACACCCCAGGGCGTTTAGAAGCGTCTATGTGCGTGTCAACCAAACAATCACCCCGACGTAGTTGAAGGTGCATGCACCGGGATGTTAACGTCTGCAACTGCACTAGGCACACTATAGGTGATACAATGCACTGGGTCATTCTAATTGGTATTGGGATTTGTGTGGTGCCCAAAGGTCGTATCAACACACCGGTGTGTAGTATTATACAAACGCACCGGCGCGTTGTATCACACAAACACACTAATCGTTCTAATTGGTATTTGGATTTGTGTGGTGCCCATAAGCTATATCAACACACCGGTGTAGAGTATTATACAAGTGCACCGATCGTTCTAATTGGTATTGGTATTTGTGCGGTGCTCATAGGTCATAGAAATGAACCGGTGAGCAGTCTCACCTAAATGCACCGTTGTGCAGTATCACAAAAATGCACCAAGAGTTGTAATTGGTATTTGTATTTGTGCGGTCCCCATAAATTGTAGAAACACATTGATGTGCATTAGAATAAAAACCCACCAGTGCAAATTAAATGACACGCACAGGTGTTCATTTTGTATTTTTTAGAAACATCGACCTATGACAGTGCAATTATTGTGATTTTTTTCAATTCATTATTCATTAAAAGTCGACACATATCTTATAACAGTATTCATATCAATTAAATTTTTATTAGTGCATTCAAATGTGATGTGTGGATTAATTTTTTATATCATATCATAATTATTGTGATTTTTTTAAATTCATTATTCATCAAACGTCAACACATATCTTATAACAATATTCATATCAATTGAATTTTTATTAGTCCATTTGAATGTGATATTTGGATTAATTTGTTATATCATATCATGAGATTTCACATCTCTTCATTATAATATTTAATCAGCCATATATTTAATCAGTGGTGTTACATTTCACAACGATAATGAAGAATGCAATAGAATAAATTAAAACGTGTATATATATATATATATATATATATATATATATATATATATATGAGACACTCTTTGTCATACGAAATGTGATGGTTATTGGTATCCCTTTGTTTTTCAATTGGGACACTATGTCCATTACATTAAACAAAATATCTGATTTCACAAACAAATATTTCAAAAAATACAACGCCTTCCTTTGATATCCAAACATAATGATCATCATTTTTCACTTGAACTGTTGTCACTGCTTGAGCTACTTCCATGACTTGGGCTATTTTGAGGAAATTTTTTTCACGGTGTTGATTGTTTTTTTTTTTTTCACCTTCCATCTGCAAACATAAAAATAAACTGTAATGAGTGTATATATATTGGTGAGAATAATGAAAATTGCAATATTAAATAATATACATAAATGTAAATAGAAAAGAAATGATGTATCATAGCAACAATTGACTCACATGAACTATACACATTCTTTCAAAACCAAAATTAATGCCATCTTTCAAGGTTTCATCTGTTGGCACAGTGATGCAGGAGCATTAGCTCCGAAAAACACCTTGTATTTTATCTAAGCTAGGGGGTTTCATGTTTTGAAGAAATATTAAATTTCATGTAAATATTAATATTATTTTGAGTGATTAATTAATTATTTGTGAGAAATTGTAAATGTGAGAGAAATTAGTTTCTAGATTATTTAGAATTAATGAGGGAGCCTAAGTTGGAATTAGTTTCTAAGTTTTAGGGATAAGAATCTATCTTTTGGGGATGTTGAGAGATTTAGGGACTTGCTGAGATATTTTAGTGGTATTGAGATATTAAGGGGATTGAGCATTTAATTAGTTCATTTTTAAAAATTGTATAAATTCATCAAGCCTCAAAGGCATGAGAAGAGATTGTGAGTGAGTGTGTGTAGAGAGTGAGAGGTTTTCTGATTGGATGCCTTCGGGCAGTTTGTAAGGGCCACAGATTACGAATATCAGGCCAAATAAGAGTTTGCAAGTCATGGTTTTGTTTCAGTTTATATACATTGGTTGATTGATTGAGAAATTGTATATTTGTTTCCTGAAGTTCATGGCATTGTTGAATTAATGAAGAAATGGTCGATGGGCTTGAAATCACATTTATTTTGTGTGAAAACTGCCATGCAAATCATTAAGGGTAAAATGGTGTTAAATCTCTGCAAAAAGGGTATATTGTAATGCATTTGAGTCTACAGTTTGGTGTGGAATTCTGTAGATTTGAATAATCGATGCAATTTTGTACAACACTAATCAAATGGTGAATGCGCTGGGCTGGTCTGAATATGTGTGAATAGTTGTTTTTAAATGCAAATTCAACTGTTGTATTGATTGCGTAGTGATGTAGAGTGATATCAGATCATAGCTATGGGAATAGGAGCAGCAATATATAAACAGATCTGTTCTTGAAGTCAAATAGATTGAATCGATTGATGCCTGAAATTCATAATAATCGATGCAGAGGTGATCAGTTTAATAATTTGAATTCTAAATACAGTGAACTGACATTGGAATTGCAGAGGAGGAATACCAGTCAACGAGCTGGCAAAATAATTAAATTTGAATGAGCTGAATTACATTCTGGCAAAAGTCGAATTTAGCATTAAAGAATGCAGAAAGAGCGCTGAGAAAAACTTCAACAACGTTGAAGACCTGATTGGGTATAATCGAATAGAATTCGATTTGGTAAGGGAAGTACGTAGATCGAAAAGGTTGAATAGCGTTTAAGATTTAAGAGCCATTTTGTGTTGAAGTCATGATCGATTGAATTGCAGAGTTTGAGTTACTGTTTTAAAGATGAATGTTGATTGCATTTGATGGAGCGCCCAAGTAATTAGAAAATACGATTGAGGAATTCAATTCCAGAATTGGCAAGCGGTGAGAAGGTCCTTTAAAATCGAATCAGCGCTGGCGGAAGCATTGTACGTATCCCTGTCCAAAATTTAAAGGTATGCATTCCGGTTAAGTCGGCTTGTAAGTAAATTAAGTTTGCAAAAGATGGGAAAATGCGTGAACGTTTTTCAAAGGGGAACGCAGAACAAGAAACTGTGTATAGAAATGGTGTTCGACCAGTGAAATTGTAATTAAAAGCGTGGGAGAAATTCATCACATCAGATCAGCTGTAATTCAAAAGATCGATTCCAAGAAGGCGCAGTTCAGAATCTGAAGGGCGGTCCGGAGATTATTGCAAGAATTCGAACAGGTAAGTTATATGGGTATTTGCATAAAGATGATGGGCGCATTGTTTATGGAAATTCGTTGAAATTTTGTGTGTACAGGTTGGGAAATAATGAAATGAATTCTGAGTGAAAAGAATGTATTTAAAGTTAATTGGCAAACAAGGTTTAAATTATATAAGTTGCCAGATTGAATATAACAGTAAGGGCGCACTCTTTGATTGAACCCAGCGTATGTGAATGTAATTGTGATGGTGGGACCGTTGAATGTTAATTGGATTGGGAATGAAAAAAGTGCATATAAAATTCAAGCTTTGATTTTGATTGAATGGTGTTTGAATCTTATGTTTTGATAAGTTTCAATTCATGGCGTTGAAGGCGTAGCTGAAATTGTCAAGTATTGAGAAAGGTAAGCATGTTGATCTAATTTCTGTGGGCGATGTTATGCAAATGGATTGCATAGAGATTGATGGAGTTATTCACACAAAGAGATAGATTGGAGTTTATTTGGTGCATTGGATTTCATTTGATTTGAAATAAGAGTTAATGCATAAGTTTAATTTGAAAGTTGAAGAATCTTGAGAATATGGTCTTCATAAACCATAAAGTGATAAACCAAAGGTTATTGGCTTGGAGAATGGTTGTGTGAACTTGTACTGAAAGGATTGCCAGATGAAGCTTTTAGAAAAGAATATGGAATTTCCTAATGAATGGTATGATTGAAATTGATTTACATTTTGTATGTATGAGAAATTACAAGCTTCCGCACATTTGTTGAAAATTGCCGTGTATTGAAGTTGAATTGGGCAACTATTTGAGGTGCATGTTTTATATATCTGAGTGTGGAGATCCTGGGTATTGTAGGTTGACCCTGCATCACACAGTTCCATACTTTGTCTCCTGTAAGTTTTATACCCCATCAAAAAAATCATATATTTAATATAAAATATTTTTTTGTTCTATTAATTATAAATGGAGCTAAGTAAAACAAAATCGATAGATGCTTACAAATTCCACAATTAATTTCTAATATGCCAACATATACTTACAACCCATATTTAACCCAATGTCAATCAATTCTTCTGATGATTATTCTTTGTATGTTAGCACCTGTTTGAAGACATTCAATGATGATTGTTGTAAAATAGCTTAAAATATACAAAAATAAAATCTAGTTAAGTTGTTATAAGGAAGTAAAAATTACTCACAAACTTAGATATCAACGCTTTTCTTCCTTGTCGTCCCATTTTATGTGCTGAATGGGTTCCATTTTATTTTCTTTTTTGCAAGAAAACACTTGAAAATTAATATTTAATGCTAAATTGTTTATTTATTGTACCTAATCGGAAAATTCAATGATTACATATTACATTTGAAGCACGTTGTTGTTGAGATGGCTCCTTGTGGGATTCAATTATGTCTATTTCTTTGACCATCTCCTTGTACACCTTTTTGGACATTCATACTGGCATATTTCTGATATCAACTCGTTCATCTTTTGAGATTTTCATAATCTTCCTGAAAATGGAACATGACAATAAACTATTTAATTGTATATTGATAGATGAAAAGTAAATATAACAAAAGTGATATTTATAAATTATTTCATTCTATTAATATATACATATAATTCTAGAAAAAAATTTAAAGGAATATTACTTTTTCATTCCTTCTTTTTTATTGTTGTATGTTTTTTCTATTAAAAGTCTGACATGTCTCATTGACCAATTCTATGGAAACTCTTCTTGTAGTTTAGATAAAATTTGTCTCTTTGAATCATTAGATTTATTTTTGTATTGTAAGTGGAAATAACATTTATACATTCGTTCCACTAGATCCCAAAACTTTTGTAAAAGTTTTTCCCCCTTTCGTTAACCTCCAACACCACTCTAGATGAGCTAAGGAGCAATTCATTTTCATTTGTGTGTTCTGTTTTTTTTCTTTTCTTAGAACAACATTCTTTTTTTGAATTGTTGGTCCTTATAGAACATTAAACATATGTGAATTAATAGATTGTTTGAAACATGTTATCTAATAATTTTAAGTATATTATTAACGAAAATTAAAAAAAGAAACTCATATTGGATTGATAGTATTTTTTTCATTCCCCTGATTTATTATTTTGCAATTTTTCAATCAAGCTTTTACGCTCTTATCGTCTTAGATCAAAAATAATCTTATCAAGCTTCATCATTTTGTGGCTCTGCATGATACATAGTAAACAATACATATTAGTTAAACTTACATATAGTTCAAAAATAATAATTTTTGTAAAGAATTTACAAAGAATTTGACTTTTTTGCTTTTCTTGATGTGCTATCAATATTTTTGTTACTTGATCTCTTGTTAGCCATTTATTTATCAATATGAAACATGTACCATACCATTCATTAATATATTTTATAAATAAATCATAAAATTTTCAGGAAAAAAAATATCAAGAAACCGGTGTGTCTTTAATAATGTATGCACCGACGTCGGTGCATCATGTTCTTATAAACGCATCGCCAAAACAGTAGAAACATCGTACAGTTCTCTATGTCAACAAAGAGCATCGATGCATTATATTTTAATCAGCGCACCAATTAACACAGACAAATTAATAAAAATCCTTTAGTGTTATTTTTTGTAGCATATGATGTCGTGGAGGGGGCAATGCGACATATTCTTATAAATGCACCGTGCAAACAGGGGACCACCATACGGTGCTCTCTGTCGACAAGGAGATCTGATGTGTTATATTTTAAACAATGCACCGATTAACACAGACAAAATAAAAATTTATTTTTGTCAAACAGTATGTACGCAGTGCACTATAATGAAATAGCGCACCGATGCCCTATTTTACATATGGTGCACATATTTTTAAAAAAACTATATTTTTAATTTTTTTTATGAAACAGTACGTGCATGGTGCTCTGTGTTAAAACAGTGCACCGGTGCACTTGTTTACACAAGGCGCACCGATTAAAAAAAATCATTTTTTTAAAAATTTATGCAAGGCCTGTGACATCTAACCCACGTGACGACTTGCATAGTCAGATCAGACTATGCAAGTCGTCACGTGGATTAGATGTCACAGGCCTATATATATATAGCAATACAAACACTAATCTAAAATGAAAAGCCCTAATTCTGAAATCACAAAAATAGGAAGAAGCAAGAGAGAAAACAAAAAGAATCAAGGGTTTAGCGCAAAATGGATTTTTTTTTATTTTTTTTTTGAAAATGAACAATAAATTTAAATTTCTTATCTACTGCGTAAAAAATACTGTAGAAAATGTAAAAAATAAATAAATTTAATCACCTCGTTTGAAATTCTATGCTACAAGGGTTTGAATCACAAGAGGTTTGGAATTCTGATTGCCTGAATAGTTATGTTCGAAAGTATTTCGCTGATCCATATTGCTCGCGTGCTCTCTTTCTCCTCCAAGTATGTCTCATGAAAATCTCTCCTAGAATTTTTTTGCAAAAATAATGAATTAATGAAAAGTGTTTACTATTTAAATAATTTCTTTATGAAATTAGATTTTCGAAAATATTTTGTCGCTCATTTTTCAATGTACCGCCTTTTTTTCACTTTAAAAAAATATAGTTGCACTTTTTTTATTTGTGTCTATTAATAACACCACACCAGTGCGCAGTAACTAAAACACATCGGTGTGGTTATTTGTACATTAGCATTGATAACAATAAGTCCATTTTTAAGGCACCGAAATTACTTTTAGGTGTGTACACAAAAATTTATAGTTGATTTTGCTCAAATTCAAGGAGAAAATATCATAATTATATCGAATGGAAAATTCTTCAAAATCCAGCTCGTTCCATAATATTTCTCAAAGTTCATCGTGGAGTTCTCCCTATCCATCTCAAGACGTAATATTTACTTCAAATTTTATTTATATTTTCATTATCTAACTGAATTTATGTTTTTTAGCCATGTCAACCAACTTAATAAAATTTATAATTAATGTATACAAATTTGTAGGTTCATGCAGATAATTCAGAATCGAGTTCAGATGCACAAAATAGTCAAACAACTCCAAAAAGTTAAAAGCTCTTATCAAGAGCAGCATACCGCAAGGCGCATTTGGTAGATGAAAATGGACAGCTGCTCCATCCTGCCAATTGTAACAATATTGCATATTCTAGCCACAATCCTGGGACAATGATGGTAATAATAATTGTTTAGTATATTAATGTAATTATTTCAACGTCAAACAAATTAATCATGCATTGTCAATGTGCTTACTAATCGATATATTAGATTTTGTACTAATCATGTTCAAATATATTTTTTTAAATTATTAGGATTCTAGTGATGATGAGCGACCTACCTACCATCTTCCATTACACCCCATAACAATGCAAAATCAAGAGAAGGTTGAATTAAGAGAAAAAATCGAAGAGGAACAATACCAAGAATGGTTGAATAAACCACCTATTCAATTCCCACTACGTCTAGATTCACAAATTAGGAATGACTACAACAATAGTAGTTCTTCACAAGCTGGCAATGGAGGCAATCAAATAGAGGTTGGTATGGATGATTACTTAAATGATACGACTACCATGGAGACAATGTTGTTAGATGCACTCCAGAACGATGATCAACTAGGGGATGATGCTCATATCGCTGACACCTTTTTCGAAATCCTTAAATTTGCTTCCACCACCCCTCTCTTTGGACCTAGCGGCCAGTCAAAGTCTACCCATTTGGGGACAACAATGTTACTATACAAATTGAAATCAAAGTTTGGTTGGTCAAATGCATGTTTCTTGGAAATTTTGAGGTAAGTTATAACCATAAAGTCCTCCCTTATATTTTGAGAAATATAATCACACAATGAACATTAGAAATGGTCAATTTTATGAATGTTAATAATTATATTGGAATTAATGTACATTTAATATTTTCCATGATCACCAACTACATGTTATTCAAAGATAAGGTTCTTCCAAGTGAGAATGTCTTGCCCGGTAGCTGCAAAGAGGCAAAGAAATTGTTGAAAATGTTGGTGTTGAGTACATGTCATATTATGCATGTCCAAATGATTTTATCATATATAGATGATAATAGGTAGACAAAGAGATATGTCTGAAATGTGGGCATGACAGGTATGATAAATAAAAAAAGAAGGGTAAATCATGTGTTCCTCCTTTTAAGATATTGAGCCACATGCCTATAATCCCAAAGATTCAAAGGCTTTTTTATTGCAAATAATTAGCTATGTTGCAGGGATGGCATGCCTCACATAGAAGTGAGTTGGGAGTTATGCAAATCCCAACATATTCAATAGCCATGAAGCATATAGAGGATACATGGCCCGAAAAATTCAAGGATGAAGTACGAAGTCTACGACTCAGCATAGCCATGGATGGAGTCAACCCATATTCCCTCCAGAACACCGACTATTATGTTTTTCCTATAGTAGTGATCAATAACAATAGCCCCCCATGGTTGTCTGTGAAGAATGACCATCTTATGTTGGCTCTCATATTCCCTGGTAGAAGACAAGCGAATAATACGGATGTCTACTTACAACCACTGGTAGATAAATTGAAGGAATTATGGGATGGGATAAATATATACGATGTATTAAGATCCATCGCAGCATAGATGAATTTTACGTTGTATGGCATATGTGCTCACACGACAAATTATCCAAGCTTAGGATTTTGCTCTGGTAAATTACATGTTTATTGAATTGTTTATGTGCGTAAAATATTCTTTCGCATATTAGTTATGTAATTCGTTGTAATTGTTCTGATCTTCATGATATTCTTTAACGTTCCATGCATATAAATTGTACACAATAATCTCGCAGGTCTTGTAACAAAAGGGTATTTTGGATGTAAATGTTGTGGACCTTCTCTAAAATTTAAATGGTCCGGACCTACGAAAGCCAGCGTATGACTGCTCCAGGGTATTCCTCCCAAAAGAACACCCTTACAGAAGAGCAGCATTTGCTTTCAATGGTAAACGAGAGAGAACCCAAAGGCCTCCAGTAGCGACACCAGCTAAATGACTTAGATAATATGAGAGAGAGAAGGAGAAGGAGTTTATAGAAATGTTTGATTCATATGGGGAGCCTCTTTTCGATGATCCAGAATTCTTTGACACCTATGTTGAGAAATTTCCCATTGGGATGAAAAGGAAATCTATGTTTTATAACCTCCCATATTGGGTGCATCTTAAGATTACCCACTTATTAGATCCCATGCATATATTTAAAAATGTTTCATCTTCTTTATGGAGGCACATATCATCGAAACAAAGTGACACGTTGGTTGTTAGGAAAGATCTTATTACTTCAAAAACTAAAAAGAAACATTGACCAATACAATTAGAAAGTATAGGATCAGAGGCAGGTGTTGGTCCCTCTAATTCATGGTATTTCAAAGAAGGTGATGTCCCATGGATTTTAAAAAAATATTATCTTTCTTTGGCAAAGGAAGTTATAATGGGTGTGAGTGTGTCATCTTCATACGGGTCTTCACTATGGTGCTGCTTCACCGTGGATGACCATTTGTCAGGGTTGAAATCGAATTACCATTTGAATCTTCTAAGGGTACATATAATGTCAAAAGCATGATTTTATTATTTTTTATATTAATAAATTTAATGCCATGCAGGGATCATAAAACATAACTAATTTTGTATATTATTGCATGTGTTTATAACTTTGCATTGTCATTATCCTTTTTTTGTGCGTGGGTGTGTGAAACATGAATTCTCGCTAGACCTAGGGCATGCCATATCTAAATTATCGATTCATGTGGCTAGCATTCCACGGTGGTGTCAAGAGATAGTTGAGATTGTTTGTATGTTTGAGAAGGAACTGCCGACCAGTTTCATGGGCTTGCAGATTCATCTTCTAATCCACCTAGTAGATGAGGTTGCATTAGTTGGGGTGGTTTCTTGTCATTGGATGTTCTTCTTACAGAGGTACATGAAGAAATTGAAAGGTTTTGTTCAACAAATGGAAAAACCCAAGCGGTCTATGGCAGAGGGGTACATATCGTATGAGTCCTTCTATTATGCCAGTGAGTACATAAAGAAGATTGACAATAGACCAGGTGCAGAGATTTGGGACGATGAAAGGGATGAAGACAAAAGAGAAGGGTAGTTTCTCCAAACGAATGGAAAAAGGTGCTTGATAAAGAGTAAGTGACTTATAATTTTTCAAATTTTCACAAAGTAGATATTCATGTTGAACTTTGATGTAATGTATATTTTGATCTCATATGTAATATATGTCGTTTTTATTTCATCAGCGAATGCAGAAATTGAAGCAATCAATAAATTCGCTCTTTACAATTCCGAAGCGACACAATTGTGGGTCGCAATGTATGAACAAAAGAGGATGAAATGGGATAGTGAAATGAAAGAATTCATACGGTTGAATGGTAGAAGTTTGCCTTATCCCGATCATTTAAAGAAAAATATGCCAAAAATATGCCCCAATAGTTGGGTTGTTGACCAAGTCAGAGAGAAATACGGTGCAATCTATCTTTACCCGTGTGTTGAAGAGGATGCACTAAATGTAGGGATTGGGTGCATCCACTTGGTAATAATCTATTTAATTATGTACATTTGAAACTTAATAATGCACCTTTCAAATGTAATTACATCTATATTTCATATTTTAACTAGTTGGTTGTTATAAGACACATGACACTAATTTTTTAACTTTTTTATAGGTGAAATTGTTCCGATCTATGTGGGCATATTGACACCATTTTCGCACAAAAAATTCCGATGATGGACACATGACACAAGACTATGGAGGGGAAGTCAAGTTCGATCAATCTAGTCGATCTAGCCACCATGATCAAAACCTAGTATGAGGGACGTTAGGTTATGTCAGAAAGATACAAGAGATCATTGAAGTGGATTTCTCTTCTTTCCAATGTGTTATTTTTAGGTGAAAGTGGTGGGACACCTTTGATCGGAATAATTTAAAGGAATATAGCGATAGTGTGATGATATGTATCAACTCTAGAAAGATGTGGGATGAAGCTAAGAAGCCCTATGTTTTCCCCAAACACTGTAACAAGGTCTTTTTTTACCCAGATGTGTTGGATAAGGATTGGTGGTTCGTATTGAGACATGACCTTAGATCAAAACATATTTTTTAGAAAAATAGTGTTATCATGTCAAGCGAGTTGGAAGATAATGAGGGTGATCATGAGAACCAAGAGTGATATGGTACATGTGTTATTTCATCATTTATACATTTTAAGATTGCTTTTATAAAGAGGAGGAGTTAATTACCTTATAACTAAGACCCTTTTTTTTCGAAACATTATAATATGTATTTTGAAATAATTGGTAATTTTCATTGTGTTAATGTTAAAATCATTTCACTTGATAATTTTCAATTATATTGATCTCAAAAACAATGGCGTACTGTATAAAGTTTTTTTTTTTTTTTTTTTTTTTTTTTTTTTTTTTTGTATGTAAGATCATAATAAAATAATGATAATTTTAAAGTACATGAATTTATTTGCATTATTTTATAAACTTTATTATGTTACAAAAAATCATATTATTTTAGATTTATCATTTTACAATTATTTACAAATTTACAAATTTTAATAAAATCATCACATTAATACAGTTAAAATTTTCACATTAATACAATTAAAATTTTACAAATATTTTATATAAAATTACAATTACAATTTTAAAATTTTATATACAATTACAATTGCAATTATTTCACATTAATACAATTAAAATTTTACAAATATTTTACATACAATTACAATTACAATTTTACAATTTCACATAAAATTACAATTAATATAACAATTACAGTTACAATTACAATTTTAGAATTTTACATACAATTACAATTACAATTTTAGAATTTTACATAAAATTTACAATTATAATTACAATTTTACATATATACAATTACAATTACAATCATTTCACATTAATACAGTTAAATTTTTGGAAATATTTTACATACAATTACAATAAGAATTACAATTACAATTTTATAATTTCACATACAATTACAATTACAATATTTACAATTACAATTTTAGAATTTTACATACAATTACAATTACAATCATTTCACATTAATACAATTAAAATTTTACAAATATTTTACATACAATTATAATTAAAATTACAATTTTACAATTTCACATACAATTACAATTAAAAGTAAAATTACAATTACAATTACAATTTTACTTATATACAATTACAATTACAATCATTTCACAATAAATTAAATATTACAATAACAATTAAAATTTTACAAATATCTTACATACAATTACAATTACAAATACAATTACAATTTTACATACAATTAAAATTAAAATTTCAATTACAATCGCGACATAATATTTAATAAATATCATGATTAAATATTAAAAATAAACATCATGATCATGATAACCATCGTACAAACATGATAAGTAACAATACACTACAAGGAGAAGGGATGGAGTGAAATGGCTAGGGCTCTCACAAACACTTTTCTCCCCATAGTTGTCGCCGACTCACTCCCACTCGGCCCTGTGGCTCAAGGAGGCCAGATACAAGGCTTGCCTCATTCTCCACTCCCGCCAGGCTTTAGATCAAGCATTGTGAGCCACCATGAAGCTGAAAAGGAAACGAATGCTAGAACCGGACCCAAAAAATGCACCTCTCACACAAGCGTGGACAGAGCTGTAGCCTCTCGCAAGTTGCAAGCCGTTGCGCTCGTCGTATATGAGCATGGACCAACTGCACTGTTCGACCTCAACACCCTCGACAAAGATAAAGGTGTACCCCTTCCCATCATGGCCTGCGCATGCAACTGTGTTGCCCCCCCCCCTAACGGTCGTTAAGCATCCTTAGTGCTTGGCAGGGGGGAAGCACGACGATGCAAGGACCAAGTCTGGTACAGCGGTGCTTGATATTTCTTTGACTGAGGGTCAGATCGAGAACAGTTTTAAGGCTTTCAACTGCAAATGCCTTCTAGGTATGGATGCTTGAGGATCAGGGGAGCTCCTCTCCCATCTTGAACACAATTAAGACTGCAGTTGTCATGGAGACAGCTCCGAAGCCTCCCCTTTCTTCAACGCTCCTTCACTCAGAAAGCACCCCAGGGCCCAAATGCCAGAGCTATCCACTCTCCATGGCTGTAGTCAAGTGTGATTCTTCGCTCTTGGGTGTACCCCTAGGGTCCAGGGGCCTAGACAATCCTCTCTCCTTCTAGATATATATTTCCAGACTTTGTGGTAAAACCCTGCTCTGTTGGGTTAGATGTACATATATGGTGCAGAGCCTTGCACAAGACCTCGAACATAATTTTGGGATCCCTACAGCCCTACAAAGATTTTTTTACAGGGGTAAGCAGCTTGAAAATTCTCTTCCTCTCTCTTTTTACAACATAGGGAAAAATGTTTCTTTGGTTTTAATCCTTCGACTACGCAGAGGAGCATCTAGACAGCTTTCCTCTTCACAAGAATTATCCTATAAGGACAGTCCATGCTCAGCACCTTAAGGAAGCTGCGCAGCCCCCTGAGGCTCCCAAGCCCTTCTTGGTGGATAAATCGGAGGATATTCCAGCTATTGAAATATCCCACCCATCTATAGACAACCAGTCTCAACTAATGGCACAAAATGCCATCATTTGTTGATTCAATGGATTATGGCCTCGCTCAGCAGATCTCTGTCGATGGATCCACTCAACTTGGACCAATAACAACAAGGTATTTTTCTACTCAAAATGTTTCTTCATAGTCATGTTCGATTTCAGCGAGGACTACCAAAACGTATTAACAGAGGGACCCTAGTTTTGGGGCAAAGCAGGGATTTTCCTCACACCATGGTTCTTAGATTTTGATCCCTCCATGGTCTTCATCACCAAGCTCCCTATTTGGGTCAGGCTTCCTAACTCACCTGCTCATCTTTGGCACTTTTTAGTCTTTCAAGGAATCAAAGACACCCTTGGATGCTTCCTGGCAGCAGACACCTCCAAGGGGGAATCTGGCATATATACCTATGGCAGAATCTGTGTTGAAATAAACATCATTAAAGGCCTACCGGATCAAATCATTCTCAAAGTGGGAGACTTCCATTAGACTCAGACCCTAGATTATGAGAACACAGTTTTTCGATGCCATCACTGTCATCAAACAGGGCATCTTCAAAACTCTTGTTGCTCCTTCCTAGCCCAAAATAAGAAGAGAAACCAGAAATCAAAATCCAAAAGCTGGAAACCTTGTGTTCCTCCACCCATGGATGACATCGACTCCTTTAGCTCGGATGAGGAAGAGATTGTAGCGGATGAGGAAGAGGCCAAGCAGGAGACGGGCATGACCCTGGCAAACCCTGGTGAGCCCAACGGTCCTACGAGTGCTCAAAAGAGGCCTCATGACAACTCCTCCTCAAACTCAAATAAGGAGCCATCTCCTTTAGTCACCAACAACCTTCAAGTGGTTCTAGCTCATTTACCTTAAGATGGACGGGTAAGAGCATCAAAAAAGAAGAGAAAGAAATGTCGTACTGATAAATCCACTCCTTCTGGATAGACTCCTGTTTGTATCTTTCAGCTCCCATGCTCATCTTCTGGGATATATTTTCTTCTCTCTTAGCTAATTGTGGGACCGAGGTTGATGGTTCATCATTTCTGGTTCCCAGCTTCTCTTGCTTGTAACTCTCTATGTACCATATGCTTTTTAATAGAATTAGTCTAATTTACCAAAAAAAAAACCATCGTACAAACATCATATTCGAAAAAAAACACATTCAAATAAGCTAACATCATCTAATCATCGTGATCATGATCATCTAAAAAAACACAAGCATTGTATAAAATCATCACAAAAACATAAAATACACATCTCATGTCAAATAATTTCTATCACATACACATCTATCGGTAAGCTGCACATTAAATGAACATATCTAACATAACCTAACAATATATACATCATGATGATGACCAACATGTAAATTAAGTACAACTGCAACATGAAAATAAAATACATGGACCATATATATATATATATATATGATGATCGACATATATCTGAGCTTGTCGAGGCTGCACCATTGACTGAGCATGCCTCGAATAGTTCTACTATTGATGATGTACCACCAGCTGATATTCGAAATTTATATTACAATTGTATATTTTTTATGTTATACAGTTATAACTGTATAACATAAAAAATATACAATTGTAATATAAATTTCGAATATCAGCTGGTGGTACATCATCAATAGTAGTACTATTCGAGGCATGCTCAGTCAATGGTGCAGCCTCGACAAGCTCAGATATATGTCGATCATCACATGCTTGTTGATCTAGTGGTGCCTCATGCTAATCAAGATCAACTCCCTGATCATGATGACTCGACATGGATGGTCCAAAATGCTCATGATCATGAGTACTTCTAGATGCTGCAGGCTATTGATCATGATGACTCAATGTGGATATTCCAGCTTGCTCATGATCATGACTCTTAGATGTTGCAGGTTGAGAAGGTTGACTCGACGTGGATGGTCCAGCTTGCTCATGATCATGACTCTCGGTCGATGTTGCAGGCTAATCATCTGTGGTGCAAGGTGAACGATGATCACTCCCCTGATCATGATCATGAGATGATGTGTCGCTTCTCGACTATCGACATACTGCGTCTTGAACATACCTACGTCAAAGGGCCCTCCTCAACCACACCACTAAGCTGGTAGCTCCTATGACATGCCGCATGAGGGTCAATGTATCACGTGGCATGCCTTTCCACATCGATATCAGCCTATCATCAGCATGTATCTCTCTGATAGTGGCTGGCCTGAATCCCTCCTCCATAAGCAGTTGACAGAGTTGGTCGCCCAACTCCATCCTAAATCTAGTGTCAGGGATGCGCCTCACACCACTCGGTACCTGCGCAACATGAGGACCAGGTCTGTCTGCACCGGCCTAATCCTCGGCATCTGCCATCTCTTAATTGTCATCAAGATCTACACCTGGATAATTTGGTGGTGGTGGCATCTCATCGCCATTAAATGACCCAATGTCTGCAAAATATATATAAGAACACAACAATAATTAGACAATTTGATTAAACCGTTTAATTAAAACAAGTTAAAGAAAATTTAAGAATAAATTTAAAGAAAACACTAATATTACCTCCATCATCCGACGGCTCATCCTCTGTGAAGAGGATGTTGGAACACCCTCACCAATCCAATCCAGCATAAGGATAGGGGATCGGAACGAAGGAATGCTCATCAACACTGGCTAGCAAATCTAGTTCATCATGTGATATCCTCGCAGAAAATTCTGACTCGCCCCTCTTGGGCATCATCTGTCCCCACATCTGCATCCATACATGTAGCATCGACCTACGAGGCTACCGAACAAAAGTAGGCCTCGTCTCTAGAAACCTCTCAAAAAATAAACAAAATAGCTCTAAAGCAAAAGGGAATTTCACCCTCCCTTGTGCCTGAGCACAACATCTATCTAAATTTGTACAGAACTGCTGCAAAAACATCGCAGACCACCTCACAAGTCATGGCGCATGTAATAAAGAATCAATATAAAATAAAAGCGGGAAACTAATGCGTTGCCCGTCATTGGTATGGTGTGCAATGGTTGAAATCAGTAGTGAGAGGCACTTCACCTCCTCTCCACCAAATGAAGAAATCTATAACTGACCATCGGAGACCTGAAAATCTGCAGGAGACAGTGTATTGGCACTAATGTATCTCTGGAAGTACACCAATTGACTCCATGTTGCATAGCCGACGGGGACCTCTAGGAACGAGGGAAAATATTGCCCTCTCCTCGATATGCCAGTAATAAAATAGATGTCCTCCTCAGTCGGCGTGTACCACTGGTTAGGACCAACCCGGAAAGCCTGTCGGTGGACATTCCACTCGAAGATAAGTTGTCGCAATAGCCCACCATGGCCCTTCAGGGATATATTCTCCTCATAGAACTTGAGGAGACCTACCTCCCTTAGAAGCGCCTGGGTGGCTAATGTAATAGTACAAGGGTACATATATCTCTCCCTCTCTCGTGCCTCCTATAGGAGAACCACATTATACTGCTTCACCATATGTTGTTGTTTTTCCCTCTCTTCTCTCCTTTGACGTCGTTGAATGATTCACATATTAAATACAATTTTTTTATTAAATTAGACATGTATTTACAAATATATATATATATATATATATATATATATATATATATATATATATATATAATTTTATTTTTATTTGTGTATATGATGCGTGTGTGTGTGTACACACCATACCATATCACCTCTATTTTTATCGCGCATCGGTTGTAGTGCGTCTGGAAATTTGTAGCACACCGCACATCATGACCTATACTTTCTCAAGCAGTGCGTTGACTAAACTATCCATCCCAGGGTAGATAATTCCGTCAACGCATCGCCAAACATCAGCTAATGGTAAACAGTGTAGTCATTTATCTGATCGCACCGTTGACTATGTACAAATTCGAGAGGGCAATGTGCTAACCAAATTACTCGCCCCATGGTGGATAGTTTTGTCAGCGCACTGCCCTCCTAGTATCATTACATGGTCAACGGTGAGGTGGTATAACCGACCGCACCGTTGACTATGTACCAATATCAGGAGGGCTGTGCATTGACCAAACTATACACCTCAGGGCGTATAGTTTAGGCAGCACACCACCCTCCTCACATCACTACATGGTCAATGGTGTGGCCGTTTACATGACCACACCGTTGACTGTGTCCAAGTTCGGGAGGGCAGTGCGCTAACCTAATATTCACCCCGGGGTGCATAATTCGGTCAACGCACCGCCTTCCCGAACTTGAACATGGTCAACGGTGCAGCCGGGTAACCGACCGCACTGCAATTTCTATAATTTTAAAAAAGTTTGGTGTGTCGTTTCGGTACTGCACCGGAACCGATGCAGATACTATTAGCACTGGTCGTGGTGCTGCCTGTAAATTTACAAGAAGCACTGCGAACTGGTGCGAGCCAAACGGCTCGAGCGCATTGTGCGAGAAATTGTTTATTTTTTTTAAATGGTGAATTTTAAGTTATTTTACAAAAATAATCCACTAAAAATTTTAATTATGGAAAAACAAGTAAAATACATATACATTTGGGCATCGAGAAGGCAAATTTTCTGTAGAATTTGCAAAACTAAATTTTCCCACCGTTTTGCAAAATTCGAAATGGAGATGGTGGGCAATGGACAGTAGTAGTGAATGCAATGGGAGCACAGATGGCAGGGAGCCTCACACAAGGTAAATTTGCATCGGTGCTTGAGAGCTCTGGAGAACTGAAAAGTGAAAAATGTAGATTTCTTGCTGTAATTTTTTTTATTTAACCCTGTTCCGGTGCGTGGGTTTTTGAGGCGCACTAAGCGGTTTCTTCCAACTGCACCGGGTTGTTTAAGTTTTGGTGCGGATTTCAAGCCACACCGGGGTTGAATCTGTGTAGAGCACCGGTGCACTACAGTAATTAGATGCACCAAGCGGGTTTGTATGGAGAGCACTGTGCCCCGGTGTGCCAATTTGTAGTACGCACCGGTGCTTTTCTAGTGGAACACACCGATGCGTTGTAGGATGAGAAATGCACTAGAAAAAAATTAATAAAAAAATAAAAATAAAAAATAAAAAAATATCGACAAAAACCTCCACCCGCCAACCTCCTCTAGTAACCTTCGCTACAAACAGATATCCAGGCTATTTTTATAAAGGGTTCTTCAAAAACATCCACTAAAGATTCTTTTCCTTATAATGATTAGAGAGCTAGTGACTCAAATTATAAGCATTTTGATCATAGAATTATTTATAGTTTCATATATTTCATATATATATATATATATATATGAGAGATTTAAATAAAAGACGGATTACTCATTCAAATCATAAGCATTTTGATCACGGGATTATTCATAGTTTCATACATTTCAACTATGTTAGTAGGATGCTCAATGGGAAATCATTTTGATGAAAATATGCTCAAGTTGTCAACTTGTTTTGAGATTGAAGCCTATTGGTGGATTACCTCAATTGTCTCCATATGGGCAAACTAGACAAAGTCATATTTGAAAATTTTATAAATTTTGGATATCAACTATTCACAGATGGAACTAGATGGCACAATAATAATCCTATCGATCGTTTTGACCATAGTTGGTTATTTAATTGTCCAGATGGCATTGCCACAGTGTTCTGATTATCAATCTTATGGTAATATTTGCATTCAGCAGTTTGGTTACATAACAACTCGAATTAGACATGCCATTTACACGAATAGTTGTGATTCAGTAACAAAGCACAATTGGTTGCGGCTTGCAGGGTGTTGCACCTAGCCTAAGTTTATAGTGGCAACCAGTTGGATTTGAACCCGGACCTTGCTCAGGAAACTCTCACCAGTTACCGATTGTCCTAAATCTTAAAAAAAAAAAAAAAACCAAAGCACAATTGGTTTACAGGAGCCTCAAACCAAGTTGAAGGATGTTTTCAAGACGTTGCTTTATCGTCGATGGATGATATGTTAAAGGATTCCGACAAACAAATAGTTGGAACGGGTCAGTGACAAGCCCCAAATACTCATTGTCAACATTCATATGACAAGTGCACTAAATGTTCTGAGTCGTGTCAAGCTCTAGGATCTAAAAGCTAACTAAATTATCTATTATTTGTAGATTCTAAGTGCAAAAATAGAATACTAGTAGTGAGTACCAACCTGGATCTCATAATGGCTGTAACTATTTGCTTTGTTTACTATTGAGTAAGTTGGAGGAGATAGACCAGACTATGTTTTTGTTATTTTTGGCTTGTAAAACTCAATATAAAATGGGATTGCCTAGTGCAACATGATACCCTTTACTGTTATTGTCACTCTTCTATTGAATTTGGAATAACATCTATTTTTTTTAGTGCTTGGCCGAGTTCTACACTTCTAGTTGTATTATTTCTCTGGTATGCTTTATTGAATTAATTCATTGCTGAAGTTTTTTTGAATAGTTATGCTTTTACAGGGCATTAACCAAGCCTTGAGACGGGCCCGCTTAAGGGGCGGCCAGGTGCCAAATTTAATGGTGTTATCTTATTGGTTGTTGGTTTGTCATATTTCCAAGTTAGGGTGATTTGACTTTAAATGATTTGATTTTGCATATAGGAAATTTTTCTGTGTTCATTTGATTAATTTGTCATATTCATATAATTTTCTTATTTATATATGCTCGAATTTCTAAGTTTTATGGTGACCATTGTTAATTAACATCACTAATAGTTTGGTTCTCATCTTATGCTCTATCATATTAAGTGGGGATAGTGAATGAATTTCCTTTGTTATAGGATTACATGTATTAATTAATTTGTTTGCTTTAGAAGGGGTTTGGTAAGGTTTTATTTTAAAGGGGATTAAATATACATTGCTATGGAATTTGCAATTGAACCATTTTTAAACACTTTAATAATTCAAGATACTTCTTTAAGGTGCCCTTCTTAAAAAATCTTGTTAGGAAATAAAAATCACTTGGTAAAAAGTGAGATCTTTTTCAATAAAACAAACCAATCTTTATGCATTTAGAATAAGTCTTTCAACATAGCAAGAAGTGTTGTTCTTTCTGCATATTGCGCCAAGCTCCTCATAAGTTTACTACCTCGATCGATCATTAAACGACAAGTGTATGAATATTAATTTATCAATAAAAGTACTCATCAAATACTTTATATATATATATATATATATATATATATATATATATATATATATATATATATATATATATATATATATATATATATATATATATAATTTAAATATGATAAATTGTAATCTAAACATTTTAGAGAGAGATGTATTATTTATTGATTTGATTTGAGTAAGTAGGTTTTTATACATAATTATAGTATATAAAAGTTAGAGTAATTGATGAATAATTAAATATATATATGAGAAATATTTTTAACATTTGTAAATATTTTGTTTTCTTTGTGGGAGGCTAGATGTTAATTTTTATCATGTTTTAGGGGAAAAAACACATTAGCATATGAGAAATGATATTTGCTATCTCTTCACATGCTAGGACAACTTACCTCACGACATTTTTAATTCATGGAATGTAATTCTTTTTACCATTATGGGATTATGATTCTATAGCTTAGCTTTTTACCTCAAAATTTGATCTATAAGTTAAGCCTTCAATCGAATGAAATTTGGAAATTGGGTCTAGCTTGTGAGCGTGGTTTTATTTTTTATGTTTTAGTTAAGATTCGATTATTATTTCATGTTTTCTAAAGAGATTGTGATCAATGAGCTTGTTTCAAGCTTCAACTTTTAATATTTATCCCTCGTTTTGGCTTCATCAGCTAGGGATTTTTTCTATTTCCAAATGAATTTTTGTTCTCTCTAAGAGAATTTTCCATTTCAAGTGAACTCTGATTTGATTTTGACCCCTATCAAGACCAAATTGGGGTCCTCTATGTAAGGTAGAAGTTTTCATTGTGTTCTAGGTGGTTTTTCTTTTTATGGTATTCTTTGATAATATACTTAGAATTTTTTATCTCAACTCTCTATTTCCACCTTAGATTCCCTTGCTTAGTGATTATTTGGGTTGTGCTTCCTTTGATTTCCCTTATTCGTGGATGTATTTATTCTAGGCTTCGAGGGATATAATAATGGATCAAGGGAAAGGCTTTGTTGAGAGTTTAGATTTCTAAAGTTTGCACTAGGACTTGGATTGTTTCTTTTCCATAAGGATTGCATGGAGATTTAAAAGATAAGGCATGCAGTGTGAAATCATGAAAAGGAAATTTAGGGTAATATAAGCTCAATCCTTATAGCATAAAAAAAAAAAATTCATGAGCAAGATAATAAATTCAGTACTCATATTGCAACAATAATGGGAAACCAATGCAACAAAAACATGGCATCATTGTTTTGGAGGAAAAATACAATAGGCTCTAAAATATGGTATAAGTCAATTTGGCTATAGATTAGTAGTCTAGGGAATATTAGCCAATCCAAATATGGGGAGATAAAGGGAAGAGGAAACAATGCATCAACTCCCTAAGGATGTTGAATATGTCAAGCAAGACTTAGGTCCAACAAAGGAAACATAGGATAACCACACGTCATGCCTTTTGTTAAGTATATATGTTTTGCAAAATGATGAGATATTAAGGTTTATTTTGTAAAATCTACACCAATAAGTTTTTTAGGATTCTTTATCTACTAAACTAGCTATAATGTACAACTACATGAAGAAATATAGCTCTCTTTTATATTGTTGAGCTCTACAATTTTTGAGTCAGCATCTGATGTATTTAAGCTACGAGCTCTGAAACAATTTTAACTTAATATAAAATTCTCACTTATGGTTAAAAAAAGATTAAGAAACAGGGAGGAAGGAGCAAGAGGGGTGATATTTAACCTTGAAGAAAAATATGAAACAAATTAGTACGCATGGGGACTTGGGAAAGCCTTGAATAACCAAGTCAAAGCTCTCTCTCTTTGGCAAGGTCTAAGGCTAAGCATTTCCAAAGGCATAAAAAATTTGATTATTGTTGGTGACTCATTGGTGGTGATACAAATTTGCATGAGTCTATATAAAAACAGGCAACATTTTTAGGTCAACCCATCTCCATTGATAACAAGGATTATTTTAGTCTATGGGGTCTTGGTTTAATGGTGATGAGGCGGGCTGTTATAGCACTCATCACTGGTTCAATTCCCTTCCCCGTTCGAGGTGATGTATCTGGACATGTTGATAAAGATGGAAAAAAAAGGGAAAAAAATGAAAGGTACTACCAAACTTACAAAAAAAAAGATAAAAATGATTGTTTTTTTATTAAAAAAACTTGATTATTTCAAACTCTATCATGTTAAGAGGGAATAATAAGATGGCAGATCATCAAGAAAATTTGGGTATCACTTTACCTCAAGGGGTATTGTATACTAACCTCGAGGTTTCAACATGTCACATCCCTTAATGAGGAGTGATTTAATTATAATGGAAGTGGAGTACAGGTGGTCCATCAAGTTAAGAGCGTATTAGAGGAATAATCCCTTACTTACCACCTCAGGGACGGTAATGAGAATGTTGGTAGTTGTCAAGGGATGCAGAATAATTAAGAACAGGTGGGTGCGGTAGTGTTTAATAACCATGGGAAGGGACAAGTGGAATTTATCAAGCTTCGTATTAAATGGTGATTTAGGTGAGTTCATTTCCAGAACTTCGACATTTCTTCTCGCTTGTTGTGTGATGGTGTTGCAATTGGAGGAGTGTTCCATGACAGGTTTGCAGGCAGGGTGTTTATTTAATTGTGAAGCAAGGGGAGCCTTGATGCAATTAGATCTCTTGGATATAAATAAGAGCTAGGTAATGCAAATTAGGAGCAGAATAGTCTTGGTTCATGTAAGAATTGCGAAGAAAATGGCTTCTACAACTTCAGGTAATGGAAACGATGCTAAGAACTTCTGGCGTAGTGGGAGCATGGCATAGTTGATTGATAATTCAACGAAGTTGGTTGTTAAAGAGATCCAAGAATAGATAACAATGTTGTTGGCTCATGTGAATGGGTTTGGCAAGGATATAGAACTTATGTAGAATGCAATGGAAACACTGAATGTAGGCATGATAAACCTGAGGTATTCGATGGAGAATATTGAAATCAAGGTGGAAACGACAATGGTGTGAGTGTTGAAGGAGGTGTTCGGCTTGTGGGAGGCACCTGGACCAATGGTGGTGGGAGTTGGTGTTGCCACAAATATCGATCAGGAGCCTATTGTTGAGGAAACTGTGAACCTGCATCAATTGCTAGAAGTTGGTCATGACACCAAACAGCAAGATGGCCGTAGGTAGTTTTCCTTTGAATTTTTATGTTATGTCGAACAATTAAGCTCTGCGGAGTGTTTTGGTGAATATATAATATATGTAATATAAAATTAGGCAATATATATAAGGAAGGTAACAGTCATGTCTCACTGAGAATTCTACAAATCTCTGAGACTTCTCTTCTCATAAATGTAAGGGATCTGGCCCGTTTCCAAATTTTTTGTTATGAAAATGTTACCCGTTTCTTTAAAAAAAAATAAAAAAATAAAGAAGATTAGTATTTTGAAATTGTGATTTAATATGAGTGTACTTAAAACAATCTAGGATAAATTATTTTAGTATGTATACCTTCGTAAATTTAGCAGTCAAATCGTTACGCGGAAATGAGTCCCTTGTCCAACAAAAAAAAGTCTCATATGCCAATTTAATGTTTAACTTACCCATAACCTTAAAGTTGAATAATAATAATAATAATAATTAATCTTTTTATCACATTACAACATTAATATAAAATTAAATATAATAATATTTTTAATATTATCCATTAAAATATAATTTAATAAATAATTATATTTTAAATAAATTTAATTAATATAATAAACAAAATAAATATCTTTATTTTTTTTATTTTTTTATTAATATTACATTAAAACTATTGATTTTAAAATGTAAATCGCTTTCAAATTTTATATATCTAATAAATATGATATACTTAAAAAATTAAACGCATTTTAAAGCAAATCCACAAATCCGCACAGAAAACTAAATCGCTTTATTTTAATTAATATAATATCCCATATTATTAATAAAAAAATATACATATAAATATACAAAATATTTTTAAATTTTATAAACAATATTTTCTTTTGCCGCAACTCGCATTTGGGTGTTGTACTTTTCCTTTCAAATGGATTAATGCGATCCATTCCTTCGTGGTGAAGCAAGTGTCCACAAAACCCCTATAACAATCTATCACACGATAATTCCTCTTCTCCACGGAGTAATTATGTATGGGATTAGGACTACCGAGCATCCTTTTACTACTAAAAGTTATTATGAATCAAATCAATTAAAATGTATATTTTTTTGCGATAAATTTTTTATAATATAAAATTTGAAAAGAGGTTTGTATTTGGAGAGATTTGATTTTTAGAAGCTTTGAAAAAAAAATTGGACACTTGAATTGTATAGACTACACAACTTAATTTGCAATTTCAATAATTATTTGTCATTTACAAAATTAATCCAAAAATATACATGGAAAAGGGCCAAAATGTGGAATAGTAAAACTACTTGAAATATTATAATCATTAAAATTTATTTATTTTTCAATTACTTTACATAACATATACATGGGTTTTTTTAACCATATACATAGTTGAAATTGATATATTTTATTTATAAATTACATGATTCATGTATTGAGGAGTTTCCGCAGTGCATTATATTAGATATCATTTTTTGGGATTTAACTGCATTAAGTAAGTCATTCATCTATGACCATTTCCATGAGAAATATTCATAACTAACTAATTTCTCATGATTTTTTAATAGTCCACTTAGCACTCATTGCATTGGGTGATGCTCACAAGGGTGAAGAAGTGGGATTGAAACTAGTGAAATGAATCACATAGCGTCAATCATCACTTCTGGGGCTTGCACCCGGTAACCAGGACTTCCCGGGAGGTCACCCATCCTAGATCACCTTTGGCTCAAGCGCGCTTAATTGTTCCCCACGATCAAGCCCACTTAGTTTGCTACCCCATTTTCAAAACCTTAGCAAGTATTGTGCCTCATGAACCATTCAAGTGAGCTCCCTTCACTCTTTGTATTTAAGCATTAAGGAGCTTTCACAGTGTATTATATTAGATATCATTTTTTTTGGATTTAACTGCGTTAAATAAGTCACTATCCATATTAAAATATTTTTTTGCTATTAATATTTAAACATATATCAATATCACCGAACTTTAACAATATTTAATTTATGACTCACATTAATATTTTTAATTATTATTTATATTTTTTAAATGCTACATATTAATTTTAAAATAAGAATTGAATGAATTACGCATCTCCCTTTTATTATTGTTATTAAAAAGTAATTCAATTTTTTAACTTTCATTAAGCATTGAGATATTTTATTATGGTCAACCTTAAAATAATTTTCATTTTTGTAATAAATTAGCTAACATGGATATTCAAATAGTTTTAAATAGTTTTAAAAAGTAGAAGAAGTATACATCTTCCTTGTACTTAAAACTTAAAAGTGAAAATATAAGATTCTCTTTAACTTTTAGTTATTTTATATTGCTTTAAAGTTGAAATAAACAAGTGTTACATAGTAGCTTTTCCCTGCCATTTGCTCTATATATTAAAAGAATTAGTTACTATGTGTTGTAAATGTACTTGCAAAATGTATCTTCTTATCGAAAGTTTATTCCACTTTATATTGACATATATTTATGAATGATATTATAACAAGCAATTCCTAAAGCTATGCACAAAAACATTTGAACTATATATTAAAAGAATTAGTTACTATGCTTTGTAAATTTACTTGTAAAATGTATCTTCTTATTGAAAGTTTATTCCACTTTATATTGGCATATATCTATCAATGATGTTATAACAATAAATTCCTAAAGATATGCACAAAAACACTTGAGTTGCTCATTAGGTTAGAATTTATTTTCTGAGAATCAATGTTATCCCATGCTTTTAGTTTAGTCATGTTTTTTGTGTTTTTCAAAAGTAAATATGGTGAATTTCACAATTAGAGTTATGCTTGTTAAAAGAAAAGTCAATTATCAATCAAGAAGTTGAATGTAGCAAGAAAGGTGGTTTTAAATGAATTATCAATGTATAGAAGTTTTTAAAAAAAATTATTAATTATAAGGATTTCCCTTAGTGAAATGGAGTGTTGATTTTTTTTATCAAAATTAATTGGAAAAATTGATGCTATATTATTTAATTTCTTGTAAAAATCATTTTAATTAAATTTATGAATGCTAAAAATAATATTTTTTTATTATTAAAAATATATATATAAATTAAAATATTTATATTAAAAAATATTTAAAATAGTTAAATTAACTCTTGTATTGTATTGCGATAAATATAAATATAAATATAAATTAATTAATATTTAAAATTGATTTTGGATGAGTAGATGATTCTATATGCACAACTTTTGACGTGTAGCTATGGGATTGATGAATCCTTCTTCCACGAATTTGTTGATGAAGGATTTTTTTAGCGAATTGTAGTAACCGTATACATTTTTTTTTTCTAAATTAAACTATACAGGTCGAAGCTTGCCTACGGAATTTCTATGCTAGTCAATTCCAGAGGGAGCAAAGTTCAAAAAGACAAAAAAAATTACCACCCCACATGGGGAAACCGGTCCAAAAATCGTTGCCCTTAGTAGAGAAACCAGCATTAACCAGAAAATACCAAGATTTTGCCAAATTGTTCAGGAAATACATGATATCAGAGAAATTAATCAAAACAGAGCGAGGAAACCTCTCATTGCAGTGACTGGATGTCATGCTAAATGTCATGAGGTTGTGGTGGTGGCTCCTCAACGATAAGACACCTGTAATCATCAGAAGAATCGTCATACTTCTTCGAGTGTTGAGCGTTGGGTTCTAGCGTGGTCTCGGTGCGCACAAGGCTGGCGTTGCCTTTCCTCTTCTCACCCACTGAGCATTTTGGAATTCTGCTTCCGCTGCCTTCGCTACTAGAGGAGTGCGCTTCTGGTTTGACCGACAGAGCTTTGGATTTCCGAGAGTGTTGAGGAGGTGCTAAAGAAATTGTAGATTTCCTAGGGCATTTTCTAGAACTTGACCCAACAGAGCTCGAAGGCACCTCCTGAAAGCTGACAGTGATGGTAGTTGTAACTCGAGGTCTGTCCAAGGATCAATCATAGTGGAAATGAGCGGAATTGTCTTTAGGAGGCGGGGAGCCACTGGCATAGTGTATGGAGATGGGTGGGTGTGAGGATTGCCCCCTACCTCTTCCACGGCGGCAATGCATTCTATGCCTCCGCGGCATGCTGGAGCAGCAATGAGCATGAGGGAGGCTAGCTAGCGGAGGCGTTGAAGTCGAGTAAGCGTTGAGGTTGGCATGTAGAGTCTGTGAGACAGTGTGATAGCAGGTGCAATGAGGCAACGAGGCTAACAGAAGGCAGAGATCACAACGTGTCTCTGAGAGCGAGGGGGCACCCGAAGCAGAGACAACAAAAAAACGAAGGTGGCATGAATAGAATGGTGGCAATGGAGGGTGCAACACCATGAAGAAGAACTCAGGGCTGTGGACCAGACAGGCGTTAATGCGAAGGGCAGAGGCAGTAATGTCAACTTGAGATCAGCAGCTAGAGTAGTTAAGGGCTGCAAGACAGGCCCCATACGTGGCCATGTGGTTTGGCCATGTGTCACGCAATGGGGCTGCCACCTCCCGTCCTGGTTCAAACCCCTGCATCTAGGAAGTAACTGTATACATTCATCTAGATTCTCTTAATGTAATTAGTTGATATAGCTTCTTTTAGTGCAATTAGTTGATTGTTTGTTGAATTAACACAAATTTAGAAAACTTTGATATAACAAGCACATTAATTTTTTCAAATTTTTACAAAATGCAACAACTGAATTAAAGAATGAAATAACACAATAAATTGAATTTTGATTTATAAAAGACACCATATTTATTAGATTAAATGCTCACATGAATCAATTGCATATTATAAATCATATTTTTGTCTCACAATCATACATATATGCGAGAAGGTTAAATGAAAGGAAATCACCCTCATGGTGCCTGGCTAAGGATTTTCTCTGCCATTTATTGACGCCAACGTTTTTGGCTCAATGTCTCATTTTTCTTGAAAAAAATAACTCCAACCCAATCTATAAAAAATGTGACACACACACATACGAATACAACGCGGTCGGGAGTCTTAAGGGATTTGGTACTTTGTAATGGATATGAAGATATTAATTGACACTTGTGAGAGGAAGTGGACATGAATTCTTATTATAATATGATTTTTTCACGTACGAATTTGTACTTTGTAAGGGATGTGAAGATCTTACTTCACACTCGGTAGAGGAAGTCTTATTATACGATGGATTTGTATTTATGTATTATAAAGGATGTAAAGATCTAATTCAGAACTCAGAAAGGATGAAGTAAGTATTCCAATTCATGTATCAGAAACCATGAAGTAAAGAACGTAATTCAACCCTTGGACGGTATTATAAAAAAAATTAATAATAAAAAATACATGTTTTTTAATTGTTGATGGTGACACATTAGTAAAATAATCTTTTGTATATAGCTTGTCATGTATCCTAAGCTCAACATGGTAATTTTTTTTTTTTTTTTACTTTTAGAGATTCTTTCGCTTTACCTGGTAAGGCAATGAAAGTGTCTGATTATCGAGCCATTTCAGCCTTCGTTTGGTGCAGGTCAGCAACCAATTTCACTTCACCAGTGATCTTAGTAAATCTTATTAGTTAGATCTTTGAAACTGAGGGCTTACATGTGGTAATTATATCAATCGTGAGGATGAGGCGCCTCCTTGGCCCTTTGATGGCATGAAGACATGTCAATGTGCAAAAAAAAACAGAGAGAAAATGTATGTTTTTACCTGGAGAGGCCTTAGGGATGAAGAACGTCAGGCTCAACCCATAATGACTAATTTATTGCTATCCTCGGCCGTGTGTTTGCTCCGGAAACCAACTCTTCTAATGAAATACAACATAAATTTATTCACACTATGGGCTCAACAATAGTAGCATCAACAACATATCGAGTGAGTGTAGGATTATTGATGTTTTATGATTCTTTTAATCAACACTATCCAAATATGTATATTCATTTTTGTTTTTTAATATAGCCAACATTGTTTATTTATTTCTAGATAATATTTTATTTTTATTTGAAAAGGGACACATGTCACTTCAGTATTGAATATAGATAGAATCACACATCTGCCTAATATTGGGTTGCAAATGAGCCTCTTGATGCAATAAATCAAATCAATCAAAATATATAACATCATTTTTTTTTATAAAATTAAATTTAATTTGAATATGTTTCTTTAATTTTTAAAAAGGTTTAGATATTGTTTTTAGGATTAAATTTTTTAAAGAGTATTAAAAGAGAGAAATATTTATTTTGAGTTGAGTTTTCTTGTGACAAGGTTGTATCAAAACATTATTTCCAATTTTAGGATCAATAAGAGTTGTCCGAAAGAAATTAATTGTAGTATTGGAGTCAAGTAAGAGTGTCCCTTGTCCTCTACTATTTTTGGTGTGTGTGTATGTGTGCAAGTTAAAAGATTTTTTGGAAGAAGTGGGATCTATTGGACCCACTCTCATTATTATAGTCATCACTCTTGTTCTTTATGTGGATAATATTGTTCTTTTGGAAAGGAAACCTTACAATATTAATTAGATACTAAAAATTCTTCAATATTTTTGTTTTAAGATGGACAAAATGAAAGTCATGATAATTAAATCTCCAAAGATCACATATGTTATTTGCATATATGAAAACAAAAACGTAGAGGAAATTTCTTCATGGAATCAAGATCTATCACAAGCTCAATTGAAATTATAGCATCAAGAGAAGGATAAATGGAGGAACAAAGTTACCAAATTAAAGAATTTGATTGGGTTCTTGTTTTAGAGGTCGTATTTAGTGTTGATTTTTAAGAGAAGGATAAATGGAGGAACAAAGTAAGAAAATTAAAGAATTTGATTGGGTTCTTGTTTTAGAGGTCGTATTTAGTGTTGATTTTTATGTCAATTTCGAAAAGTGGTGATTCACCCTTTTTTGAGAGGGGTGTTTTTTTAAACTAAATATTCTTATCTATGAAGTATGAACATTTTTTTAAATGTTTTTTAAACCATTTTTTTTCATTATGAAATTTTCAATTTTTTCATTATGTTTAAAATTATAAAAAAAGAGTTAAAAATATCCATACAATTATGTATCCTTAGTTAATTTAGGATGGCATGTTTTAGATATAGTGTAAAATAACATTTTTAATGTTTCATTATCTTTACATCAATACACAACAAATAGTTGTCACTAAAAAACGATAATTTTACATTTGACAAAAAAATATGCATTTCAAATGTAGAAATAATTAAAAAGATACAGAGATCCAAATCTTTTTTCTTAAAATGGCATGTCAAATAAAGAAATTTTATGGAAAAAAATACCTTTTTTAATAAATTTAATGTTAAAAGATGACAATATTTAAATTTTATTTCCCATAAACAATGATTCACATAAAAAATAAATTAAAAAACATAATAAAATATCAATCATAAAACAACAATAAATGAGTACTTATTCTTATAATAAAATCTCAATGTCAAAGTATTACAAGTATAAATTATTAATAGTTTCCAAACTGAGCTTGTTTTTTAAGCATAACTTAAAATTAATCAACAATAGATGATATATAATCTAGATTCATCATCTTTAAGAGCTTCTTTATCATTTTTATTCATGGTATTATGTGCTTCTATTGGGTCATTTTCCTCTGTCATTGGATCTTTTATGTCCGCAAATCTCCCAAAGTATTCCTTTCTGATCAATCCATCTAACGATGACTAAGGTTCCTTTTATTTTTTTGTCACATGTGATTCATTAAAATCTCCTTTCCTCAAACCAACTTCTTGCATTGCATTTGGAAGAAATTTAATAGTATTAATTATTTGATAAATAAAATTGCATTGCAATGAGTCGTTTTCAATGGTTATGCATTTTTTTACTTTTTTGTAAGTAGCATGCTAGTGTTGTACCTAACCACCAAATACAAAAAAAAAAAAATTAAGTAAATTGGTATAAAAATGATGCCAGGATTCTGGGTTAAATTAGATCCTAGCATATAAACCAGTGTGTTTCCTTCAGCATGAAAACACTCATCTAATTCTTCATTAAACAAAACAACTGATGTTGTGCAATATATATATATATATATATATATATATATATATATGGAAAGAGAGCCACAGAATAAAAATATTGATTTAAAACATAAGAACTCTTCGACCAAATATTACAATGGGCAGCCTCTTGGCTCTCGGCCCTTCAAAACATCTCTCTGACTCTCTCTCTATTCCTCACTCTCCTCACCTCTCCCAGTTGTTTTTCATCCTCACAAAAACCCTCCTATTTATACATAAATAATGGATTTATTTCACTCCATAAATTCTTCCACACAAATCTCAACTAAAATCTAAATTAGATTTATTCTAGTTTTGGACTCAAAAAAGTCCCGTATATGGAATTCCTACTCCCTATATTATCTACCTAATTCAAATCCACTCATATCTTTAATTATTTAAGGAATATTTACAATAATCCTCACATTTATAATTTCTCTCCTAATTTATTAAAAATGAGCAAATTAATTAATAAAATAATTAAAATATTTCACCCCCTTAATTACACAATTGAATAATGAAAATTTTACTTTGATGCTCCTGCATCAGACTCCCCATGTAGAGAAGTTTCCATAGACTCATGTCTATGAGGTCTGTCGCTTTTCTGTAACAATGCGACAGCCACAAGTCTTGATGACTTGCTCCCTCCAGGATTCCAAAGTCTATTATGTCGTTGGTCCTTCGAAGTATCAACTTGATTTGGTAACTCATCATTCACTCTGTTGATTGGATTCCATCGTCTTCTCCAACACTTTCTTCTGCCAATTCCTTGGAGTAATTCCTCTTTTTTGAACTCTTTCGTCTCCAACTGAGCTGAATATTCAACTTTCTTGCAATGAAGAATAATTAAGAACTCCTTCTTGATTACAACTATAGTCTTTGGTTTCTTTTATAGCAACAACTCTCTCATGTGGTGTTGTACCTGCATTCACCAACAAATTGTTAGTTTTAAAAAAATAAGACCTTTCGGCCTCTTTTGATGCTTCAGGCATCAATCTCCCATCATCAACTTTCTGGACTTCAATAGATTCTGTTTCGAACTGCTGGCTGCTTCCATATTCATCCTGCTAGATTAATATTTCTGTCTCCTTTTTGTCTCTATGGACACAACTCCCTTGCTGCTCCTAATCTTTCATCTCAACTCCAAATAATTTCCGCTCAACTTCTCTGACATCGACATCATATCTGTTAATGTCACTTTCTATACATACACTTACATCATTATCTGAAAAGTTATAACATTCATTCAAATCTATAAACATTTCATCTCTATCATGCATAGTAACTGTAATTTCCTCTGGATTAGGTTCTGCGAGTTTTACTTCTCCATCAGGTTCCTTAAGCCATCGTTTCAAGAATTCTATTTCCATGTGAAATCTTTTCAGCACTTCATCACAACTTTCCTTCCCAGCTTCATACTCCCTCTGGCAATCTTCCTGAGCTGTCCTGGTTTCAGCATCATTACATTGTAAACTTTTGTTAGCAAATTCACTAAACAACATTTGTTTACCTCCTTGGAATATTTCTTCGGCATTCCATTTTTCTTATGCTCCATAATAGCTTCAACTTGTTGTTTTACCCCAACCAAAAATTCATTTATGCTTTCTCCTTATTGTAACAAATCAATACCTTTCTCCTCTGAAAGGCATTCTCCATTAGACTCCACCTCAAGAGTTTCATTCTCCTCTGTGACATTTTCATCATACTGCTCACCATCTCTCACACATCCTGCAAACATACATAAATTGTGAGAGAAAATACAAGGCTTCATAGCCTCATCTTCTTCTCTCGCTTACACATCTTCAGACTCTTCTGAACTATCCCAATAGTTCATGAGATCTTTCTCATTGATCTCTTCACCCTGTTCTGGGCCACAAATGGAAACATCCATTTTTAACTCAGCCTCTCTGAGTTCTTCACAACTCAACATCTGCTAGAGCTTCTTCAGCTCTTTTGTCAACTATATGTTTACCTTCTTTTCGCTCTTTGCATGTAGCCTCTGCCACTTTACCTTATTTCTCATGGTCTAACCATGTGTCTAGTCTTTCACATTTTCCTACAATAGCTCCATTAACAATTCAAGGTGATTTGTTATCTCAACCTTCTCTCGCTCGTACTCTTCATCTGTCAACTGCTCACATATGCCACTTACCTTGGCATTTTCCTTCTTCTTCCTTTTGTTGTGGTCTTCATCAGATCTTCTGAAATGACTATCAACAGTCATCTTCTCTTCCTTTGTGAACTTTATCTATTCACGTGTGGATTTCATTCAATCCCCTTTTCAACAATCCTTCACACTTTCCATTCATCAATGCAAGCTTTCCTCCTATGCTTGGCTTCTCTTGGTTCTTTGTCTTGGAACCAATTTCTGGACAATTCTCTTGCTTCATTTTGCTGCAAACAACGCTTTAGTAATTCATGTGTTATAATTACCAATTCTTTTGGGTGTCGGGATCTGCCAATCATGCACCCAATTACATTCAAAAATTTTATTTAGCCTACGACTCTTTGACTTCAGACTTACACCGATTCTTCATCTTGGATGAAAATACTCAATCTTAACTCAAACTATCCAAACTTTCATTTGACTCTAACATTTGTTTTGACTTCAAGCTTTGCCCCAATAATAATGATAGTGGATATTTTGACTTAATTCAAATTTACAATTCTCCAACAATCATACACCCCTAATACACTTTTAGGATGTAAAATTTTCACTTTCTTTAATATTTCATTCTTATGAAAAATCATCAGTTTTCCCTTATCATTTCACATGATACTGAAGTCTTTAGTCGAAATGCGATTCAGGCTTTCCAAGTTTTATTTTAAGGTGAAAATAAGTAAACCATTCAATGTTCAATGTTCAAAAATACCTTCCTGAATTATCATACCTCATGCCCTCTTAAGGTTATTAACAAACCTTCTCTCTGCAAACTCAATTCTCTGGATTCCACTCTTATGTGTTGCCTTTGTCACTGTAAACACTCGCATGGTCACAAGCTCGTCATCTTAATGCAAACATTTCCCTGCACTTATATGCACCATACAACATCAATTCGCATCTCTTCACCTGTATACAGAGAACAAGCTATTCATATTTCAACCTCTTCGATGTACAACCTGTACATTATGTCCATCCTGAATATCACCTCCATAGATATTGCCACATGATGGTAAAACAAAGATTTTACACATCAAGCAATTGTGTTTAAAATCTTTAAAACACAAATCAAAAGAATTCTCTCATTCCAACTACAAGCTTTGGTCCAAAATGACTTAACCAAAACTATGACGAATCCACATCATGCATAATAAACCCTCTCACATAAAAATGCATGTTTCTCTTTATATCACCTAGGATAGCGCATTTTCATTTATTTTTCCATTCATTTATACTTCCGCATTTGCAACATTTTCACTTTAATTTTGAACCGCATGTTGACACATATAAATCATCTCCAAAAAAATAATTATTTATAATTTCGATTTTGGTTAAGAAAACCAAAATTGTCAACACATAACATGTTTATTCATACCTTTTCCCTTGACTCATAATTCCGTTGCATCTCTCCAATTCATATTTTTTGTCATCAAGACTGCCAACGTAGTTATGAATGCCAGTTCATACTGTCATCACCTCCCAACTCCACTATGACAGCATCAGAGGTTAATGTGGTCTTGGAAACCAGGTTTGCACGTTGACGCAAAAATGAAACAAATATGCCCTTTCAGTAGCTCCAAATTTGAGTGTTGTTCTTCCTCACGCTTCCGCGGCTTCACTCTACAACTTCCCAATTCCAAAATGATGTAGGAAAACATAATTCCCACTTTCAATTTAATATAGTAAGATATTCAATTTTACTAAGGTCCAGATTTGCAGTTCTAACTTTATGGAATGATTATGTATTCACCACTTAATGGAAATTCCAATTTCCGCTCCTATTAACACATATGACAATCCGGCTTATGGCAATGTTTTTATGCAAGCTTCATTCACAACTAAGAACAACAATCTTTGGGGACATGGTTGTAAATCCAACAATGTCAAAACATTGCTTTGCAAATATTTATTCAGTTTTTAAAACCAAACAAACACAACGCAATCTTTATATTTGAATCCATGCTCACCTAAACCAATATAGTTTATAACTCAATGTCGTAGCCAAGCAACATGCTAATCACCACAATTTCGAATTCAATTTAATTTTTATGCAATTCACAACAAAATGCAGTCATTGTTGTAAATGGGAAACTAATTCACGGAAAATGTCTGCGTATATAACCTCTAATTTCACTGAAACCAATTACGCTGCATTTCTGGAAGTGTTTATCGTAGAGCTGTTCTGTGTCACAGACGACCCGATGGACATTGTCAATTTCTTCGTAGACACCAATGCCTCGGACCAATACGTCTTTGCTAGTATTAACACAGTGTTAAAGTTAGATCCAGCTTCACTGAAGGACGTGATACACCTTTACTCCATCCCTCCGACCTATAATGTCGTCCTTTTCTTTAGTTCAAGCAACCAAAATTTCTTTTACTGCAAACACCCTTCCAATCGCTCTTAACGCTTCCAATCTTGCTGCCAATTCATCCATCCTCGCTTCAATGTTGTCCTTCCTTCAAATCACAACATCGATTTTCTCATACATTTCCCAACTCGACTTCACTAGCGATGTAAACTCCAGGTTCTTACCATATTCGTTGAGTCCACCAAGGACCACTACAATTATATAACACAGTCAAAACTGCATTTAAAAATACAAATCATTAGTTAAACCTAAAGTTTCATATCTGTCACAATCGATATCATTACCATTCAACGTTCTCGGCAAAGCAGTCATAACAACTCCGCATTATGGCTTTTTGTGCTGGTGTGATACATTACAATCAATGCATCATGATTCAACCTAATTGTTATATACCTTCAATCCACTGCAGCGTCCCTCGATTGTTCTTGAAATGCGTCAAGCCATCTGTTGGCAGCATCCTTCAACTACGATGCTTGATTACGATGCTTCAAGCCACTTTCTTCTCTTTACTGCGTGCATACAGCTCCACAGCCCACTACTAATTCACATTCAATTGCTTCATACTACAGCTCCGCCTGCGAGCTAGTAGTTCGCTACACAATTGCAGCATTGTCCAGCTACGGGAGGCATTACCACGGCTTGTCAATTGATTACCTGCGTTCAACCTTTTCACCAACGTATTCGACCTCCTGCACCCACATTCTCCAATAGACAGTATATATATATAAACAGATATACAAGTTGCAGATTTAAAACAAAATGTAGAACAGGCACCTTTCAGCTCTAATACCAAAATGATGTTAGGATTTTGGGTTAAATCAGATCCTAGCATATAAACCAGTGTGTTTTCTTTAGCATGAAAACACTCATCTAATTCTTCATTAAACAAAACAACTGATGTTGTGCAATATATATATATAAAGGGAAAGAGAGCCACAGAATAAAAATACTGATTTAAAACATAAGAACTCTTCAACCAAATATTACAATGGGCGGCCTCTTGGCTCTCGACCCTTCAAAACATCTCTCTGAATCTCTCTCTATTCCTCACTCTCCTCACCTCTCTCAGCTGTTTTTTCATCCTCACAAAAACCCTCCTATTTATACATAAATAATGGATTTATTTCACTCCATATATTCCTCCACACAATTCTCAACTAAAATCTAAATTAGATTTATTCTAGTTTTGGACTCAACAAAGTCTCGTATATGGAATTCCTACTCCCTAGATTATCTACCTAATTCAAATCCACTCATATCTTTAATTATTTAAGTAATATTTACAATAATCCTCACATTTATAATTTCTCTCCTAATTTATTAAAACTGAGCAAATTAATTAATAAAATAATTAAAATATCTCACCCCCTTAATTACACAATTGAATAATGAAGTTTTATTAATAAATATAAAACTTAATAAAACATATAAATTTAAGAATATTAAATATTGAAGTTTTATTTCATATCATAAATCTTACATGAACCTGAGAACAAATCAAGAACCCAATCTCCTTCATTTCAATATAAATATAAAAGATAATTAATTAGTGCTTATGGTTTTTGATAGATGTTAATGATCTCTCCTTTCACATGTTTCTCCTCATATGTTAGTTTTCTTACTGCAACATTATAAATATTTACTTACCATGACTCTTTCCATCTACTTCATTCATAAGAATAGATTTATAAGTATCAACTTATGTGCACGATTGAACATATATTATAATAGAATCATTTGTAATTAGTTGACCTATGGAGCTAATAAAATTTATCTTTTTCCTATAACATGAAATAATAAAAATTCAATTTACTTATGCATAAATAAAATGTATTCGTAATATTAATAACTAAACATACAATTTCAATGTCTTACCATAAAAGCTACATCCTTGAGTTTACTTTGCCCTTGAAGCTTAACAGTACTAATGTCAATTGTGTGTTTAAATGAAAAGTTACAAATCTCCAAAGTGGTGATGTTTTGACTTCTAGAAATCTTGTAACCACTTTATTGAAAGCTTGGTAACCATAAGGCTAATTATCATATCCAATGTTTTGGAAATTGAAACCACGAGGAATATCTGCAATAACTAGAGCATATTCATTTTTAGGAATAATATTTGCAAAATTTTCACAATCACCTAATATTATTTGATATGGAACAATGTTGAGTGCATTCCACATGTAGTGATCAAGAGTATAATCAAGTTCAACATTTTTAATATATTGTCTTCATTCCTTTTCTAACTTAAATTTTTGAATAAAACTTTTGAATGTATCAAGTACTCCATTTGAATTCCTCTTCAACATATTTAATGAAGTAGACAAAGATGCATATAAATAATAAAATAAGATAGTGTACAAATGAATAAAATAATGTATTAAATCAACATAAAGTTTTTAATGCAACAAAAATTTATCTCAACATTATTGCAAAACTTGCAACTATGTAGTTGCACCTGACATCATTCCAACTCTATTCATTTAAAATTTTAACCATTTATTCTTTTATTCTCATATAATTATTGTAATTGAATAAAAAAATAAAAATATTTCATAATGACATATATAATAAATATTTATAAATTCAATATGTTAAAATGAAAAAAAATAAAAAACCAAACATAAATAAAAAAATTCAACAGACTTACTTTTGAGATTCATTGAACATTTATTCTATTGACAATTCATTTGATTTTACACATGATAATATTTGTCTAACAAGTATTTCATCCTTCACTCCTGGCATTTCTCTCCAAGGTGTGATAATCACATCTTCTGAAATATTATTCATTTCAAGACCTTCCTTACAAGTGCTACATGTTAAGGATTTAGAATTTTTAACTCTTTGATATTTTGTGCCAATATTCTCTCACATGCAACAATTTTCATTGATTAAATCCCATGTATCCCCAGTTTTAAATCCCAATTGGAAAAATCTATCCAAGGCTCTTAATGCATCACTTAATTTGCGATTTTTTCCTTTAACATTTTCATCATCAGTTGGGAAGCCTATTTTCATACAACATTTCCTTCGAAATCTTGGAGTAACATTTATCTTATCCCTATCACATAGTTATTCAAATTCATTATGAATAAATATAAATCTTTGGATGAAATTCATAGATATCCTATACTCATTATCTATATAATGATCCCATACCAATAAATTTACTTCTACATCTATTGAACTGGCGTAAATGATACATTTCATTGTTTTAGAAAGTGAGTTATTGAGATACTCCTACATCAATTATCTTCTAACCTCTACATAATGGTTTCCTACAATCACATATATTTGTAGTAAAAAAAAATTGATCTATTAAAGTCCTTGTTGAGAACCTCCATTCGATCAGCAAGAATGACATAGACAACCAAATGTGCATATGGATTATACTTAATTAATGTTTTCTGGTTATGAACATGCAAGTGGCGTGGCTTCCTAATTTGGTATTGAGATTTCCCTTATGTGGGTCTATAAAGTTTTATGACATCAAACTAAAGTGTATGACTCTAACCAACCGTTTTTTTATGCCTCAATTGATTTCAAACAACATTTTTTTGTGTGTGAATAATACCATCCTCTAAATCAACACTTGGTGTTATGATTTCTCTACTAGTTTCATAACTTTAACTATATTCTTCAGTGACAACCATGGTTTTTCATAGTGACCAACAACATTTTATTTTTTCATCTTATCATTTAAAGTAATTTATTCTAAATCATTAATATGCTAATAATCAGCTAGAATAGTAACACCCTTGGGCATACTTTTTATTTTTTTATGGTCCTTTTTCTTTCCAACAAGAGTGGTAGCCTCATTGTCACCAATTACAGTATCATCTTCATTCTGAGTTTCCACATGTTGAAAATTAACCTTTCTATCCTTATTAGATTGATAATTTCTATTCTTTATTTTCTAATTCTGAGTATCTACTCTTGTAATTTCGATTCTTATCGTTCTACATTTATTTCTCCTTTCTTCTTTTGTGTTATCAACATGAAAATTGCTAATCACTTCCATGATATATGTCTCTTTATAATAAATTATCTCCAACATAATTGAATATGGTATAATAAAATCATGTCAAAATAAAATATAACATTTCAGTGATAAATAATTTTTAAAAACAATATAATGGTACTTAAAATAATACACACTACATAACTATGCATAAGAAAAATTATATTTCCTGTATGAATGTTTTCCATGATAAATGCACAAATATTTGTAAAATATTTTCCTATGTTATAATTTATCCTTTTAAAACAATATTTAACCTTGTTGTATGTCTTGACGTGTTTTACAAGAGCATCACTAGTACAAATATAAATGACCAATTTTTAGTCGGTGACCAATAGTAGATAATTTACAGTATCTTATAACACGACCAATTTTTAGTCATTTTTAGCTTAGTCATTAATTGGTGTCTCAATTTTATAATATAGTAGTATAGTTAGTCATTAATTTGGTAATTAATTTAGTCATTGATTTGGTCATTAATTAAGTCATTGATTTAGTCATTAATTGCCACAATTAATGACCAAATATGCAACATAATATATTACTATATGATCACCCAAAAAAACCAATTAATGACCAAAGAAATATAACCAAAATATTGGTCGTGTTATAAGATACTGTAAATTAACTACTAATAGTCATATATATGCAAATTTTAGTCATTTTTTGAACCCAATTAATGACTAAAGAAATATGACTAAATTTCGGCCATGTTATAAGATACTATAAATTAGCTGCCAATAGTCATATATGTGCAAAATTTAGTCATCATTTGTAATCATAAATTTATCATTTGCAGTAGTCATTTATCTTTTTTGGTAGTTTCATATTCATTATATAAACGAATGATTTAGTAGTTTACATTCATTTTGCTTACTTTCATTAATACTCATTATAAACGAATAATTTAGTTGTATATTCATTTTATTTTTGTTCATAATTAATCAATATAAACAACTAATTTAACAGTTTTTTATTGATTGTGTATTCATTATTAATCAACATAAATTAATTAGTATGATTTTGCAACTAAATGAAAAAAATTGCCATACAATGTGCATATTCATCTAATATGAAAACACAAAATTACATATATTAATTACAATACTAAATAATATCAAGTGAAACTATAAATAATTTCAGCCACAAATTATATTATATAAAATGTCTATTACAATATGAGTTTCCAACTTAATATTGGTTGGACTACAATTTACACATGAAATGTTTTTTTATCACTTTAAAACATTATCATTGGGTTGCCAAAGCATTACAAATGAATTCACCAACTCTAGAGACTTGACTGTCAGTGTCTATGTATGTGTCTTATGTGGGATATTTACTCTAAGTGTATCACTAGACCGGTTCTCTTCTCTCTCTCTTTTTGCATTTGTTGCTTGGTGTTATTTTTCTCTTTCTTCAATTCCTGATTCGAACCATCAATACTAACTTTCTCTCCTGAAAATGAAGAATATACAATGCAGAGTATAAGACATGAAAGACGATGAACACTAGAATATAAACTAAAATATATTATAAAATATTTATATGAAATATACCTCAACATCAGCATGTTAATGCCATTTTTCCCCATAATATCAAGAAACTCAAACAAGTTTTCTTCAGTTGGGCGATATTGGCCACTATGTGGCCAGATGACCTATATAAACAAAGCAAATAAAACGTCACCATAGAAAATAAAATATTAGTAACTTTGTATTCAACCTTCAAAGAAATCTTAGGCACAATCATGCCAACTAAGTTACATGCTAAAAAGCTCAAGTTGTAGATAACTTGTGTAAACGTGTAATATGAGGTGTGATGTCTAATCCTTGTCATTTTATTCGCAACAAAATTTCATTCTCTAACACATGAATTTGGTTAAGTATATAAACAACCTGTGTTCAAATAACAACATGAAACTTTTCTAATAGTCATGAAAATCTTTTAACACAAAACAACTAAAAGGATTTTAATTAATATCGTGTAAAACTAATTTTATCTTCAAGCTTTGGATGGTTTTTAAATGGACATGATACCAAGTATTTTCAATTTCATAGTTACAATGCAAAAAAATAAAAAATAAAAACATTCAAAATACAATCAAACAATAAAGAGAGGATATCATGGAATGGACATTGCAATTATCATTTTACCTATCCACTGGTGTCTTGTCTAGCATTCCTAAAACATTTACTTTCCCAAAATAACCATGAGGTTAAAGAATAACAACATTAAAAACCACGAGAATCCATACCATAAACATCCAAAGTCGATTCAAGTGACTGAAAGATCTCCAACAACAAATGAATCATATCAAATGCATGCTCCGCATTGTCTCCCCGTCTTTTTTCCAATCCCATTTCCTGTAACCTGCCTACACCAAAGTCAAGTAACAATCAAACGAAAGCATTGACATTTGTTTTTATCTTTTATATCTATAAACTTTGAATCTAATTTGTTTCAGGAACATATTAATTCATATTTAAAGCATTCCTGTCATGAGAAGGTATCAATCAAGTAGGACATTAGAAAAATCGACCTCAATGAGGTCCTCAAACAATTCTTACAATATCAATATTTTTTTTCTATGATATATTAGGTAGAAAAAAGAAATATATGCAAAAGAAAAATTCATATATTACTTTTGTTCAAACTCTTTATATGGTGTATTCTTGGGTGACTTTTTAAGATGTTCCTCTCCCTTTACCAAAGTGGATTGTAGTTTGGTTAAACTCTATATCCTTTCATTCAGCATCAATTTATGCAAGATAAAATGTCACACATTATTCTTTCCCATTTCTCAACATGCTACAAATGATAAATTCAAAGTCACATAAAACCAAGAGCAAACCCTTTTCTAACCAAAACAAACAAACTAACAATTCCTCTAATAAAACTCCACACCTCATAAATTACTCCATCACGTGCTTAGGCTAAAGGTGATATTCTTTGAATTATCTTTTGGTCATACTTAATGGGATATTTTTATGTTTACCGCGATGACAATTTGGTGTTAAAATAAATATATAATCTAGGTTATTATCAATGAAATTCAAGTATAATTAAAAAAAAAATAACGTCATTGCAAGGTAGTGGAGAAGAAAACATCTTCATAATTAGACTTCTCTATTTTAGTTTGATTTGAGTTGATTTTATATTTGAATATATAGTTTTCTCTAAAGAAGTGAAATAGAAATATGAGAATCGAAAGTGAATCGAAATAGCCCAGACAATCCCAAAGCTTCCTCTCATGGTTATACATACCTATCTCCTAGCCTTGTTAAAATAATGTGCTTTACATTATTCAAAGAGTAAAATGAATTTGCTACAAAAAAAATTGTGATTATCATGATATTGATTATAAGATCCACAAAGAAAGATGTCAATTGGGTTTATCTCTAGTGGTTGGGATGAATGATTCTTATCCTTCCCACCCAATTTTAATTTCTATAAGTGACGTATTGAGCTCATAACAAGTATATTGGTGTAATGACATTGAACTTTGTTGTTGATGGGCATTTAGTAAGGTAAATATTTTGGCCATCATTCTTTCTAATTCACTCCAAAAACGATTGGCCAATTGCCACATAAGTGGTCATAGTTGCAGCTTGTGAATTCTATCCTAACATATAGCCTATTTCATCATGACATTCATCTACCTTACCAAAACATTCGACTTATTTATTTATTGTATTCATTCAAAAACAAATGTGGTATTGACATAGTTAATTCAACTAAATCACCCATTTTTAGCTTCAGACAAGGATCACTAACGGTTTTGTGATTCACTCTCGGCCTCAAAGTCTCTTGCATTGGAAAATAATATGATGTAAAAAGTGAACTTCCATAAGCTATTTTGTCTAGAAAATCCTTCACAATTGAGTTTGAAGGCAGTTCTTACATAGTCATCTATTTAAAAACAAAAAAAAATCATTTATTCATGAAATTGATATTATGGTAGAAATTTCAAACAACATGCATAAAAAATTATGTAATATTAGCAAATGAAATTCAAAACAAGAAGATTTCAAAGCAACTACATCATAATATGGTGTTTTTAAGAATATCATACTCAATTTATCATCTCCCAACGTAATTACAAGGACACTATCATTTGTGCACATGGTGGGTTGCATAATTTATCCATATGTGGGCATCCATATTTATGGGAAGGGAAAGTGCAAGGTGTTCTCATATGTACATCTTGGGATATAAAACACAGTTCAATGTCCATAATCTCAGTGCTCCACGTTATCACCCATCTTACGCACTCGACCATTTGAATAATGAAGGAAGAGTGTGTTGCTTCACCCTCCTTGTACCTCCAATGTGAAGGAACTCCAAACTCAAATTTTTGATGCATTTATTTAGTCGGTATTTGCATTTCAGGTGGTATTCCATCATCCCCAAAAACAAAAATATGAAAAGACTGATACCTAAAGCATTTGGACCACAACAACAACAAGTGTTAGGAGAGTAACCCAAAAAATCCCATTGGTTTGTGCCTAGCCTAATCTAGCCTAATGCAACATGGAGAGATTTGAGCCTCCCGATAGCTTAAGTAGATGTTACATGTCCTAGAGCACTCCCGGGATGTTGGTCTATTTTAACCAGGAGTAGACCAAGCATGATGATGCCACTGGACCAAGCATGCCCCCAAGCTGGCCTTGACACAACCTAATGGGCAGGACTTGATTCAAATCCCAGATGAGGATTGGCTCCCATTGAGAGACTTGGGAGGGCTTGTTCCACTTGGAGAAACCCTATCACTGGAGAGAGGAGGCCTTGTTTTGACAGTTGGAAACCCATGGAGATGACACAATGGCACTTTATCTAGACTTGGGACCCCAGAGGAAGGTTTGAGGTCGATTTGAAGGAACTTCCTGAAAATTTAGATGATCATAGAATCATGGCACTTTTTCAGACGTCACTTCACCATGGTGATGGCCTTTGGAGCCTTAAAATGGCATGACGTCAACCTTTCTAGAGGCTATATCTCATACGTGTAGGAAATTATGGTTTATTTTATCACTTAGCTAGTGGGTTGGCTTGTAACCAAAGATTATCTTATGGCAAACTTGTTTTAGGGGCTTCATTAGTTAAATATTTGTTGAGATAGGCCTAGTATAAATATATATTGGAAGGTGATCATTGTTTGAACTATTAATATGCCATTAACATTAAAATTTGGTCCACCTAGATGCATATATGATCTTAGTCTTTGATGGATGGTTGCTTTCACTTGATTTCATGTTGGTTTTGTCAAGTCGTCCACAACAACCTAGGCCTTGAGGGCACCCACTCGTAAGTACCCAGACCTATTTAGAGAAATAGATGGCTTAGTAGATGCAACATTGAGAGAGTTGAGCCTCCTGATAGCTTGAGTAGATTTTACATGTCCTAGAGGACCCTCAGGACCCAGGAAGTTTTTCTACTTTGAACAAGCATAAAGGATAATTCATGATGACACCATTGCACCCATCATGCCCCTAGGATGGCCTTAACACAACCTGATGGGAAGGACTTGATTCATAAACCAAATGAGGATGGTCCCCAATTGAGAGACTTGGGAGGGATTGTTTCACTTGGAGAAGCCCTAATGCTGGAGAGAGGAGGATTTTGTTTTACAGTTGGAAACCCATGGATATGACATGATGGTACCCCAACTACACTTGGGACCTCATAGGAGGGTTTGAGGTGGATTTGAGGGAATGTCTTCAAATTGTAGATGATCCTAGCATCATGGAAATTTTTCATACCTCGATTCACCATGGCATGGAATTTGGAGCCCTAAAAGGGCACGACAACTACTTTTCTAGAGGTTACGGCTCACACGTGTGGGAAATTAGGGTTTATTTTCTCACTTAGCTAGTGGTTTGGCTTGTAATCCAAGATTATCTTATGTCAAACATGTTTTAGGGGCTTAATTAGTTAGAAATTTGTTGAGGCATACCTCATATAAATAGAGGTCACCTCACTTTCATTTTCATGATCACTTGTGGATCATTTCAGCCTCTTTGAAGGATTTCGGCCTAGCTGAATAAACTTGTAACTTTGTGGAGATGTGATCTTTTGTGGAATATATTCTTTTGGAGACATTCTCTTGTTTTGGAGACACCATTTTGGGAATATAAAGGATCAGTCCATGCATCTCTTTTAAGTATTTTATATTGTTGAATATATTTTTATAGCTATTGCATGGAATGGTTATTGTTAGGGCTTTTTTGTGCTAGTTTTTGTTGAATATTTTTCTATGAATAATTGGAGAATTATTGTATGCATTACCCATAATAATGTGTAGAAATCCCTTGAATAAACCTTCACGTTAAGATCTCTTCAATGATATAGTCCCCTCATAAATGATAGATAGCGTTTTGAAAAACTAGGATTCTTCATCATCCCTTACTCCATTCTAGGGTTTGATTATTCCATGAGTAGATATCCCTCCAGAATCCATCACCCAAGATCAAGCATTTCCCTTTACACATAGGTGATCACACCATAAAAACTCTCTTAGATCCGAATTTTCTCCCTCTTCTTAAAATTTTGTCCCTTTAAGACAAGTAACTGAGCTAGGGTTAGGACCGAAATCAACTAGGAGGAGTGTGTTTTCCTTTGGGAGGATTCAACACATGGTTGGTGACTCATTTCCTCAAAATCATCCCTTTATCACAATGAATTCTTCCATTTTAGGGTTGACGTCATAAGCCCCAGGGTAAACCCTAAATTATCCTTAGGCTTCAACTTAAGGCTTTTTTAGGGCTTTTTGTTTCAAATATTGATCATATTTATCTTGTAAAGCCTTTTCTTGGTGTTTTTTACCATGGTAAGCTTGTTATCATTTCTTATTCACTAAACCCTAGTTCACTTGTGCCCTATATAGGTCTTTCGAAGGAACGCTTTGCCTTGTCCTTACTAGTTTGAACCTTGTCTTTAAGTTGAGTGCCTTTCATTAGCTTATCCTTGTCACCTCCAACCCTTAGACTTGAATATCCATTAGGTGACCTACACAGGGAAGCCTCCCTTGTTGTGAAAAGTCAGTAGAGAGAAGAAGGTGGTGGTTGTGGTGACATTGGGCCCCACCTCATTGTTAAAATTATGCAACTGTAGTCAAATTCCACTTTGGACTACTCACTTGATCCATATGATGATTCCATTGATCAGTTCCTCTTTCCGAGAGGACCAAAATCAACCTAAATATCACCACATTCGGATTAGCGGGAGTTGATTTTTTATTTTGCACCCACTCATGGATAATGAATCAGGTCGACTTCACTCATACGGACAAGTTGGCCTCAACATCAAATGGACATCATTGGAACCCCTTTGAAGCATATAAACATTAGAGGAAATTTTAGCATAAAAGTGGCCTCCTAAGGAAAATAATAAAATAATAGTTAAAATAATAAAATAAGAATTATGAATTTTGGAGGGAAAAGAAGAAAAGAACTTTTTTTTAATTGTATTTTTGACTTATCTCCTTATAGGTTTAATCCAATGTCAATTTTAGACACTCGTTGGATGTGGAATTATATTACACATCCAACAAGTACCCATTAAGCATATTTTTTAGAAGACCCAAATTGATAAAAATTATAGATACATTAAAAAGACGTGTTATCTATAATTTTTATCAATGTGGGTCTTCTCAAAACTATGCATAATGGGTACTCGTTCGATGTGGAATTTAATATTGCATCCAACGCGTGTATACACTTGAAATTTGATTAAATATATAAGGAGATAAGCCAAAAATTACAATTAAAAAAACATAGTTTTTTGTCTTTTCCCTCCAAAATATTTACATGTGCCTATTTTTAAATTTAATGGATTTTGATTGGTTTACATATTATGACATGGATATTACATGAAAATTTCATGGGAATTTTTAGGAAAATTTCCTCTAATGTATAAGGTACCTAGAAGCTCATTTGGACATCACAACCTCAAGAATCTTCTTCTATTCTATCTAATTGGGCTCAATACATCGACAAAGAAAGATATCGTACGGAGGTCTGAAATCACAGGTTCAAAGGTCGTTCTGAAACTATGGTTTTTGGATGAGCCGCTGGCTTAAAACTAGTGGATTTGGGCTAGCCATGGGCTAGCTATAGACAAGGTAGCAGCTTAGATCCTAAAGCCATGGGCATGAAGCCTTATGGTACCAGCTCTGGGTTTTATTGTTGTTGACTATCATCTGAAGGTTCTTGAAGTTTCATGAAAGCTTAATCTGTTGGGTGTAATAAACAACCTAACATTTAATTGTCAATACGGAAGTTCGTAAACTTAGAGGAACGGCACTGGAAATACCAGAGAAGGACTTCAGTAACCTGCACTAGTTAATACAATAACACCACACCATTCTGGAAACTGGAAAAAAAAATTAATTTGCAAAATTTTAAATAAAAGGAACTCTCAATTCATTGTGAACAATCTTGATCAGTGAAGTAAACATTTAATATTATCTTCAATGTATTTATGAGATGCAGGATAATTAGGAAATTCAGGATATCTGTCTTCCTCAAAGATATTCCTTCCTGCACTAAACTTTCATTCCTGCACTGCAACAACATTCCTATACTAGAGCATTCTTCCTGTACTGGAAGTAAGTTTATGCACCGAAAGTATGTTCTGTACCTACACTGAAGATTTTGACCTTCATACAGGAGCACTAAGTCCTTGTACCATAGCACTATGTTCCTATACCAGGATATCAATTCTTGTACCAAAACAGAGGTCCCTGTACCAGAAAACCAGTGTTTCTGTACCAAGTTTTCAGATTACCTTTAGAAATTAGAAGCGTGTTAACTAGTGAAATACATTGCAAAGTGAACAAAACTTTGAAAATAACTTCCACAAGAAGAAAGATGCTTCAACTAAACTTATATTCGAAACAAGAAATGATTTAAAAGGTCAAAGTAAATCTTTCTTAAAACAGGAAACTTCTTTCATGCAATTAAGGAAATTATTGGATTGTTTCAGCAAGCTTCTTCCGAAGATGATTGTTCATATGAATCATATATGCTTCTTAAACGTTTTAACTTAAAGGTTCATTCAATAATTTAACATGATATTCTTTCCTTTCCTCGAAAATGTGAATTGCAAGCACAAATCCTTATATTACAATAACATATGTTCCATGTTCATCAAAGCATAATTAACAGTTAAGCTAAACTCTAGATATTAAGAATGCCTTTGTTTTAGAAATAAACACATACTTGCAGAAATAAGTAAAGATATTGCAAAAGGAAAGGAGTAAAAAAGACTCGTGGAAATGAACCAAGGAGATTGACTTGGAGAATCGAAAATGCACTGGTACAAGCAGCGTACTTGCACTATTCTCGCAGAAATATAACAAGCATCAAAAGGGAAAATTATACAAGTTAAAATCAGACGCAACTAAGCCTACACACCATGGATCTGTAACACAACAATTGCAACGAAATCAAACCTGTTACTTGTGAAAGAATCGATATAAATAATTAATTCACACTTTTCACTTCAATTAAATTAACACACCTTTAACAAAAGGGAGAACGAGTTGGGTTGGTTGGCCCTAGCCAACCAGATCATTTCCCTGTTATGAAATCTAGAAACTTAGCCTCTCAGCAACACATCACCATAAGATTGAAACATAGAAATAAAACAACATGGCACAGTCCTTTGTATTATATTCCGAATAAGAAAATGTGCAGCATGAGATCGAATCCAGCCCAGAAAGAGGGTGATACCAGAAGAATTACAATTCAAAAAAATTAATATAGCATCGCTCCTATTTCCTATCAGAGTTATACATTAAATACAAGCCCTTAGGCCTACGGTCGTAACAAAAATATAACAGCGATTTAAACTAAGCCTTTCGGTTGTTACAAAATGCTAGTCTGAGGCATATGGTCAGAACCTTGATCTTTAATTTCCATTGATTTCTCTCCTGCTCCGAGCCCAACCCATGATGAACTCATATTTAACGAAAGATCTGCATGGTTGGTGCGTTGTCACGGGAGTGCAGGAACTGCCAGCGGTGCATAAATACTACCGGAAAAATTACAGGAATGTGTGATGCAGAAATTCTACTGAAAAAGTGCAGGAATGCATGATGTAGGAATTGATGCATGGTGTGGGAGTGCATGGTGCAGGAATTGACGCGTGGTGCAGGAGTGCATGGTGCAGGAATGCGTGGTGCAGGAACTAATGTGTGGTACAAGAATGTGTGGTGCAGGAACTTGGCCTCTATTAGAACAGGCATATAATAAACTTTGTAAACCTGCAAAAACACAAACTATTATCAATGATGCTTTTAATGTTTAAATCTCCTTAAAACAACGGAATAGGAAATACTTACTCATTATCTCCGAGAATGCACAAAACTACAACAATAACTATTGAGTCTAAACAAAAGCATGAGGGATTTCGAGTAAAGGTGATATAAAGCAAGGAAAAATAGAGGTCCAACATCCCCCCATGCTAACCTTCTTGTATGTCCTAATGCAAGGAAATCAATTGTTGTATTGTCGCTCCCTTGCAAAAAACAAGATTAAAACATTTATGGATACTCGTAATAATGTTCCTGCAATTTTGTGTGGTCAATATTTCTTTCACTAGATAGAGAATTTGTTCCAAAAATAAAGTGTATGTTGGACTCTTTTTTTATTTAGATTGATTTCAATAAAATCTAACACAAAAGGTACCATAGGAATACCAAATTTCAAGGACGGTGTTATTACTTGAATAAAATGGCCAACTATTAAAATTTCCACAAACATCTCTGGGTCATCAGAAGTTCTAATTTAATATCCTCGTTGTAAATATGAGTGACATTATTTGAAATCCATAGTGTTAAAATTATTCATAATAATACTTTCCCACAGTGACCATATTTACCATTATCCACATATAGTTGAAGCTCCTCTTTTCTAGGCAAGGAGAAGTACCTGCACTAAGGGTCCCACATCCATAAAAATTATTCCAAACAGATAGAAGGCATAACCCCAAAAGGATCTTAAATCCATTCTCAAAGAGATATGATAATGAATTCAGGAAAGACAAAAAAAACCAATTAAATCATAGTATAAAGTTAACTTTAATACATATGCATGGCCCTGCTGCTAGCGGGCATCCATAGCCTCGACAGGGATGCCTTTTTAACCCCATGAAATGCATGTTTCCCAACCATTAGATATAGATTCAGAGTCATTCGAATAGAATTTACATTTGTTTTGAAATTAATTGAAGGCCATTGTCCTGGTTTGGTAACTAGCTAATGACAGTTTTATTCACAAGAACTAACAATAAATAACAAGTCGACTCTTGATGAGACCCCTTGTCTTCCAGATTTTCAACTAAAAGTGATTACCATGGCTTGATAACTAGTAGCGGTAATGTCGTTCTTGTTAGGACTCATGACCATGGTAGGCCATCTCGTAATGAGACCTCCTATCCATTAATTAATCAAGAATTGAGAAGAAATTTTTCGAGAATTCTTACCGATATTGGAGATTCCTCTTGAATACCTAATGCATAATTCACAAACATCATCGTATAGCAAGTGAAAAACATCACCTTCTCCTATTAGATTTAAAGGTTCTAAAAAATCATCTTTCATTCCTTTGAGTAGGAGTTTTTTCAAGCTCTCTTTTTCCAAATTATGTTTATGTTTTGATTTTTGAAAGTTGTGTCGAAATCACTCAACATAGTCCTCCAAAATTTCATCTTCCCCTTGTGTTATTCCAAAAATATCTTCATCATCTTGGCAGTAGTATTGGTGTTTCTTCAAGAAAACATTCTTCATGTCTTCGCATGTTTGAATGTAGTTCCCTCCAAGGCTCATGAACCATCGAAGAGTTGCTTCTTTTAGAGTAAGATGAAACACTTGCAACCTTTGAGCATTAGTACAATAACCATATCCTCTACAAATTACTTCAAACTCAAATAAGAATGTATCTGGGTCTTCATTTTCCAAACCATGAGATTTTGGTAGTGCAGATGGGGGAATACTATGCATTTGTGCCACTCCTGGATCTTTGATAGGGAATTGAAAAGTAACAATGTTTGTCATTTCTTACCAAATGAACAAAGGTTCTCCATATACTACTTCGAGACTCCTTCTTCGAATGTTCCTGCCAACTAATCCATGAAATACGTGCATTGGATGATTGATATTAGCCTCAAACTCCTCATTGAAAAAATCCTTGAAATACCATTTCTCTTTTTTCAACAAGCTAGTTGGTATATCTTGTTAGCACGTGGTTGAATAGATGGGTGGGGAGGGGGAGTTCTTACAGCACCCAAGAAATGAAAAGCCTTAAAAATAATGCAGGAAAGAAACAAATTCAAAGAATCAATTCTAAAGAAATAAAATTTTCAAGAAAAAAAAAAGGTAAAGAGCAACCCAAAATGCAGTAGGTTACCAAGGTCAATCCCCTAGGCGCCTCCCCGGCAACAACACGAAAATGTTGGCCTTAATAAACAACCTAACATTTAATTATCAATCTGGGAATTCGTAAACTTAGAGGTGCAACACTAGAAATGCCATAGAAGGACTTCAACAACCTGCACTAGTTAATACAATGATACCACACCATTCTGGAAACTGGGAAAAAAAAAGAAAGTACTTTGAAAAAATTTAAATAAAAGGAACTCTCAATTCATTGTGAACAATCCTGATCAATGAAGTAAACATTTAAGATTATCTTCAGTGTAGTTATGAGACAGAGTGATAATTAGGCTATTCAGGATACCTGTATTCCTCAAAAATATTCCTTCCTGCACTAAAATTTCGTTCACATACTTGCAAAATGTTCCTTGTAATGGAACATTGTTCTGTAATGGAACATTGTTCCTATACTAGAAGTAAGTTTATGCACCGAGAGTATGTTTTGTACTTGCACTAAATATTTTGACCTTCATACATGAGCTCTAATTCCTTGTACCATAGCACTATGTTCCTATACCGGGATATTGATTCATGTACCAGAACAGAGGTTCTTGTACCAGAATACCAGTGTTCCTGTACTAAATTTTCATATTACCTTCAGAAAGTAAAAGCGTGTCAACTAGTGAATTAAATTTCAAAATGAACAGAACTTTGAAAATATCTTCCACAAGCATAAATATGCTTCAACTCAACTTGTATTCGAAACAAGAAATGATTTCAAAGGTCAAATTAAATCTTTCTTAAAACATGAAACTTCTTTCATGCAATTTAAAAATTATACGTTGTGTGCGACAAGCTTCTTTTGAGATGACTATTCATATGGATAGGATCTTCTTCTTAAACATTTTAACTCAAAAGTTTCATTCGATAATTTAACATGAAATTTAATCATTTCCTCGAAAATGTTAAGAGCAAACACAAATACTTATGTTACAACAATGTTTATTCCATGTTCATCAAAGAACAATTAACTCTTAGGCTAAACTCCAAAGATTAAGAATGCCTATGTTTTATAAATAAACACCTACTTGCAAAAATAAATAAAGATCTTGCAAAAGGAAAGAAGTAAACGGACTTGCAGAAATGAACCATGGAGATGACTTGCAGAATCGAGAACACACTGCTACATGGAGCATACTTGCACTATTCTTGCAGAAATATAACAATCATCCAAAGGGAAAATTAAACAAGTTAAAATCAGACACAACTAAGCCTACACACCATGGATCCGTAACAAAACAGTTGCAAGGAAATCAAATCTGTTACTTGTGAAAGAATCGATATAAATAATCATTTCACACTTTGAACTTAAATTAAATTAACACACCTTTAACAAAGAGAGAACGCGCTGGTTTTGCTGGGCCCTAGCCAACCAGCTCGTTTCCCTGTTACGAAATCTAGAAACTCAAGTCACTCAACAATGCATCACCATAAGATTGAAACGGGAAAATAGAATAACATGGCACAATGCTTTGTATTATTTTCTGAATAAGAAAATGTACATCATGAGAATGAATTCGGACCAGAAAGAGGGAAATACCAGAAGAATTATAATTCACCAAAATTACTATAGCATCGCTCCCATTTCCTATCATATTTCTGCATTAAATACAATCCCTTAGGCCTACAACAGTAACAAAAACATAACAATAGTTTAAACTAGGCCTTTCAGCTGTTGCAAAATTCTAATCAGAGGCATACAGTCAGAATCCTCATCTTTAATATGCGTTGATTTCTCTCCCGCTCTGAGCCAAACTCATTATGAACTGATCTTTAACAAAATATATGCATGGTTGGTGGGTTTTCACAGGAGTGCAGGAACCGCCAGCGATGCAGGAACAACCAGCGGTGCAGGAACCGCCAGCAGTGCAGGAATCCTACCGAAAAAGGTGTAGGAATCCTACCGAAAAGAGTGCATGAATACTACCAGAAAAGTGCAGGAATACATGGTGCAGGAATTCTACCAAAAAAAGTGCAGGAATGTGTGGTGCAGGAATTGACACGTGGTGTGGGAGTGCATTGTGTAGGAATTGACGTATGGTGCGAGAGTGTGTGGTGCAGGAATCCCACCTGAAAAAGTGCAAGAATGTGTGGTGCAGGAATTGACATATGGTGTGGGACTGCGTGGTGCTAGAACTGTTGTGTGGTACAGGAATGCATGGTGCAGGAACCTGGCCTCTATTAGAATAGGAATATAATCAACTTTGTAAACCTGCAAACACACAAACTATTATTAACAATGTTTTTAATGTTTAAATCTCGTTAAAACAAGGGAATAGAAAATACTTACTTATTATCTCCGAGAATGCATAAAACTACGACAATAACTATTCAGGGTAAACAAAAGCATGACGGATTTCGAGTAAAAGGTAATATAAAGCAAGGAAAAACAGAGCCCCAATAGAATCAAGTTGTCTCTGATATATTTTACCTCTGTGCATAGATTCATGAAGTTGTTGGGTTATATTATTGTACATATTGTATTGGGCTCATTGTACTCTCTGCTGAGCATTTTATGACAATATAATAGAAGAATATTTTCAAAGGGTTTTCCCCGTAGTGTGTTTTTCCCTGTTCTTTGACCAAATCTAGTGTCTCTTGTTGATGTGTTGATTGTCTCCTTTGTCATTACTTTTATTTTCTATCTTAAATTATTGTTGATGAATGGGAAGACTAATTGTAATTGGAAATATTTCCAAGTGAAGTTTGGAATTGGGATAAATTAATTGATGCAGCATAGAACAATCAAAAATTAACATGGGATCAGAACTAAGGTGAAGGACAATCTCAAGAGGAGACAAGGATTGAAGCAATCAACTTTGGAAAGGTTGAAAGAGCCAATCTAGTCAAATCTAGATGACAATGACCACATTCAAGGAGAACAAGAAATTGGGTGATTCTTCCAATTTTGTTGCATGGAAAACTAGGTTGGAAATCATAGCTAACAACAATGATGTTTTGGACTTCATTCAATGAAAGGTACCCGAGCCTCCTGAAAATGAATCCAATGTCGTCAAAAGTAAGCTTAAGAAAGGTGAGAATAAATCAAAGCAAATTATAGTTGATGGTTTACAAGACAATTTTCTTGCATATGTTGGAAACTTGAAAAGGTCCAAGGACATGTATGATAAGATATCAGGTATGTATGAGGTCAACAATTTGAATGAAATCATCACTTTGAAATATCAACTCAAAGACACCAAGATGAATAAAGGAGAGTCTATACAATCTTACATAATGAGGATATCTCGTGTTAGAGATCAATTGATAAGAGTTGGAGAAGTTCTACCTGACAAGGAACTGGTGGTCGTTACTTTAAGGGGTCTCCCTCCCATTTGGGAAAAAATCATCACTACTATTAGCAACACAAATGTCCTTCCTTCATTTGATGAGATTGTTTTAAATCTCAATCAATAAGAGTCCAAGATTGTTAGTATGAATCTTTCGTCGTAAAAGACCACTTTAGCTACGCATAACAAATAGCCCTAACATCGATTATGGCTGCCAAATATCTTTAAATATGCAATTAGGTGATCCAAATAATGTTGCACAATTCCATATCTAAGCATAAAAGACATTAAGCAGATAAAGTAAAATGTGGCTCCATGCATCCAATAGACAAGACAGGAACAATGTATTTGAAAGAATTTTTATATTATATTAAAAAGGGGGCACCTAAGAGGAAAAAAAGAAAGGTGTTTTCTGGTTCTCCTCAATGGGATGGGTTCTTGAAAATCCTCAGCGTTTCAGATCTAAAATTCCTCTCTCTTGTCATTGTAGAAAACCCAGACAAACATGGAACTCAATGGGAGCTCACAAGGCAAAAATGGAGAATGTGACCTAGTATAGATCCAGAGTGATCTAATGCAATGGAGGTGACTAATGAATGGGGAAAACCCTTATATTTATAACAAAATATTAGGGTGGTATAGATCTTGGTGTATGATTAAAATAATATTAACCAAATCTAGATCCACCTTTTATGGAATATTTTATTATATTTGTTGGAGGAAAAAAGTATTTGACTTGGGTCAAATCCCTTTATTTGTAAATAATAAATAAATAAATGATTTATTTATCATTTTAAGGAAGTGGTTGAATGATAATTGAATAAATAATGATTTATTCAATTATTTAAAAATTATTTAGTCAAATTTAACAAGGAATATTATTTAAATAATGATTTAAATAACTTATTCTTAGGAAATAATTAAATAAATAAGGATTTATTTAATTAATTTCCTTGTTTTAGGTTAAATATGACTGGGAAATATAAACAAATAAGTTATTTCACATGGTGAAATAAATTTTAGTTAGGGTAAAATTGGTCTTACATGGTGTACTTGGGTTCATCTAATGATAATAGGTTAGATGACCAAAAAAAATGGTGTAACAGATTGGCCCCCAATGTACGAGTGTTAGGAGAAAATCGTATGACTGAAGTACATTGTAAGAACTCAAACACTAGATATCGAGAGGGAAGTGAGAGAGAGAAATGTAAGGTAGTCTAATGTGCTAAAGGACTAGACCTTGAGGAGACGAGACTTACAGGTGCAACAAGTCTCTAGTTTATGAAGTGGTACATGTGCTAAAGGCAGCGGGGGAGGCATACCTATGCCCGCCGAGACAAAGTACAAAGAATAGGAAGTCCATTAAACAAGGAACCTAACCATGAAGAATATGCTGGCTTAAATAGGAGCTAGAAAAATAGAATGATGGATCCCACATACATGCTATGCCTGGAATAACCGTCAGGACTTATACAATAATATTTTAGTACATGAGATACAAATACGCCCAAATGCCCCCTACACACGGGGAAGGGCTCGAAAAATCTGACTGATACATGCAAATCGATGAGGCGCTACAAGCGGCTAAGGCCAATATCATCAAATGGTAGGAGTTGCATCAAGGGTTGAAATGAAGAAGTCATCCGGGCATGTGGGGGGCTACCTGCAGGGCCACCCCCTCATGAGGGTTAAGACATCTCACACACACCCGGGAATCACCAATAGTTGTTGCTGCATCACTGGACTATCAAGTGTATAGATCATGATCATGCTAAAAAGAGGTCGAACCAAGGTACACTGCCCCCTAGACCTGGCTTCTAGAGTAAATGAGCTGATGTCGACAGAAGTAGGTCCGCCATAGGTGAGGTAATAAGGGAATCTCAACTAAGGTGCGAGATAAAAGAGTAGAGCGACTAACAGAAGAACACTGATGATGATAATGAAATGAGGGATACTGAGTAGCGGATGGATGACTTCCCTTGTTAGAGCATAAGGGGCATGAATGGCTTGGCAAAAACTAACACAATATCAGGGAGGATAGGTGACAATGGTACGGAAGTCCATAATGTGCAACACGAGAGAGGGACCAAGCGATGAAGGATGGAGGAATATAGTGGGAGATAAATGGGCTCGATATAGACTCCATGACGGATGATGACTCAACTCGTATGCTCTAAACAAGGGCGACTCGATGGTGCTACCACCCAGAAAAGGTCCAATGGGGGACCATAAAAACATGAGTACAATATGGTATCTCATGACGAAAATCTACATGAACAAAGCCAAGTAAAGAGGTAAAGTGGTGCCCCAAGTACAAGCGTTGTAAGTGAAGAATTTTGATTGGAAGGAGAGATGAAAGGACCCTTCATAGACAAAATGTGTCTTGGTGAAGTATACAAACATGAAAAACTAACAGATACCCATTTGAGTGCTCGATGAGAGCTTTCCAACGGTGCAGACGGTGTGTCAAACAGGGCTACGGTTTGGTCACAGCGGGCGAAAGAAAAAATATGGGTTTTTCTTCTAATAAGGCATTTTCCCTCCAAAAAGATTCATTTGCTTGTGTAGCTGTGGTGAATGTGGAGAGGAGAGAAGGCCCTAAATCTTGTGGTGATCGTAGCGGACAAACCGACCGTTGGAATCGCGATCCGTCAGTTGCAGGTAAGAGGCCTAATCCTACTCTTTGTTTTTTATGGATTCAAAGTTCAAATTAGGGGTTTAAATCTCAGTAACTACTCCTACTTCATCATTATGGTCGGGTCACACTTTTTGGGGCAAAAACTACGACCTGGGATGCAGTTTTGGGCCTGAAAAGTGCGACCTGGCCCAGGATTTGGCCAAAAATTGCGACCTGTTAGATGGGGGTGGTTTCAGTGATGTTATGGGCTGAGATTCAGTTTTGGTGTAAGGAAATGCAGTTTTTTTTATCTGTAGACTAACAAAGATGATGGTTGTGTACAAATATGGAAGATATACAGATCAAGTGGAGAGAGAGAGACCTAGGTACATTACGGACAGAAATCCAAGCAGATCAGGATGTCCGTCGTGCATTAGCTAGGTTTGGGGTGCTAAAATTTGTGGAGAACCCTTGGATGAGGGCTGGTGAGCCCTTGTTGGCCCGTATTATCGGTTATTGGGATCCAAACCATGAGGTGTTTATAGTGCAGGGGCACAGGATTGAGCTGACAGTTTAGGATCTGTATCTCCTGACTGGTCTCCCGCCATTAGGGATGTTGGAAAATACACAGCTAGTGTTACCGTGAGGGCATAACATCATGGAGTTTATTGAGTGACATTTTCGACCAGGTGTCTGAGTCAAAGGGACTCGGATATCGATTGGGGATCTAGAGAGGTTGGAGACCTGGGCAGTGGCAGCAGCAGTGTTGCGGATCTTGGGTAGCCAGGCGTTCCATCACATCACTGGAGGGCAGATGATGATTGTAGAGAGTGTGTTGGGTGGGACCTACTATGGGTGGGCCCAGATGATGTTGGTGTTAGTGAAACAACAGCTATCGCTATGTAAGTGGTAAGTGAATCATGATTATGCCTATGGGACGGTATTGTGCTCTTTCTTCTTTGAGAAGATCCCCGCCTTACGACCTCGTATACAGTTACCTGATGGGGGTCCGAGAGAGCCCCAGATGCGTCGGTGGGGACGACTACTGTGTAGAGGGGGGAAAAGTGGATCAAGGATGGCACAAAATGAGGATATGGCCACTCTGTTGGAGGACATCTGTCGTAGATGTGAGGGGCTGCTGACCGGTGTGTCAGAGCATGGTTGGTAGGATTTAGACGACTAATACATAGAGTTATGTATTGGGCTACCCTTGAGAATGTCAAGGTGTCATCGTGCATGGCGATGGCCGATCTGGGACTATGTGTGATCTATGTGTTGTGGGAGCGAAGCCGTTGGCTCGGGATCCTCTAGAGAGTGATTAGATGTGGGCGGTGGTGCCCCCCATTTTTGTATTTTTTTTTTTTTTGTTAACATGTTATGGGCATGTCATATGTTTCAGAGTAGATGGACTCTAAAAACACATGTTATATGATATATATGATTGATATGCATTTTTTTGATGGTGTTAAATGTTATTCTCTTGTGTGTGATAAATGCCAGTCTAGAACATGATTTTCGATTTGATCTACGTAGTGATTTTGACTTCTAGGTATATGGTTGAAAGTAATGAAACTAAATTCATGTATCAAAAGTTTCACTCGTAAATATTGTCTAAACAATATAGGGTTATGCACACGATAGACACCATTAAGTTGTAAGACAAGAAGTAGGGAATCGACATGAACGTGCAGATGGAGGATGTGATGAGAGAGGGCATCAGCTAATAGACCACGTACGGCATCATATTCGGCTTGATTATTAGTGGCATTACCAATGTAGATCCCATTTTCAAGAACGAGGGTATGAAAGGGGGTAAAGATGGCCCATGCAGCCGAGGCGAGATTCCGAGAATAGCGACTTTCCCCATCGGCATAGCCAATATAATGCGTGGACGAGAGGGCCGGTGGAATAGTGTCACAAGACAAGAAATGGGAGGAAGGAGAATAATGATGGCAGTGTGACTGTAGGGTAGACATCCAATGAAAAATATGGGAGGGAGTAGTCGGGGTAGGAAGTCTAGGACTCATATATCGACTAGAGGGAGATGAATGAGAACTATGGGAGGAAGAGCGGGAACTCATGCTGCAAAGGACATCATAAATACGGATGGTATCATCATGATTATGGGAAGAAAGGGAAAGGTCGAGGAAACCACATGACGTTGCAAAGCTACCTAAATCATCAGTATGGGAAGAGAGGCGCACATATGGGTCCTCAAGGGGAATGACAGAAGAACAAGTAAAAATATGGTCAAAGCATGAAGAGCCCAAGAATGTTGCTGAAGGGGAATCAAGCAAAACAGATAGAGTGGATTCAGAGGGAATGTACTCCGAGGGTTGTGCGGATGATGATAGGTATAGGAGGGGGGCAGCAGGTTCCGACATCTCAACATCAGGGGGAGGAATGTCAATGGTAGCATGGGGATCCTTGAGTAGACCTGACGCATATTGAGCAAGGATGGGAGAGGCGGATTGATTTTGTTCAACTTCGTACTCGTGAATGACCTCTAAAGAGGCTCGGTAATGCGTGAGGTGAGGACAATGGTGAGAATAATGGCCATGGACACCACACAGAGCACAAGGTTTGTTGGTGCGAAGAGTCTTTGGGTTCTTGGCTGCGGATGAGGAAGAAACAGAGGTTTCAGGGACCGTAGATTCAGGGAATGTGACTTTAACCATGGGTTGGATACGGGGCAACTCAAGACAAGTATGGGTGGCATGACCGATACCATCACACAAGGCACAAGGCTTGGTGGGTGGGGGAGGGGTAGGGTCAGGTGCGGTGGCCTTGTCCTTGGATGCCCCCTTGTGAGTTTTTATTTTCTTACTTGTAGCTGTCACAGCATGAGGAGGGTCCTGCGGAGGGGCTAGGGGCATTGTAGCGGTTGAAGGAGCGAAGGGAATAGGTTGCACTGGTGTCACAGTAATTTATGTTTTGGGGTGGCCCGGTGGGGTCTCGGCTAGAGGATTAAGATACCATACTGGTATTCCCAAGGTTAAATTAGGGAGGGAAAGGGTGGCCATGACGGGAACCAAATAGACACCGGGGGGGACCAAGGAAAGGTATCTGACCGGCGGGGTAATGGCCAAGAGGGACGACTCCCATATGGTGGAGACCTGAGGGAACCGACTCAAGAGGGTAGGGAGGTTCCTGAGTGTGAGGGGGATGGGAAGGTCCAGGCAGGAGAGGTTCAGTCGGCTGAGGTGAATGGCTAGGAGCAGGGTGTGGCGGACAAGGTTGAGGTTGCTGACTAGCCGAAGCAGGCTGCGGAAGGGAAGCCTGAGATGATTGCATCATGCAAACATTTGCTAGCTGGGATCATATACAGGAGGAGGAGGAGGACCTATGAAAGTTCCAAGAAATGAGGAGTCTTTGTAGACACCAGGGGAAACACTGGTCAAAGAATCAACAGTTTTCTTATTGGTGACAGTAGAGATGGTGGACTCAGGGGAGGTCTGAGATTTTGGTTCGTGGTGCGTCAACTGGTCAATGGTGACAATCTTGCCATTATGAGGGAAAAACATCTTATGGTGGACTGCGGATGGGACGGCAGACATGGCATAGGTGTAACTACGCCCCAAAAGAATGTTGTAGTCAAGAGGAGCGTCTATAACTTCAACGTCGACACAAACAGTATTGCCTGCAAGGGTGATAGGATAGTTACGGAATAGGCCAATGGGCTGGGAGGCATGGCCATCCCACGCACAAAGGGTGATAGTGGAAGGGGCCAGCTCAAGAGATCCGAGTTATTTCCAAACCGAAGTGGACATCACACAGGTAGATGCCCCCTCATCAATAATACACCGAGCGACATTGGCATTTCATATTTTAACTGGGATTTGGAAAGCAACAGAAGGAGGAAGGGGGGGATGGTTTGACTGACGAGCATCTAAAACAATTAGTTGGTCATTAGCAGGATCTACAGCACCCACGGCAGATAGTAGAGCCTTCTTTTGAGAAGGACGTGACTGGAGGAGTTCCAGTGTTGAAATGGCAACAGGTGATTGTGCCAGATCATCTATTATGCTGTATGAATGGGCAGCCTGACCAAAGGCAGCATTTCGGCATAACGGACCCTTAGGAATTTTGGTATGAACCTCAGCTTTAGGCGGAGGGATTTGTAAGGTACCATTGGGTGTCGACAGAGGCTCGTAGGACTTGAAGATGGGGACTTGGAGACAGACGGAACGGGAGGTATGGAGTACTGACAAGACTGAGTTTGAAGGTTAAGGTTGATGGTGAGAAGTTGGTCAAAGGCCATCATGAGAATCTGGTAATCAGAGGAACCAGAAGGGGAAGGTTGAGTGGTTACTGGGGCATGAGGTGGTTGAGTAGCCACGAATCCTTGTTGAGGGAAAGGATCGGTAAACACAGCAGGTTGAGAAGTAGCCGTATGGGGAGGGACAGTAGGGGAGGAGTGTTGTCCCCGCACGGTGGCCTGAGACTCCCACATCTGCCGCATTTGTGGTAATAAGGGACAATTGTGAGTGTAATGACCATAAACATCACAACACAAACAGGGCTTATTGGTGCGAAGCGGCCTGTCCGGCTTGGGCTGAGAGCCCTGTGGCTGGTTGGCAGTGGTAGAGTCAATACTTGAAGGATTGGATCCATGATTACCAGAAGCGGATTGATTGCCTTTCCTCTTTCTGTGAGAAGGAAGAAGATTAGTTGCCCCCTGCTGCGCAAATACTTTCCCTGGAGGGGGTAGTAAGTGCGGTTGCGGGGGTGGAGAAGGCAAGGGAGTGGGAGTTCCAAATGCTGGAGGAGCTGGGACACCAGGCTGTGGGTATGGATAAGGGGTAGGATGGGCAACGTTGAGGTAAGCAGGAGTGTGGGCAAAAGGAGGAGGCATGTCGTATCCTGGATACATGCTACCTGGAGGGGGAAAAGTGCCGGAGGGGCTGGCCCCTCCTAGAGGGAAACCATACCCCAAAAGAGGTTGAGCAGAGGTTTGTGACAGAGCTCCAACGATACCGTCGGCAGAGTGAGATTCCCCCAAGGCATTAGGGCCACCGGGCTTGGGGAGGTCGGGAAGGACGGTATAAACATAACCAGATTGAGCATAGATAAGGTCATATTTCAAGGCTATTTGGAGGGTGGCTTCTTCGGTTTGGGGAAAATGGGATGCGACATATTTTCCAATGGGAGGTAAGAGAGAGTGAAGGAACTATTCCATGTAAACCCGATCTTCAAAGGGGGGAGCACGACATAAGTTGTGTCTTTGTCTCCATTCCTAGACATGAGCAGAAAGGCGGGTCGAAGAGGATTGGTGAAAAGAAGTCAAGAGTTCAGTACCAGTGTCGTATCAGAGAGGGAGCTGGAAATAAGATAAAAAGGCTTGGGCAATGGTCGCAAAGGTGGTATGGGAAGAGGTGGCTTGATCAACATACCATTTAGAAGCTTCGTCGGTAAGCGTGTGTTGGAACAAGCGAAGATGGATGGAGTCATCGGTGATGGAATTGGAGGAACACCACATGTGGAAAGATCGGATATGGTTGGAGGGATCTTCACTAGCAAGGCCTTCAAACTTGGGAATGTTGGAGGGGAGCTTGGTTGGCATAGCAGGCCAACTGACATTGTGGTGAATAGGATCATTGATTAGCTTATTGAAGTCGGGGAGACTGAGACCGGCCATATAAGGGAGCAACGGGGCAGTCGAGGTAGGTCCCATAGTGGTTCCACTAGAAACGGACCCAGCAGTATAACTGGGGTTGCCGCTAGCGCTAGGCCCTGAACTAGACATGGTGAAGGTAACAAGGGGAGAACCAGGAGTAGGGGGAGAACCCGAACAATCAGAGGAAGAGTCGGAGTTCGGACTCAGGGGAGGACTTACTCGATGACAACGGGAAGGAGGAATTCGACCAACCAGAAACTGAGGGTGAAGGCCAAGAAGTCTCCAGGATAAACGCATTGGAGGCGCAATGATGACGGGAAGAAGAAAACCGACAGGGGCAAGGAGGGGCAGAATCAAGTGAGGTCAATGTCGAAACAAGGGCAGAGAGGTGCAGTGTCAATTGATTTTAAAGGCTTTGCCAGGCGATGTTAACTAGGCTCTTCTTCACTTAGGGTCAGTGTGTGGCATGCGTTAATTTTAATTGTTTAAACCCAGACGTTTTGAGAGTAAAAGAAAAAGTGTGATGCGTAACTGAAAATAAATCTGTAGTAAATAAGACTAAAAGAACAGAAAATTAACAGCTAACAATGCATCAATCTAACCTAAGAAGGCGGGTCTCTCAAAACTAGTCTATAAGAGGGAAAAAACTAAGCAAAGCATGCAAAAAAGAGGCCAATAGATCTAAGGTCGGGAGGGACGGGGATCTAAAGGAGAAATCTGCTGAAAAGAGGTGCAGAGAACAGCAAAGAGGCAGAGGTAAGGTTGCTGCTAAAAAGGAGGAGATCAGCTAAAAATAGAAGGGACAAGGAGGAGGCCCTAGAAATGAACCCAAACAAAAATATATGAGGTGATTTGAAAGGGATAAGAGCTGATCTAAAGGGATCTGAAAATGAGGTATCAGATCTGAAAGATATAAGGCTGAAACTCTAGAAATTCAGACATCTGAAATAGCAAAAACTCTCCCACAAAAAGTGGAGGGTACTAGAGCCCTAAGGGGAAATATTCCCACTTAGTTGAGTGAAACAGATCAGAAACAGGTCTAAACGAGTGGAGATAGAGGTGAGAAAACCCTGACAGAAGCTTCAGACAAACCCAGAAAAATTGCTGGAAAATTGCAAAAAAAAGTGCAGGTCGCAGGTTCTGACCTGTTTTCAGTCCAGGTCGCAGATTTGGGGCAGAAAAGTGCGACCTCAAGGCTAGGTCATAGTTTTTGGGTCGATAAGTGCAACCTGCAGATCCGGGTCTCTCGGCGGCAGAGTTCAGAAAAAGTTGTCGTCTCAGCTGCGGCTGATGTCTATCACCTGCGCAATAGGGCCAGAAGCACACGGAAGTTAAAAATTTTAATGTTTGAGGGTTTTAGAGGTGAAAAGCACCATAAAAATAGGAAAAACAGAAAACGGAAGAGAAACCATAGGGTCTGAAACAGCTGGATATGCAGGAATATATAAAACGACAGCGGTCGCAAAAGAAAACCCGTGTGGAGTCGCCAATTGTTAGTATGAATCTTTCGTCGTAAAATACCACTTTAGCTACGCATAAAAAATAGCCCTAACATCGATTATGGCTGCCAAATATCTTTAAATCTGCAATTAGGTGATCCAAATAATGCTGCACAAATCCAGATCTAAGCATAAAAGACATTAAGCAGATAAAGTAAAATGTGGCTCCATGCATCCAATAGACAAGACAAGAACAATGTATTTGAAAGAATTTTTATATTATATTAAAAAGGGGGCACCTGAGAGCAAAACAAAAAAGGTGTTTTCCGGTTCTCCTCAATGGGATGGGTTCTTGAAAGTCCTCAGCGTTTCAGATCTAAAATTCCTCTCTCTTGTTGTTGTAGAAAACCCAGACAAACATAGAACTCAATGGGAGCTCATAACGCAAAAATGGAGAATGTGACCTAGTATAGATCCAGAGTGATCTAATGCAATGGAGGTGACTAATGAATGGGGAAAACCCTTCTATTTATAACAAAATATTAGGGCGGTCTAAAACTCGGTGCATGAATAAAATATTATTAATCGAATTCTAGAACCACCCTTTAGGAATATTTTATTATATTTGTTGGAGGGAAAAGGATTTTTGACTTGGGTCAATTCCTTTATTTATAAATAATAAATAAATAAATGATTTATTTCTCATTTTAGGGGAATGATGGGAATATAACTAAATAAATAATGGTTTATTTAATTATTTATGGATGATTTAGTCAAATTTAACTAAGAATATTATTTAAATAATGATTTAAATAACTTGTTCTTAGGAAATAATTAAATAAATAAGGATTTATTTAATTAATTTCCTTATTTTGGGTTAAATATGACCAAATAAGTTATTTTATATGGTGAAAGCAATTTTACTTAGGGTAAAATTGGTCTTACATGGTGTACTTGGGTTCATCTAATAATAATAGGTTAGATGACCAAAAAAATGGTGTAACAAAGATGATAGGAAGAGGAAGGATTCAAAAGCATGAAGAAGGAGAACCTGCTCAATCCCACAAACTCCCTCAAATTTCCAAATTTGCTCAATCCCATGGTGTGCAAGTAAGTCAAGATTCCTTCCATTGCTAGTGAAAACGTTTTTCTTAAAATTTATGGTGGTTTAGTGTGATAAAACTCAAACCCTACCTCTTTTCAATTTTGGCTCAAAAAGAATTTCCTAGGGTTTGCATTTGTGTTTTTGCTACCAAGTCCACTCCATCACTCCCTCACTCTTTGACTCCTCCATTCATTTTTCACTTTCATCCACTCATTCCCTAATTCCCATATTCCAAAAATTCCCTAATTCCCATATCCTTAAATCTCACTATCCCAAACCCTAGTTACAAATCCTAAACCCTAATTGTTGTCCCTAAGCCTACATACTATTCCCTAAAAAACTTTTCCATATCATTCCCAAAAACCCATCATACCTTTTTAGTTCTCAATTTAGAATTTGTTGGAACAACTCCTAAACTCATGAGCTCGACCCCTAGAGGCTAGGATGAGTTGTTGTTTGCCTATATCTTATGTTTTTTTAGTCATTAGCATGGTTGGACTTTTGGGAAAGCTTGGAGCTTATTGTATACTCATTTCAGCAGTTTGGCTAAGGAATAGACCAGTGGTTTGCAGCACATTATGGGATTCATGTGGTAGCTTGCTTTGGAATTGTGTTTTATTCTGTAATTGTAAGTCTACATGTGTTTTATGTATGCCATATCTCTCTTTATTTCATCTTAACTAAATCAAACAAAGATAAAGGTAGAATACATTGAAAGCGCAGTGCTCTACCTAGTGTTTGCTTAGTTATCTATGTTTTCAGCTGATTGAAAAGGATCCCTGAGTTCTTCATTCCCTTTTCAACTCCTCATCTGTCTAAAACCTCTCCATCTCACTCAATTTGAAGTACCAAATCACTTGCCTACCTTGCCCCATAGATATCTCTGCAAAATTGAGCCTCATTCCCCAGGCCCAAATCTGCTTTTCACATTTGAGCCAAAAAAACATCATTAAATTCAATCAAACACCTTTGTACACATACCTAGCCTAAAATCAGTCATCACATCAGTCATCTCAAGCTTTCATTGGCCATCTTTTTTGAGATTGACAAGGAGAGAGCCCTCTCCTGACCTAGTAGGGCTAGCTACCAGGTTAAGCGTGGTATGATGTTATCCTAGATCCTACCTTTCTCAGCCTGAGGTAGATTTAGGCCCTAACATAGTGGCGACCATACTGGGGAAGTTTTAGTATAAAAGATTCATCACCCCCGTAATATCTTCCCTGGTAAAGAATGACAAAGTTTAGATCTGATTGTTGATGGTGAACAACAGTTGGATATATATAAAGGCTGAATTGTTCACCCGACGACTTCATTCACTGAAAAATCCAGAAATCAATGATTCATGGTGACTCCACTGCAGGAAGATCAGTAGCTTTAAGATTTTCAAGATGGCAAGTGTTGCAAGAAGATACGCTCCCATGAGCCGAGATCACATTCCAGGTTTTCCAAACAAAATGCCTAAGGTGGATTGGCTTCAGAATTTGCCTATGTTCAGAAATGTGGAAGGTAATGACGCTGCTCTTCATCTGGTGAAATTTCACATCCATGTGCATAAATTAAATATCGATTTTCCTGAAGACTGTTTAATGAATATGTTTATGGCTACTCTGGAAGATGAAGCTCAATATTGGTATGAAATTTTTCCACCTGCTTCTATTTATTGTTTAAAATATTTTCATACAATATTCTTTGAAAGGTATAAAAAATCTTGTCCATCCTTAATATTAGTGCAGAATTGTTGTGAACACGTTAATAGTTTCATTGAAGATCTTGAGAATTTTTATGGAGATGATGAATTGATGGACGAAGAAATTATGGAAGCACTGTATGAAAATCCAATTCAGAAGCATACAGAAATCTTAGAAGATACTTATCAAGAGCAGCAGGCTGAAGATCTTGATACAGCCGAACGTGATGGAAGACAAGGTTTTATTTTAGATCTGATTAAAATAAAGGACGATATGCAGGAAAATGATGTTCCAATCTCACATAGTGATAAATTTAAGTCGGATCTAGAGTTAAAATGTGATGAGGAAGAACATGTTGTTCCAGATCCCATAAAGGAGAATTATATTGTTTATATCACCTCAAATGAAGAAAACAGAGTTATAGACCCAAGTGTTCCCATCCTATCAGAACAACGTCCTCACCAGGAGGTAACCCCCTCCCTTTATCAAAAACAAGATGAAATCTTTGTTCAAATATGTGAAAAAGTTTCTTTGGATGAATCTTTGGTAGATGATGTGATTTTTGGGTTTCAAGAAACTTTTGAAGTTTCTTTTCTCATGATTGAGGAATGTGATAAGAAACATGCCAATCTGGTTGTTACATCATATGAAGATGATTAACAAATGCAGACTACAGAAGAACAAAGCATTCAGAACTGCCATTCAGATTCTTCTTCCTATGTTTCATGTTTTGAAATGTTTTTTCAAGAGGAAATCTACTCACCTACTTGTTCAGAAATTTTTGAAGACCAGGAACACACTCTTACTGAGGTACATTATGAAGAAATATCATAATAAAAAGAAAAAGACACCTTGTTTCTTCAGTAGGAGGTAAATCTTCATGTTTTTCAGGATCCAGTGGAAAATATATTGCAGTCAGCAGTGAAGGTAATTATTGCAGTATTCAGTGATGAAGGAGATCATGGTCAACTATGCTTTTGGATGCCCAGTTGTAAGTATCCATTGTGGTCCAAAGCATCTAATCAGGAGAATCAATCAAGGGGGCATCTCCTTGATTGGTTACATTGGCATTTTGATATAGCCTGATGGTACTTTGGTTCTCAAGAAATACAGGTGGTTATCATCAGGATTTGAAACCTTCGGGTCTTGGTGATGTACTGCCATCAAGCTTCAAATTTTAATTTTGGTCTTAGTCACTTTTGGTTTGGTTTGTTTGAGTCGGGTCTTTCAGTTGATTTTAGTCTTGAAATTGAGTCAGTTTTGAGTCAGATTTCGGTCCTAAAATTGAGTCAAGAGTTTGGTTTTGGTTTGTCAAATTTATTGACTCCATATCCCAATGGACGAAGGCACTGCCTGCTTTCCCAGAGATTTGTAGTTCTTGGCACCTCCAAGGAGCTACCATCCCCATTGGAGCCAATGTTAGTGTCGGTATCTTCATCCCTCTGTCAGTGATCAAATTCTCATGTTGCATTGCATGTTAGGTGTCTCTCTCAGTCAGCTGCATTCCATTAGGATCATGGATCATCTGACGGAAGTGTCTTGTTGTACATTTTCCCTCATGCCCTTTACCTGCTAGCACATTTCCATTCATCTAGATCATCTGCAAGAGTCATTTTTAGGGTTTCCGCTTTATTAGGTCTAGGGTTTCGTCAAAAAGGTCTTCAAAATGTTCAATAACAGTCGGCAGGTGCATGAGGCAATCGAATAAATTTTCAGTACCAATAAATTCCATAATCACATCCTCAGAGACTTATTTTTCCTCAAAACCCTATTTTGAGGAAAAACGGAGTATTCTATGTTTTCATGTATAAAATTTGATGTAATTTCAGTTTTTCCTATGTAAGCAACTTCAGTGGCAACCCTAGTCACCTTACCAAGCTTCAAAAACTCCAACCCCTACAAGGCAAACCAAAAATCAAATCATTCAGTTCATCAAAGGTAAAAATGAAGTAAACTGCCCAAAAACAGAGTTGAAAAATTAAGTTACAATGCAAACATTATAAAAGTGGGTTTTATGAGTGAAAAATCAAAAGCTCTTGTATATAAACTCATTGGTCATGTTCAAAGAGCTCATTTGCATTCAAAGGAGAAAAATTGAGCAAGAGAAGGTCGTGTTGGAGAAAGGGAGCAAGTTTGAAGCAAAGCTGTGCAATTTCAAAGGCGCGGCGCGTTGGGTTTGTGGCGCGGCACATAGAGAAGGCGCGGCGCATTGGGCTGCCCTCCACAATGTAAAAAATACACTGGCACGGCGCATATAGAAGGCGCGACACGTTGAGTTTGTGGTGCGGCGCATAGAGCTGCAAGCCCGATTTCACCATAAACTCCCTCAAATTTCCAAATTTGCTCAATCCCATGGTGTGCAAGTAAGTCAAGATTCCTTCCATTGCTAGTGAAAAAGTTTTTCTTAAAATTTATGGTGGTTTAGTGTGATAAAACTCAAACCCTACCTCTTTGCAATTTTGGCTCAAAAACAATTGACTAGGGTTTACATTTGTGTTTTTGCTACCAAGTCTGCTCCATCACTCCCTCACTCTTTGACTCCTCCATTCATTTTTCACTTTCATCCACTCATTCCCTAATTCCCATATTCCAAAAATTCCCTAATTCCCATATCCTTAAATCTCACTATCCCAAACCCTAGTTACAAATCTTAAACCCTAATTGCTTTCCCTAAGCCTACATACTATTCCCAAAACCCCTATTCCCAAAAAACTTGTCCATATCATTCCCAAAAACGCCTCATACCCTTTCCCTCCACAATCCCTCATACATTCTCATCCTTGGTAGCAGAAAACTAAAAACACCATAAATCTCTTCATACTCATCAAGAAAACTCATACATTAGCAAAAATGGAGTCTGATCCCTCCTATGACCGAGATGAGGAGACACACAGTGATTCTCCTACAGACATTCATGCACCAAGGAGACCTCACAAGGGTGGTAAACATAAACGAGAGGAGCCTACTTCACTTGCCGAGTTGTAGGCCTGCCCTCTTGCTGTCACATGCTTTCAACACCAATCATGTTATCAGTTCTGTGAGATGGTAGAGAGATTTCAATACCATCATGAGTTGGCCAGGTTGTTTGTGCTCCATCTTCAAAATGGCCAAGTCACTCTAGCAGGTGTGACATTTACCTTGACACCGGAGTCCATTTCTCTAGCAACTGGCATTCCAAATGTCGGTGAGCAGTGGAATAAAAGGCAGCAGATTGACAGAGAACAATATGAGCCTTACATCAAGGCTGGTTATCAGGGACATCTTAGCAGAGTTTTTCCTTTTCGGTATCTGAAAGACTCATAATTAAGTATTTCAGCTGTGAGGGCCGGTTTTCTCGCCTATATTCTTATCACATCAGATTGTTGATGCACTTTACTAGGGTGAGAATGATGAATCTCCCCTACTTTATTTACCGGAACATTGAGAATATGACCACCTTAGTGCACAAGAAGACTCCCCTGTAGCAGTATAATAGCATATATAATTTTGCACTAATCAAGATTATGGTCATGCATCAGCTTGGTTTACAGAACATCTCATGGGATGATTTCATTTCACATGAGGTCTTCACCGCTCCTCAAGTACCTCCAATAGCTTTTCATGAGATAGGTGGGCCTTCACATCAGCAGGAGCTTCATGAGACACAAACTGCTAGTGTGCCAGTATTTGTCGCCTACCAAAAGGGCATTAGAAGGTTGTTTGCAGCAGCAAAGCGAGTATTATCTCCACCCGGGGTGGAAGGGGTCTCGCTTCCTCCATCAGCAGAGCAGGTACATGACAAGAGCATGCGGCCATGACATGATGAGGGGCCTTCAAGAGGGCAGGAGACAGATTTCATTCTTATTCAGGATGATGACACCGATTTGGGCTCACAAAGCTCAAAGCTTAAAGAGATCATTCAGGAGCAACAAGAGGACATCCATGGTTTGTCTCTTAACCTAGAAAGAGCCAAATGGATAATTAACTATCTGGAGCAAAGAAACAAGCAACTAGAGGATAAGAAAACCATTATGGAGCTGCAAAACATACAAGAAAACCAGCAAGCTGCCAAGAGGAGGAAAACCAAGTTGACACCACTTGAACAATAAATTGAAGTTGATCGTGAATCTTGGCTCGAAAGGATAAACATACATTTGGAAAAGATGCTGGAGAAGGCCAACAAAGAGAAAAACATTTTGAGGCATATGGGCTACCACTACTTGGCGAGAAACCAGGTGTGCAAAGCAAGAATCAGGATCTTGAAGGCCAAGTTGAAGAAAGCATCAAACAGGTGAAAAGAGCATGATAGAATTCAGATATTGGTTGAGGCTTCCTTGGCCCAACATAGCTCTTAAGGGAGGACACTCAGCCCAAATTTCAAAAAATTTGGGACACTTTTTGTAATTTTTGAATTTTTGGCTCAAAAAACAGAGTTTTCTACCCAATGCGCCGCGCCACCTGGCGCTCACTTTTGATGGAGGCATAATTTTGAGGAAAAATCAGCATATTTGGATTTGTCATGAAAAAATATACATGCTCACAAATGGCCAAGAAATTTTGACAGGTTTTGGGCTTCCAAAAAGGTCAAAAACACCCCAAAAATGACCTTTCTGCCCCTTTTTTGACACACAGCAAGCAGTCTTGGGAGAACTCAGTTTTGCAGGGGCAAATGGAGGCCAAATTCAAAAATTCCACTTGTGCTGGAAATTAGATAGGCAGAAATTTCCAACAAGCCCACTTGGAGCAAATTTGGACACCGGAAGGCCTCCAAAAGCAGCTGCAAAAAGGCACTACGCATAGGGAAATCAGCGCGTTGCATTGGAGGAAATTTGCTCAGTTTGACCAAAAATACTCTGTTTTTCGCCTAGTTTCTTGACAATTTGACTTTCCTCCTTCTAATTGTCAAACTTATGATGTAATTTAATATGACTTGATGGATTTTGATGTAATTGTGTTGAATTTTCACTCATAGAGGTAGATTCATCCATGAAAAGGTAGTTTACAATTGAATGAATCAGTTCCCTAGTTTTTAGAGGCAAGTTGTTCCACTGCCTACTTTTTAGTTCTCAGTTTAGAATTTGTTGGAACAGCTCCTAAACTCATGAGATCGACCCCTAGAGGCTTGGATGAGTTTTTTTTTGCCTATATCTTATGTTTTTTTAGTCATTATCATGGTTGGACTTTTGGGAAAGCTTGGAGCTTATTGTATACTCATTTCAGCAGTTTAGCTAAGGAATAGACCAGTGGTTTGCAGCACTTTATGGGATTCATGTGGAATATTGCTTTGGCATTTTGTTTTCTTCTGTAATTGTAATTCTACACGTGTTTTATGTATTCCATATCTCTCTTTATTTCATCTTAACTAAATCAAACAAAGATAAAGGTAGAATACATTGAAAGTGCAGTGCTCTACCTAGGGTTTTCTTAGTTATCTAAGTTTTCAGCTGATTGAAAAGGATACCTAAGTTCTTCATGCCCTTTTCAACTCCTCATATGTCTAAAACCTCTCCATCTCACTCAATTTGAAGTACCAAATCACTTGCCTACCTTGCCCCATAGAGATCTCTGCAAAACTGAGCCTCATTCCTCAGGCCCAAATCTGCCTTTTACATTTGAGCCAACAAAACATCATCAAATTAAATCAAACACCTCTGTACACATACCTAGCCTAAAATCAGTCATCTCAAGCTTTCATTGGCCATCTTTTTTGAGATTGACAAGGAGAGAGCCCTCTCCCGACCTGGTAGGGCTAGCTACCAGGTTAAGCGTGGTATGATGTTATCCTAGATCCTACCTTTCTCAGCCTGAGGTAGATTTAGGCCCTAACATAGTGGCGACCATACTGGGGAAGTTTTAGTATAAAAGATTCATCACCCCTGTAATATCTTCCCTGGTAAAGAATGACAAAGTTTAGATCTAACTGTTGATGGTGAACAACAGTTGGATATATATAAAGGCTGAATCGTTCACCCGACGACTTCATTCACTGAAAAATACAGAAATAAATGCTTCATGGTGACTCCACTGCAGGAAGATCAGTAGCTTTAATATTTTCAAGATGACAAGTGTTTCAAGAATATACGCTCCCATGAGCCGAGATCACATTCCAAGTTTTCCAAACAAAATGCCTAAGGTGGATTGGCTTCAGAATTTGCCTATGTTCAGAAATGTGGAAGGTAATGACCCTGCTCTTCATCTGGTGAAATTTCACATCCATGTGCATAAATTAAAAATCAATTTTCCTTAAGACTTTTTGATGAAGATGTTTATGGCTACTCTGGAAGATGAAGCTCCATCTTGGTATGAAAGTTTGCCACCTGCTTCTATTTATTGTTTAAAATATTTTCATACAATATTCTTTGAAAGGTATAAAGAATCTTGTCCAAATTGGTGTCATCATCCTGAATAAGAATGAAATCTGTCTCCTACCCTCCTGAAGGCCCCTCGTATTCCCCAGGCCCAAATCTGCCTTTCACATTTGAGCCAACAAAACATCATCAAATTCAATCAAACACCTCTGTACACATACCTAGCCTAAAATCAGTCAGCACATCAGTCATCTCAAGCTTTCATTGGCCATATTTTTTGAGATTGACAAGGAGAGAGCCCTCTCCCGACCTGGTAGGGCTAGCTACTAGGTCAAGTGTGGTATGATGTTATCCTAGATCCTACCTTTCTCAGCCTGAGGTAGATTTAGGCCCTAACAAGTTCATAATACAAAAAATCTAAGAAAATTGTGGCACCGAAGGTTAGCTCATCTTCATTATGGTGCAGTTCTGAAATTGGAGAACTTGGTCTCCGGGATTCCAAAGGTACAATCTCAACATGATGGAGTATGTACAAGATGTGTCAGCAGAAATATGACAAGGGGACCATTCCTCTCTAGTGAAAACAAAACAAATGACATCCCCCATATCATTCACTCTGACTTGAGTGGTCCTATGCTCGTACACTCTCTTGGTAAACATCTCTATTATATCACCTTCATTGATGACTTTTCTAGAAAGACATGGACATATTATCTGAAGCATAAGGATGAAGCATTTGAAAATTTCAATGAATTCAAAGCATTGATTGAAAATCAAACAGGGAATAAAATTAAAATATTTAGTTCTGACAACGGTGGAGAGTACACTTCAAATGAATTAATTGATTTTTGCAAGAAGGAAGGCATAAATAAAGAATAAAATACACCTTATACTCTCGAAAAAAAAGGAGTAGCCAAAAGGAAGAATAGGTCCATTGTAGAAGTCGCCTGTGTCATGCTCCATGATCAAACGGTACCAAAGTTTCTTTGGGCAGAAGAAACAAATGTTGTCGTATATGTTCAAAACAGGGTTCCTCATCAAGCATTAGAAAAAAAAGCACCAGAAGAAGCATTCATAGGTGTCAAGCCCAATGTGATTCGTCTCTGTATATTTGGCTGCCTTGTATACTTTCATGTGCCAAAAGAGAAGATGAACAAGTTGGAAGCTACTGGAAGAAAAGGTATGTTTATTGGGTATTGTGAAAATTATAAAGCATTTAGAATATATATTCATGGTCAAAGGAAGGTTTAAATTAGCATGGATGTCACACTCGATGAAGATGTCACACTTGGAAAAGTCTGAGACCTTCCTTCGCTTCCTCCTCCCAAGAAGAATGATGAAATGGATATCTTGGATGGCCCGTCTTTCCCCGAATCTGAGACCGATATTGTTGATGATAACATGAATCCCATGGATCCCTTATATTATCCTCCTAGTAATCTTCCTACTAGGAAGATACCATTTTGGCTCTAAGACATGCTTCAGGATGTTGATAGACATGTGACCGCTTGAAGATCATTTAGAGAAAGGAAGAAGCCATGCAGGTACCAAGGATATCTTGCAGCCATGAGCACCATGAATAAATTTGAACCTTCCACATTCGAGGAATCCGTAAAATAACAAGTCTGGAAAGATGTTATGGCCAAATAATATGAACCTATTATGAAGAATGATGTATGGGATGTTGTGCCAAGACTGAAGGGGAATTCTGTGGTAACTTCAAAGTGGATATAAAATATTAAGCATGGAATTGATGGAAGTATTGAAAATACAAGGCCATGTTCGTGGCTCTATAATTCTTGCAAAAAGAATGATGATATATTTGCACTTTTTGCTCAATATAAAACCATTCGCTCGATAGTTTCCCTTGCCACAAGTCAAGGATGGACCCTTCATCAAATGGATGTAAAGACTGCATTTCTCCATGGCATGCTACAAGAAGAAGTACATGTTGAAAAACCACAAGTATTTGAAGTAGAGTATCACAGGACACATGTTTGTAGATTGAAGAAGGCATTGTATGGCTTTAAGCAAGCCCCAAGAGCATGGTACGCTCGCATAGACAATTACTTGGTGAAGTTGGGATTCATGAGAATCAATGTCAATCCCAACCTCTACTTCAAGGTATTTCAAGGTATGCCATTGATATTGATTTTATATGTTCATGAACTATTCCTGACAAGTAGTGAGCCTCTGATGATGGAATGTAAGAGGGAGATATCCTTTGAATTCGAAATGAAGGACCTTGGACTCATGCACTACTTTCTAGTCCTTGAGTTATGGAAAAGCCCTAGTGATATTTTCCTTTCACAAGGAAACTATGTTGTGAAGCTGCTGGAAAGATTTGGGATGACTGAATGCAAGTCTCTACCCACGCTGATGAAAATAAAATTCAAGAAATTATGTGGATAACTTGCAGCACCCGATTTGGCGAATCTATCTCATTATAGATAGTTGATTGGGGCTCTGATGTTCCTTGTGAACACCCATCCGGACATATGCTAGGCAATGAACATGTTGAGTCAATTCATGACCGAGCCTCTCCATTCACATTAGACAGTTGCCAAACAAATATTGAGATATTTGTAGGGGACAATTACACTTGGTCTGAGATACTCCGCCGGAGATGTTGACTTCATGAGTACACTGATGCTAACTAGGCGAGAAATTTTATCAACGGGAAGAGTACCTCTGGATGTTGTTTTAGTATTGGTTCTCTTAGGGTCTATGAGTCACTAGTGATAAAATTTACTCTTTCCATATGACTGATAGGGTCATTAGGTCAAATTGTTATATTTTCAAATAAAATTTGACATGTCTTTTTATTTTCAAATGAGTCTTGAGTCATGTCCTAGGTTTCATTACTACTCCCTCCATTTTTGAGGTCATAAAATGTCATCATTTTCATATAATCACTATAATCGACATCATGGGAGTTATTAATTAGGTAAAAAATTTCAAAAAATATTTCAAATGTACATTTACCCCACATGGAGATGTAACCTTTCCAATAAGTGCAATTAAAGCTACATTACACTACCTCATCGTGTCATTTCTCAAAAGGACATGTGATGTCACACTATCACCAAAGAAAAAAATCGACTTTCAAGAAATAAAAGGACCATCCAAGCATTCAAAATCTTCATTCCATCCTCCAAGAGAACTTCTCCACCATTGTGCTTCATCTTAGCCGTTAGAACCTTGAATTTTTCATCACCAAACCCTTGCCATCGAGCACGATGCACTTTTTCACTAGCACATTGCGCTTCTGGAGAACACATTGTGTTTTTGGATTTTGGAGGTCAAAGAAAGCAACAACAAGTACATTCTTCACTCCACAAGTTTCAGAGACTCGTGAGAAAATATGAGCCAACTTGTATGAAGGAGATCAATGCTTCACCATTCATCAAGAGGGCATTTGAACAAGTAGGTTGCCTACGGTTTTTTGAGAAGATACAAGAGGTGGGTGTCATGCTAAGTTGACTAGTCTATTTTCCACCCATTTCAAGAGTAACAAGACCACCATAGCAGGGATGGACTTCATAACATCAACAGATGTCATAGCTTCAGCTACAGGTATCCCTAACCAAAGAGAAATTTGGTTTAAGGGGATGGATTTGGATATTGAAAACTACAAAGTATTCATGAAACCATACTACAAAGATGCTTCCAATCATATCTTTCATTTCATGCAATTGTTAGATATATATCCTCCTTTGATGAAGATGATAATGAAGTATTTTACTTTTAAAGGGAGGTTTTCTAGGTTGTATCAGTATCACATCAGGTTGTTGTTGCATTTTACTTCAATAAAACCTTTAAACCTACCCCATTACTTATTCAGGAGCTTAATCAAGATGACTGAGAAAGTGCAAAGCAAAGGGAGAGATCATTAGGCAAGTTGATTTCATCATGGTTTGGTTAAAATCATAGTTCTTCATCAACTTTCACATATTAATATGCCATGGGAGACATTCATGCGGGCAATTTCTCTTATGCCTGCCACTAGTCAACCTAACAGTCAAATCACTCCATTTGCACCATCTAGGCCACAGTAGATTGGCTCATCAAGTAAACTATCAGTGAAAAATACACCTAGTGCAGAAATTAGAAAGACTTATAGCAGAGGTAAACCACTAGTTTTTGCCCCTGAAATAGCTAATATCTTTCCTAGGAAGACTATCAGTGAAGAAATATTTTAGCCTAAACGCTATGAGATAAGAAACATCAAAAGGTAAAGATAACGCACCATTGCATAGTGAAGAGTAGGCACATTTAGATTTTGAAAAGGCTAACCTAGCATAGCACAATGAATACAAATCAGATGAAGACATAATCAATGAAAGAAAGTGTTGTGGAGGTAAATCCCCTCTGCGAATAGAGGCGATCCCACTAGCCCTAGGGTGGTTCTAGCAACAATTGAAACAGGCAAAGTTATTGGTTCCTAGTTACAAAAGATAGAATCGTGATAGATCGCTTACCATGATTCCTTCGCTGTTATTGCCAAAAAAGAAGTGGCACTTCCATTTCTAGCTAGATAGGTCACGATCCGTGAGCTTGTTGCATCCATATACTTGTACACATGCAAAGAAGAGAGACAACATGCAACGCAATATTTCACACTTTATAACTATCGATTAGTCAGAGAGGAATGAATTAAATTGCATTATATCATAAACAAACACAATCATGGAACCAATAGCAGAGTCATGTATATTAAGATACGAGAGAATGATTACAACCGTTGCTCTGACGTCACGATATTCCTTCGACAGGGCTCCAACAGGACATGTCTCACAAAGCTCGTCAGGGATTTGACAGAACTCTCTCTCTCACAGGGTTCTCCTTAGCTCTGCTCTTGATTGTCACTCAGCTATAATTTCCTTCCAAAAATTTCAGCTAGCTAGCAAATGGAGAGGGAAGGCTTTTATAGAGGGAGGAAGGGAGGTTGGGATCCCTATAATCATGGGATAGATTCCTATCTCTTAGGAAGGTTCCATGAGAGGTGGAAAACCACTTCCTAATCAGGGAGATCTGGAGGCAAACAACCCAACTTCTTTCTGATGGTTCATTCTGAAGTTATTAGAATCAAACTTCCGCCATTTATTTTTAAAAAAAATTCCTTAATAGGCTTGGCACGGGTGAGACACAGGGACAGAGCGCCAGCTGGCATGCCCACTAGTGTGCATTTTCCCCATTGGCGCAAGGGATGAACTGGCTACCCGCGCCAATGCCAAAACATGGGTTTTTAGGGTTTTCCAGAGGAAATTTTCTTTAGGAGAATTCTTGTCCTTATGAAGAAGGATGCCATCAAGGTGTTTTCAGGACATTTTACTGTTCACAGGTCACGGGAATAGTCCTCCAATGTACGGGATGAGGGATTGCAGGGACGGTGACAAAATGTTGTGAAACAGATGCCCCCTAAATCATGAGGTCTGAGAGAGAGGGAGGGGCAAAATGCTTTATGAGAACGCGCCCAACTGAAAACACTGTCGTCGAAAAAGCTGCGAATATAAATACAGCTGATATCTCTGATACATGATATGTGGTATAGGCACAGCCATCCATAATAGAGTGTACAAAAACTAGGATCCAAGGTATGGATGCAGCCATCCAGTAAATAAGGACCAACAAGTAGACTTAGGTATGTTCGCAGCCATCCAATCGGATGATTCATGTAATAAATCATAACGATCCACAAAGAAACCGCAGCCTGGATGTTTATTAGACAAAATCCAGGGTTTTGCGCTCCATCTCGACCCGAACAGAGTACAAGTTCGAGCATGCGAATATGTGAGCTGAAGTCGAACATGCAAGAACATCGTCTGATTACCAGCGAATAATGAAAATTGTTAACAGACGCGAGAGAAACCACCAATAATTACGATGGCTCTCAAGGTACAAAAGGTACAATCCACAAAATGTGAACATTGATTTGGCGTCGGACACCCGCAGAATCATCTGATCAAAGGCTAATAATGAAAACCTTGCATCGAATACAGAGAACCTGCCATTGAGGCATGCAGGCTCTAAGGCACCTTAAGGGAGTCTCTAGATCAGCTTCCTGGATAATAAGCTGAAGTCGACAGGAAGTGACCTCGATCGAAGGTGGGCCATAATGTTTCCCACATCATTGACACGAGACAGAGGAACATGATGTTTGTGAATCAAGACCAACAGAGAATCAGAGGGAGGTTGAAAACTGCAGAGGCCAACTTCTCTTGAACATATCGGCGACACGACATTGGATTTGGCAGTATTTGACATCAATGGATCTGAGGTCATGGTGACGTGGTAAAGAGAAGATGAGCAGTCAAAAGAGATTACCCAAACCCATGAAGGCAAGCAGATAACGAGATGAGATGTACCCAACCTGACACGAATGTAGACAAGTGCCATGTTCAAGAGCAACATACTACCGACATGACTACGATACTAGTTCCATTTTAAGCCACCATTTCTGGCGATTACCGCAATTATTTTTTAAAACAATCTTGAAGGGGATAGCATGTGCTTGCGATATAAGTTTGTCCTTTCGGAAAAATCCATCCTAGTACATTTAACGAGCCCTAGGAAGTAGGAACTCGAGTAACGTCATTTCGATGGAGTCCGATGTCATCAGTTTTTAAATGAGTCTGACAAAAGAAGAACTCGGTGTCTTTTCATGTTTAGAGAGTTTGAAAAGATAGCAGAAAAGAAAACTCCAGCAGTCCCTTTTCGTAGATAGTCCCACATATCCAAAAAGGTAAAAAACTATGTCTGAAAGAACCTCCTAGTCGCCATAGGCTAGGGTATTCCTTAACTTCGTAAATAATCTATCCCAGCCCGAAAAAGGGGTAAACGTATACTGGATAGATGTCGTTTCGCAACCAATTTAACGAGCTCAAAACGACAAGCGACTCGGCAATATTTTCAGTTTTAGAGAGTCAGAAAAGCACTGAAAGGTGACTCCAGTAGTGACTTTTCTTGTTTTTAGCGAGTCTGAAAAAGTATAAAATACAACTCGTGTCTTTGCCCTAATCGCATGAAAACCTATCGCTGCACAAAAAGCAAGTGTAAAACCCATTTTTCGACAAAAATATGATAAAATATCAAAAAAACAAGTCCTAAAACCTAATTTTGATTTTGAAAAGTTATAAATATTACCAATAGTAAAAACTTATTCGCTTTTCACCTTTTTACCTCTTTGCAAAGCGATAGTGAGCCATTGCCTTTGCGATCTTGAGGTGCCGATTGTGAGCAATCCAGTGGACGAATCCGGATCCCGTCTTCTTCAGGTAAGAGCCGCTTCCATTAGCCATATTTTAAGTCATATTTCATTATATTCAATCATGGTTTGAGGTCTTTTAAGGGGGGAATTTCAAAATTTAGGGCTCCGCAGTTGGCGCGGGTACGAGGCACGGACCCGCGCCAATCCACTCTATTTTACACAGAGGTCGTGCCAGTTGGCGCGATTGTCAGCCAAACATCTGCTCCAATGCCGCAATGCAAATTCCGGCTAAAAAACGCAAAAATGAACCAATGAAAAGAAATTTTGAATACTTGAGGAGGTTTCTAACACTCCTATGTTTGATTTGATGCAGGTACCCAGCAAAAATGGTAATTGAATGGAAGGAAAGAGAGCACAATGAGGAAGATGAATTGGAAATGGGAAATGAGCAGTGTATGAATGCTCTCCGAAATTGCGGTTTGAAAAAATTCTTCCTAACGCCATGTCTTCGGGATTAGCCCGAACTAATGCAATATATAATTAGCATCTGGGATGACGATGAGGAGAAGTTTAAACTTCGAGATCGGGTTCTTGAGCTCGAAGTGTGAGACGTGTAATTCATCATTGGACTGTCACACAGGGGTCCAGTTCCTATCTTGACTGGCACCAGGTATTCTAGTGAAAACATGACAATGGTCATGAACAGGGTGTGTGAAAGGGAACTCAAAGGGACATGTAGCGGAAAGGTAGATATTCAGATCGTCCCTGATTTAGCAGTAAGGGTAGTGCTACATACCATAACGCGGGCTGCGGGGTCGTAGGCACTGCACGAGGCTACCAAGACACAGCTCCTTCTCGCATCAGAGTGCATGAACCCAACAGTGTTTGGTTGGGCCACAGCCGTGACTATGAACATGAAATGACAACTGACCAAATGCAAGAAGACCAAACTGAAATAGTTTGGATATGGGTCAATTTAGGTATCGTTCTTCCTGGAACGTCTACCTATCTTCCAGTGCCAGGGGGCCATAGTCCCGGATCCACCGTTGAGAGAGCCACAGATGGCTCAATGGGCAGCATTGATGCCCAGGGTAGGGGGCGGCCAGAAGACGTCATGGCAGCCCGAGTTCTTTGGATGGCTCCAACGATAGTTGATCATCATAAAGGACTGGCCCTATGCGAGCACTAATTTCACTAGAGACCCAGACCTTCTGCTCCCGGAAGGAGAGGACAGGGACGAGAAGCTTGGTAAGACTCTTTTTAATTTTTTGAGTTTTATGATTTTTTGGTATACATGCATGTTCTAATAGCTAATCCTATATGTATGCAGATGTTGGCCCAGAGAGGCCTGCTGGAATGTCACCAATAGAGAAGAGGACCCCTCTCGCCTATGACCCTCAAGGTGAGGGGGGCGAGGGGGGCGAACTTGTACAGAACCTAGAGGGGATCGCTCGCGGAGTTCCGGATTACGCTCGTTTAGCCGATGTTCCTTTAGCTTATCAGAGGCACACCGTAGGGGTGCCAAGTTGTCTCCACCGCTTACTAAGGCGGTTGGTGCAGGCAGTGATGTGCTACCATGAACACCATGCGGATTAGTCGCTTAGGCTTTTTATTTTCATATTTTTTGAGAGACATGTTGTCTCCGGATGTAACTGAAACAAACATGTATATTTTTGGTTTTATATGATGCACACGTTGCAAAAATTCGACATATATATATATATATATATATATATATATATATATATATATATATATATATATATATATATATATATATATATATATACATCTATTTTCTACATGGATCTTACTTACATATGATGATGTTTTTACAAATTGCGTAAATGTATATCTAATACTATGTTGGCTACTGCATCTGTCAATGTATTCATTCATCTTGGTATATACTGATATGTAATGTAATCAAAATTTATTTCAAGTAAACGAATATGTAGATACAGTCTTAAAATGCAAGGGTTTCTAACTGAATAATGACCATTGAGCTGCAAAACCACAAGCTGTGAATCTAGATGTACAAGTAACGCGCGAATACCAAGGTTAACAGCCTCATTTAATAATTCCAAAATGGCACTATATTCCGCGACATTATTTGTAGTAGGCCCTAGACAAACACCTTGTAGATTAACCAACTCACCAGCAGGATTGTAAATTACCCAGGCTGCCGAAGACAGGTTCCTGGTACTGTGGGAGGCACCATCCGCGAAACCGACATAAGGAGTAATAGACATCTGCATAATCAAGAAGACCCAATAAGTAAAAAAACGCTTACAAATCACACCACACCACACATGCACAAAAATGATAAAAATCACCTATGTACATATACTACGCAAGAATTATTCAAGCATAATATTTCTTCAAGTACAACCCATTTCTAGGCTGTGTTAGGACCCCATAATGTACCTTTTTGACCATATATTTTGCTACCATTCCACTCTTTTCCAGTCCATATTTAAAGCCTATATTATCACTTTCATCCATTCTTCCAAAGGTATATAACATTCTTCTCTTTACTATATGTTTAATTTATTTTACATGTAATTTTACATTACTTTCATATTTAATCATTAATCAAAAATATATAGTTGTTGAAACAGTTTGAAGACTGAAGTTAATTCATCATGACTGTTTGAACCGCGTTGTTGAAACCGTTTGAAGACTAAATTTAATCCATCATGGCTGTCTGAAGACCGTGTTGCTGAAACAGTCAGGATAGTACGCAAATCCTGCTGCTGAAACAGCCCGTGATTTGTGATTTTGAATCAGTATTTCAGGCACGATAGCAGCAGAAAAGATAAGTAAGGAAGTTGTTACACTGGCCGTAACAACTGCACCTTGAAGAAAATACTATCATAACCATTGTAACAACATTTTGCTATGGAAGAACAGAAAGGTCTTATTTCAGTATAGAAGATCAGATTAGATTAAAAATAGGATTTCTATAATGTAATCAATTGTAATAGATTTCTCCTCTTTAAAAAGAGGAGACATCAGCATTAGAGGACAATTTTTTGGAGACTATGGGAGGTTTATTTTTGAAACAGAGAAAGAACGTGAATCCTTTGTAATGTGTACTTTTGACAGATGAATGAAAGCTTGTTCTGAGCATTTCATTTTAGTTCCTTCTCCTGGGGAATCTTGTGAGAAGGAAAGGGCCCACCTTCCTCACAAGATTCACCCATTTATTTCCGTAGTGTTTTAACTGTTCTTTTCATTTACGCCTTGTTAAAATTTGTTTGTTGAAATCCTTGATGCAGTATTGGAACTCTATTATCTATTGCTGAAACTCTGTTTCCATTAATTATTGAATTGTTTTCATACAATTCATTATTAGGTAATTTTGGATTATTTGAATTGGTAATCTCGATTACAGAATGAGTTTGTGAAAGCGTGGTAATCAGAAACAGTTGCTGAAGGTTCCTTCTTGGGGAATAGGGTCCTATTCTCTGTTATAGCATAATTGATCTTTTCTTCTACAAATTGATTTCGTTTCCTAGATTGTTATCTTTTTAATGTAATCCAGGATTCTTCTAGTGATTGTCTGCAATATAAAGTTTGTCTTTGCTATAACTCAAGTAGAACTTCATATTGTTTGAAGCAAGGTGTGATTAGTGTAATTTTTACTACAACATTTCATTGCTTTTAAGATTTGAGAATATACAGTGTGTGATTGCCTTTGAAATAAACAGACTTCCCTGGGTTGAAAATTTATGTGTAGCACTTGATTGTTTAAATTGATGAGCAATTAAAGTGACCAACATTTTGGCGTCGTTGCCAGGGAAGGCAATTATAGATTTCAAAAGCATTGTGTTTTTCTTTTGGATGTGCAAATTGCATGAGAGGACGAGGAACCCATAAGAAAACTAACCCTACAGGTGACAAGGGAAAAGGAAAAGGAGGAAGAAATACTTTTATTGACGAGATCGTATCAAAAGCTAAATCTTCTCAGAGGCTAAGCTCTCTAAGGCCAAAGCCTCAACACTCCCCTCAATCGAAATACGAAACAAAAGAAATTGTGAGCCCAGAAAACGTTGAGGAGCCAGCAGAGCCAGTAGAAAGCATTGAAGATCCAGTAGAAAGCTTTGAAGAACCAGCAGAAAATGTTGAGAAGCTAGCAGAAAACATTGAAGAACTAGTAGAAAACATTGAGGAGCCAGTAGAAAACATTGAGGATCGAGCAAGTGCAGTAGGAGACCAAGCAATGGAGGGGAACAATGACGAATTCTTTGGAGGAGGACCAGTAGATCCTGAAGGAGGAAAAGATGAGAATTCTCTCTCTACCTTGGGGTTTCCTATTGGTGATCTCCCTAGAGGAGAAACCCCCATTAAGAATATCCCACTTTCAGCTTTACCTAACTTCCATGGTCTATCTTCTGAAGATCTTGATGAGTTTCTTTTCGAGTTTGATATATTATGTAGAAGTTATGATTACATTACTAATGCCCAAAAACTGAAGCTATTTCCAGCAACATTAAAAGGAAATGCATTAAGGTGGTTTATGAGTCTGGGAAGCCATGTAATCAAAACATGGGAACATATGAAATAGAAGTTTCTGCTTAAATATCAAGACTATTGCCGGACAGGAGAAAAAATAGAGGAACTATTTAAGATGGTACAAAAGGAGGACGAGAATCTAGAGGACTTTGTGAAAATACTACAATACAACCTACAGAGATCCAATCATCCCGATGTAAGTAAGAATATTCTTAAAACAATATTACTGAAAGGGGTGAGGGATGATTGTTTAGATATGCTAAATATTCTTAGCAAATGGGACATATCTAAAGAATCATATGAAGAAATTGTTAACCTCTGTAAAAGATGTTCAAGAGGAGCTGCAAGGAATAGGTCAAACAGCAGGGATACCACATATTCAAGAGTTCAAAAATCAGCCAGTGGAGGAGCAACAAGAGCTGAAATATGTAATTTACTTGATGAATTTAAAACTGAAATGTTAAGTTCTTTTTCTTCACAAATTGACATCTTGTGGGTTAAGAAGAAACAAGCCAAAGCAGAAGCATCTTTGCCTATCTTTTTCCCCAAATGCAGAGATAAACACCCACTAAGGGAATGCCCATTGGACAAGGTGCCAATTTGCACCCTTTGTGAGAAAGATCATGAAACACAACAATGCCCTTCTTTACCAGGAATAAAAGCAGCATTGCAACCAAATGAAGAAGAAGCTGAAGCAGTTTATCTGCTGACACAAAGAACGCAATGGCAACCACGAGGACAAGGTATGAACTCTAATATGCCATTTACATCTTCTAATCGTTGGAACAATTATCCTTATTTTAGTCAAGCAAATTACCCTCCCTTTAATCAAATGCAATACCCACCCTTCAATCAAATGAATTACCCACCCATGCAACAAGCAAACCCTCCCTCTGTAGACCCTGCAATATGGACTCCTTGGCCTCCACAACAACAATCTTACTTTAACCAATGGAATTTGAATTGGAGGGATCAACAACTCCCTTTTCCGAATCAATTTCCTTAATTTTAGCAACCACTTCCTCTACCATCAGGTGCTCCACCAAACAATCAAATGATGAGACCCCAGCTACCTATACAACCAAATCCTAACCCCAATAATAAATTTGTGCAAGTTATTGATATTCATAACCAGCCTATACTTCTTGTTTTCTCTGCACAATGTAATGACATTCATTTACGATCTGGGAAAATAGTTGAACCTATTATCGATGTTGTTACCTCTTCCGATTCTGATAAAGAAGAAACTAAAAAACGTAATTCACATAAAGAGGTACAACCACCCTCTAATAAGGGTGCTGAAATAGTAGAACCACCATTCCCTGAGTGTTTAGTTTTAACTAGAATGCCTGAGCCACCTGCTTTTAATCTTCTAGGGGAATTGCAGAATTTGTATGTTAAAATTCCACTTTTACAAGCACTAAGAGATTTACCAATTTATGCCAAAACGATGAGAGATATTTGTGTTAAGAAACCTGGTAGGAGATCTAAAGATCCGCTTACAGTCCATGTTATGGGATACCTATCCACATTAATATCCGGTAAAGCTCCTCCAATTAAATATGGTGACCCCGACCATCCTACTGTGACAGTCCAAATTAGTAAAACAATAATCCCTCAAGTTCTGGTAGATTTAGGTGCTTCTATAAACATTATGACTCTTGAAACTTCATAACTGTTACAGCTAAAGAACTTAATCAGAGATACACCAACCATTCTAGAGTTAGCTGACCATTCTATAATCAAACCAGAAGGAGTTATTGAAGACCTAGTCATCTCAGTTGAGTCCTGGAATTACCCAGCTGACTTTTTGGTATTATAGACTAAAAAAAAGTTGGGGGGACATCCTTTAATTATGGGAAGGCCCTGGTTAGCTACATTCGATGCCTTTATCAGCTGCAGATCTGGTTCAATGACAATTTCCAATGGATATGAAACTAAGCAGCGTACTCTCTACCCTCACGCTACAGCCATGATTAATAATGATAATTATGTATGGATGGACTATGATGATCATGCTACTCAACTAATTTTGACTATCAAACAAGCTTTAAGTCTTAAATATACCACTGAGGATGAGGTAATTAATAATTTTATTTGTGAACCCTCCTATGTGATTCCAGAAACACATAATCAGTTGGTTGCACTTTTGAAATCAGATACCCAGGAAAAGCTTAAACCTGAAGATCTTCCTCAAACATCAACCACCATCTCTTCTAAAACTATAATAGTAGAAATTGAACCTGGAAAAACACTGAACATAAACCCCAATCTGACAGTTGTTGAAACACAGCAATTAATGAAGTTACTTCTTGAAAATAAGGAAGCATTCGCATGGGACTATACAGATATGAGGGGAATATCTCCTTAATTATGTACTCACCATATCTATATCAAGGAAGTTTGTTGACCAGACTGTCAACCCCAACGACGAATGAACCCTAATTTAAGAGACATTTTCAAAGAGGAACTTCAAAAATTACTTAATGCAGGGTTTATATATCCTATTTCTAACAGTGAATGAGTTTCCCCATTGGTAATAGTTCCTAAGAAAAATGGGAAATGGAGAGTGTGTGTAGATTATAGAACCTTAAATAAAGCCACTCAAAAGGATCACTTTCCTTTACCGTTCATTGATCAGGTGTTGGATAGTTTGTCAGGGAAGAAATTATTCTCCTTTTCAGATGGGTTCAGTGGGTAAAACCAAATCAGAATTGCACCCCAAGACCAATATATAAAGTAGTTTAGGTCCTAATGCCAGGAGCATCTACATCTGCAGCATTCAAAGAGGAACACCCTACTGTTACACAAGAACCAGTAGTCTTCCAAAATTTCAGAAAAATAAGTTAATTTACAAGTACCCCAACCTACTGTATCTGTTAAATCTGAATTTCCTGTTGTTATTTCTACTCTGACTATACCTCAGCCTACCACTTGCAATGTTGAAACATAAACTGAACCTTGGGATGAGCTGGAAATAATGAACAAGTGGAGGAAAGAATATTCCATTTCGCAAGATAAAACTTTGCAGCAGCAAAAATTAGTTTGGCAGAATCATATATATTCAAACTGGGAGATCTTGGAGCAAACACTCCATCAATCTAGAGTTCATAAGAAGGAGAATAAAGAGCTAAAAGGAAAACTTCTCCTAATGTTTGAACTGGTACAAAAATTATTGGCTGCTAGGAAACCATCTCTGAATTACTCTCTATTCCTCACAGAACGTCTTGTTTATTTTCAGTTGAAAGCAATTAAAGATGGAAGACCCCATGAGATGCTTACATCCGAACAGTTTGTGAAAACATTTGCAGAAGCCTCCACCAGTGATCAGCACTTGTTGTATGAATTATATCTTCACAATGAAGCCATTCCTGAAAACATAAGGCTTAATCTCAATCCTCTTGTTGGCGATATTCAAATCAGGGCATTTTCCTCTTTCCTTGCTAATCAAATTTCATGGCAGACCTCTTTTCTTGCAGCTAGGCAAAACGAAGACAATCGTCTTCTCTAGATAAGGCCAGAACCGTAAAACCCTGCCATCTTTGTGGCAGAATATTATAAATTTTTGAATAAACTAAGGATGACTGAACATATACGAAAATTATAGGCTTCAGTACTTCAGGATTGTCAATACTTTATCAGGGCCAAAGAAATTGTTGCTTTAAGAGTAAACAACATGTTTTGGCAACAATCTTCTAAGGAAACGCAGGAGTATAATCCTTTCAGTCCTATTAATCTTGAAACTGCAATCTCCAGAGTACAAGATTACATCAAGTGTGTTCAGCAATGTGTTGAAAAATGGATAGGGTGTCACTTTCATTTTCCTATTTTGTGGATGCCAACAGACGAATATCATGCTCATCATAGGTTGGCTAGGAAAGATGAAGCAGCAGCTTGGAAAAAGTTGAAAAATGTGCAAGGGTTCAGAGCTTCAACAGACAGCACCTTCCATAGATACTGCCTAAGTAATTTGCATGCCAAAATCCAGTATTTAGACTCTGACTCAGACTAAAGTTGCCTGAGGACATGCAACCCTTTTAGTTGGGGGGGATGTTAGGACCCCATAATGTACCTTTTTGACCATATATTTTGCTACCATTCCACTCTTTTCCAGTCCATATTTAAAGCCTATATTATCACTTTCATCCATTCTTCAAAAGGTATATAACATTTTTCTCTTTACTATATGTTTAATTTGTTTTACATGTAATTTTACATTACTTTCATATTTAATCATTAATCGAAAATATATAGTTGCTGAAACAGTTTGAAGACTGCAGTTAATTCATCATGACTGTTTGAACCGCGTTGTTGAAACCGTTTGAAGACTAAAGTTAATCCATCATGGTTGTTTGAAGACCGCATTGCTGAAACAGTCAGGATAGTACACAAATCCCATTGCTGAAACAGCCCATGATTTGTGATTTGAAGTAGTATTTCAGGCACGATAGTAGCAAAAAATATAAGTAAGGAAGTTGTTACACTGGTCGTAACAACTGCACCTTGAAGCTAGTACTATCGTAACCATTGTAACAACATTTTGCTATGGAAGAACAGAAAGGTCCTATTTCAGTATAGAAGATCAGAATGGATTAAAAATAGGATTTCTATAATGTAATCAATTGTAATAGATGTCTCCTCTTTAAAAAGAGGAGACATCAGCATTAGAGGACAATTTTTTGGAGACTACGGGAGGTTTATTTTTGAAACAGAGAAAGAACGTGAATCCTTTGTAATATGTACTTTTGACAGATGAATAAAAGCTTGTTCTGAGCATTTCATTTTAGTTCCTTCTCCTGGGGAATCTTGTCAGAAGGAAAGGGCCCACCTTCCTCACAAGATTCACCCATTTATTTCCGTAGTGTATTAACTGTTCTTTTCATTTACGCCTTGTTAAACTCTGTTTGCTGAAATATTTGATGCAGTATTGGAACTCTGTTATCTATTGCTAAAACTCTGTTTCCATTAATTGTTGCATTGTTTTCATACAATTTATTATTAGGTAATTGTGGATTATTTGAATTGGTAATCTCAATTACAGAATGAGTTTGTGAAAGCATTGTAATCAGAAACAGGTGCTGAAGATTCCTACTTGGGGAATAGGGTCTTGTTCTCTGTTATAGCATAATTGATCTTCTCTTCTGCAGATTGATTTCTTTTCCTAGATTGTTATCTTTTTAATGTAATCTAGGATTCTTCTGGTGATTGTCTGCCATAGAAAGATTGTCTTTGCTGTAACTCAAGTAGAAATTCAGATTGTTTGAAGCAAGGTGTGATTAGTGTAATTTTTACTACAACATTTCGTTGCTTTTTAGATTGAGCATATACAGTGTGTGATTGCCTTTGAAATAAATAGATTTCCCTGGGTTGAAAATTTGTGTAGCACTTGATTGTTTAAATTGATAAGCAATTAAAGTGACCAACATGTTGCACCAAAGGAAGACCTTCATAATCGATCAGCTCATAAGCCCCATTTTCAATACACATTTAACGATATAGGGCCCATGCCACATATCGCGGAGAAACTGTTTGATCGAAATGAGCTTTAACCCACTTTTTCTGTGCCTCGATAACCAACGCAGCCAAGCGGCGAGTTTCATCCAATCTCTTAAGATATAGGAGACGTTCTTCCTCTGGAGAAGTGTCGGGCAGTAATTCCACAACCAATTTTAGTGAAGGGATCTCACATTCAACCGGAAGAGTAGCTTCCAGACCATACACCAACTGAAATGGTGTGAATCTGGTTGCACTCTTCACTGACGTTCGGTAGGCCCAAAGAGTTGAAAACAACTGGAGATGCCAATTCGATTTGTGTATACCAATTTTTCGTTGAAGCATCATGACAAGCACCTTGTTCACGGCTTCAACCTGGCCATTTTCCTCAGGGTAATATGGCATTGAGCTGTCGTGATGCAAGCCCAACCTAGATGTCAGCTCTGCCATCATGTAGTCCTAAAAATGAGAGCCATGATCAGTTACGATGGCTTGAGGAACGCCGAAACGCGTGATCACATGGTTGAAAATGAATTGTGTAGCTATCTTACCTTCTGCGGCCAATGTAGGCATCGCTTCAGCCCACTTGGTGAAATAATATACAGCAACGATGATTTAAGCATGCCCCTCAGCTGAGTGAGGGTTACATGTCATAAAATCAATGCCCCATTTGGCAAAAGGGCCCACGGTAATGATATGATGTAATGGGAGAGGCAGCGCACGCATCTTGCGTTTGAAAATCTGGCACGCGTGACACTTTCGTACTGCAACAATACAGTCTTTAAATATAGACGGCCAAAAATAGCCCGCACGAAGGATCTTCTGTGCGGTAGCATAACCGGACATGTGACCGCCACAGGCGCCACTGTGACAGTCATTCAAAACTTTCTCAGCCTCTTCTAAGGTCAAACATCGGCGAAGTATGGATTCGACTCCAACGCAATATAGGGTATCCTCGATAATGCGATATGGTTGTGACTGATGTCGAACGCGGCGTCGAGCATCCTTCGTTAACTCAAACCGAAAGGTCAATGTCTGGAGGTATACGATGATATCGCCGTACCATGGATCAAGAGTGCTGATTAAGAAGAGAGTTTCGACCGGGATATGATCCTCGGATTGAGACGAAACAGAGTCAGTAGGGAGAGAACAAATGAGATCAGCAAAAACTAGTGATTTCTTAGATTTGGAAATAGTGAATTCCAAATCAAACTCTTAAAGGATCACAATCCATTTTGAGTACTTTCCCCCCAGCAATTTTCGGGACAAAATGTAAGTCATGGGGTTGCAATCGGAAATCACGGTTATCGTACACAACAGGATGTAATGGTGAAATCACTGAATGGCCTGGACCGCGGCCAGCACTAACTTCTTGACGTGTGCGTAACGCGTTTCAGTCTCGAGGAGATTCCGAGACAGATAATAAACCACATGTTCGTTACCATCATCGTCATCCTATACCAAAACCATGGCAATTGTATTGAATGTGGCAGCCAAATAGAGGGTAAAGTCGCGATGATAATTTGGAGGACGTATTAATGGAGCGTTGACAAGCAACGTCTTAAGGTTATCGAAATATTGCTGAGCAATCTCGTCCCAACAGAAAGGGACGTCCTGTTTTAGAAGTCGCGTAAATACTTTAGCTACTTCTGCATTGTTGGGAATAAAGCAACGTAAGAAATTCGCTTTCCCTTGAAGACTCTGAAGTTGATGCAATGAGGATGGGGAGGGGAGATTAAAGATAGCCTCAACCTTGAGAGGGTCGAGGCAAATTCCGTCCTTAGAGACAATGAAACCTAAAAGTCAACCAGAGTCAACGCAGAAGACGCACTTGTGAGGATTAAGCCTGATGTTGTAACGTCTGCAGTGGAGAAAAACCTGGCAAAGATGTTCTGGATGGTCTTTGCGTAGAGCTGAATGAGCCGAAAGTTCATCCAGGTATGATTGAACAACATTACGTATTTCGTGAAAGGCGTAGGACATGGCACGCTGGAAGGTAGCCCCAGCGTTTTTTAAGTCGAAAGGGAGCTTCTTATAGGTGAATGTTTCCCACGGACAAATGAAAGTGGTCTTATGTTGATTAGATGGAAGGATATTGATTTGGTTATAACCTAAAAATCCATCCATAAGGGAAAAGATCTCACTCCCCGTGCAATCGTCAATGATCTGATCAATAAAGGGGGTGGGATAGTTGTCCTTAGGGCAAGCCTGATTGATATCTTGATAGTCAACACAGACTCGAATTGTGCCCTACTTCTTATCCATAGGGACGATATTGGAAACCCACTCTGTCAGAGGGATCAAATATATGAAACCCTCTTTAAGAAGTTTCTCAACTTCAGCTTTTATAGCAGCGGCTTTTCGAGGATGCACTGGACGCAGATGCTAGCGCGCAGGCTTCACACCAGGATAGGTGGGAATTTTGTGCACGACGATACTGGGATCAATTCCAGGCATCTCTTCATAAGACCATGCGAAAGCATCACAAAATTCGCGAAAGAGATTAGTGTACACTTGAATCTCATCGAGAGAACAAGTGACTCCCACATGGATGTTTTCGATGACCCCCGGTTTGACGAAGATGTCGATAGGCATCGTTTGGGTAATATTACTCAAATTTCCTTCCGAAAAAACTTCATGAGTCAATATTGGCGTTTGGAGTGGTGGAGAGGGAACCTAAGATGCAAAACGCTCGAGACAATTATACATTTCCCCCAGGCTAGGCATGAATGAGGAACGATGATGCCCATCGCTCCACGGTAGATCTTCGAGAGACATAGTCTCTACGATAGCTTCGTCAGACGAAAAAACTTCTCTCAAATGATCGGGCGAATCTACATCGCCGAGCCAAGGGGATTGAGAATAAACATCAAGAGCCATGCTCAAAGGAGCATTATCAGTATGAGGAGGATCCGATGCGGCAATGATTTCACAATAATTGATTTCAACCGGGGTTAGAGGCATCGATTCTCCAAAGAGGAAACCTGTTCGGGAGAAGGGATGATCCACGGGTTATCTGACCTAGAGATCATATTGACTTGAATGGTGTTCGGTGGTGGAATGGGGAAAATACCCATGAGAACGGGGTCTTTGAAAATACCTGGTCCCACACTGTCGAGGGGATTAGGAATTTGATCCACGTACAGCACGTTGTTCTCAGAGGACGAGGTAAATAAATACAACTAATCGACAGTAATAATCTTGCCATCATGTGGAAACTTCAAAAGTCAAAAGAGGGTGGACGGAATGCACAGCATGGCGTTGGTCCAACTACGACCGAGTAGAAGATTGTAGTTGAGTTTGGCATCAACAACTTCCACTTTGACATTAACTGTCTTACCTTGCAATGTAATCGGTAGACTCGCGAGAACACCCAAGGGTTTTTATTCCCTTCCATCGAATGCCTCAAGGGCATTGGGAGATGAAGTGAGGGCTGGAGAGCCAATGGCCTTCCAGCAAGAAGATGACATAACGTAGGTACATGCACCTTCGTCCATAATGGCTTTGTGAATATTGAGGCCGTTTATGCCGACTTGTATAACAAGCGCAATCTGGTGCGGGAGTCTGGGGATGAAATTCTCTAGATCGAAGGTGAGAAGGCTAGAATCGGCAGGATCGATTTCGCTGATTGCAGATAACAAAGCTTTCCGTTAAGACGAACAACTCTGAAGGACTTCCAACACAGACATCGTTGAACGCACCTGTGCCAAATCCTCAACAATGCTATAATTTTGAGCAGCACGAGCGTTCAGATTATAGGAAGACTTTCAGAGAACACCTTTGGAAGGTGGACGTACAACGGGTTCAGCACTGGGCCTTTCAATCTCAAGGGGACCAGAGGCAGGTGGGGGAGGAGGGCCATCAACGACTTCCTTCCCAGCTGCCTAGCATGATCTGGCATAGTCCTTCGACCGAGTGGCAAGAGAAACAAGTGCAGCACCATTCATCATGAAAACTTGAGACCCAAACGGTGCAGATGGTGAAGGCTGCTTGACCATCTGGGTCTACTGAGATGGAAAAGGTTCTTTAAGAACTGTCAGAGTTCCCTTAGAGTCCTTAAGAAGTTGACTAAATTTGTATTGTCTAGGAAAATCTTTGGTGTAGTGGTCTTCATCACAAATCAGGCAAGGGTACTTCGGTTTTCGCTGTGAACCATCATCAGCACGTGGTTTGGACGATTCTAGTTTTGGGGCATTGGATTTGGCTTTGCCTTTGCCCTTATTTTTCCCTTTGGAAGTCTTGTTTGTAGGATTGGCCTCGACGGCGTTGACCTCCGCGATCTTACCAGAATCTGGAGCAGGTGGGGGAGTAGAATTGTTGGAATAATTTGATTTCTGCTTCCCATTGGAAGACTTGCGAGAAGTTTGAGAGACAGAACCAATAACACTGTCAACCGATGATGTAGCTAGTGCTTTAGAGGTCCTTGGTCAGGGGGCATTAGTCAAGATGTCGTATAATATGCCGAACTGGGAGTACACAAAATCGAGGTACTGGGCACGAGCAATTGCTTACTCCTCGGTTACACATGCCCCCATAGCAATGTCTTTTGCAATCTTATTGACAAAGGAGGGAGTGAACCAATGAGTTAGAATTTGATCAGGAATGTCAAACTTGATTAGACGACAACGACGTCTCCATTCGTGAATGTGATCTGAAATATGAGTGGCTTTGTCCTGTTTCAGAGATGTCAGGAGATGTGTCCCGGCTTCATAACGAACTGGTAACTGGAAATGTGTCAGGAATGCCATAGCTAGAGTATTAAAATCTTGAAAAATACCACGGGGTAGTTCTATGTACCATTTAGCAGCAGCGCCAGTGAGAGTGCGCTGGAAAAGACGTAGACGAATCAAGTCATCTATCCAAGAGTTCGAAGAACACCACAAATGGTATGTCATGACATGTGCTTGGGGGTCTTCTCCAGATTTACCCTCAAACTTAGGACAATCACCAGGCACCTTCGTCGGAACCGGAGGCCAATATGGATTATGAAGAATTAGATCATTGGTCAATTTGGACACATCCAGTAATTCCAACGTGGCGAGAAACGATAATTGAGGGTTAAAAGGCATGCCAGGTCCCCGATAAGGACATGTACCTGTACTCCATCCTGGTTGAGCATAACTCTGCCCATATTGGTTCTTTCCTGGAGGATTCTAACTATAGGGGGTATAAGCCGGATAATTGGGTTGATATGGCGGCTGAAAACCAGGGTACGGGGGTTGATAACCAAGGTACTGAATCTGATTATACGTGGGCCCCTATTGAGCAGTGTATGGATTTTGCTGCAGAGTATGAGTATAGCCTGGCTGTTGAAGGTAATAACCAGAACCTTGGGGCGGGTTGTAAACCAGTCAAGACTGACCTTGAAGGTAATAGCTGCCTTGGGGTCAAACGGGCTGCTGGTAAGTGGGGCCCTGCTGAGTCGGATAAGTCGGGCGCACAGGTGGATTTGGCTGTGGCGTAGAATAGATCAGCTACTGAGAAGGGTTAACAGGCTATGCAGGTTGTGTTGGTTGAACAGGTTGACCTAGTTGTGCAGGTTGTCCTGGTTGAACAGGTTGACCTGGCTAATGAGGGACACCAGGTTGCCCTAGCTGAGCAAGTTGGCCTGATGGCAGGAGTGGGCCAGGTTTTGCCTGGTAACTAGGTTGACTTGTGACAGTACCATAAGATAGCCCTAGCTATGCAACATTTTTACTAATTGGAAAATAAGGTTGTTGAGGTTGCACCAAAGGTTGAAAAGGATGGGTTTGCCCCCCAGGACCGTATGGAGGTCTAGGTTGATACCCGAGTTGCCCTGGTTGGACCACAGGGTGAGGCTGTAGAGGTTGACCTTGAGGATTGTAATACTACCCTTACATGCCATACAATAATCCCTGCTGGACCGAAGGTTGTCCCTGTAAGGGTTGTCCTTGCGGGTCATACACATACCCTGGCTGGGCCGAAGGTTGTCCCTGGAAGGGTTGTCCTTGTGGGCCAGAAGAATATCTTTGCTGAAACAAAGGTTGTACTTGAAAGGGTTGCCCTTATTGATTAGAAGGTTGCCCAGGCTGGGTAGATAAAAAACCATTAATATATTGATAAGCCTTAGGAGCAGGAAAACGAAGGGGGTTGTCCTGCTCATCATACTGATATGGAAATACGTAGATCAGGGCACCATCCGCTCCATAATGGGAAAAGTAAGGACGATTAAGATCCTAAGAGGACTGACCAACCTCAGATATCGGCTGTTGTAAAGACATCCGATACTCCTCGGGAGAAATGTTCTCGGGAATGGCAGAAGCTATATAAACGTCTTCAGGAACTAACGAGGTCCTAGTTGACTGAGTAGTGACAACAGGCGTAGACGCAGCCACGCAAACAGTAGGTATAACAGGTGCTGATGTGACAAAAGGAGATGTCGTGAGAGGTGTCGATGGCGACATCCCTAATGAGGGAATGGTCGGATTCGTGGACGGATTCAATATTCCCATAGAAGAAATAGCGGCCATGACCTGACTTAAAGACCTATATCCAGCTGGGAGCGATGGACCAGTTGAAGACATAACAGAAGGCTTGGGGATGTCTTTGGGAAAAATCTGGTAATCTTCACCAGAAGTAGGAATTCCCTCACTAGGAATAGGATTGGATGAGTTCATATCTGACCCTGCCGTAAGATCTTCTAAGAGACGACGGGGACTAGGAGGTATGATAGCAGCCAAAAAGGGTGATCCTGATGTAAGAGGAGGGAAGTGTTCCCCTACTCCAAATCAAAACCAAGCGTTGGACAAGGGCCAATTGAAGTCAACTGGTATTCCAAAGGGAAGTTCTTGTAAGGATTCTGGACACCACATATCTCCACAATGGTATGATATTGTCCACTTTGGGCCTAAGCCCTCATGGCTTTGCTTATGGGCTTTACCCCAAAAGGCCTCATACCAATGGAGATATTTGTCCATCCTTATATACCCATGATCCTCCCCACTTCTAGTCAATGTGGGACTTTGGTCATATACCCAACAATCCTCCCCTCGAACAAAGGACCATCGAGCCTCCCCTCAAATGATTATCCATCCGTCCACTCTCTACCAACCAGGATTCTCCGCTCCAATGCGTTGGAAGCACACGCCTTACATGGAGCACCACCTGCCTCGAGAGCTTGCTCTATCCCAGGTCAACTCCTCTTCACCGTGTTGGGACCAGGACACGTCCATGAAGAATCCGGAGCATATCGCCTGTCTAACCGAGCTCATCCATGGATCCCATCGTGATATTACCGGGGCCCACCACCTTCGTTCGGCATTCGAGGATTCATCCACTTCGCTAACTTTGGGGCATGGCTCCGATACCACTTGTAAGGATTCTGGACACCACATATCTCCACAATGGTATGATATTGTCCACTTTGGGCCTAAGCCCTCATGGCTTTGCTTATGGGCTTTACCCCAAAAGGCCTCATACCAATGGAGATATTTTTCCATCCTTATATACCCATGATCCTCCCCACTTCTAGTCAATGTGGGACTTTGGTCGTATACCCAACAGTTCATATATAACCAGTCCCCCGTCGGGAAACTCAGATACAACGGGCTGCTGATGCTCAGCAGAGGACTGGGAGACCTCTGATGAATCGTCTGTATAACGACTACCAGTAGACGAAACTGATGGTTCTGCCACTGTGACTATAACGAAAAAGAGGAAGAGATCAAAAACAAAGATGCACGGGCAAAAACCAAGGCAAACAAAAACAAGCCGAAAAATCAATCTCTTAAATGGCCGTATGATCGTAGGTGATTAATTTTACCACATTAAAACTGGAAATTTTAATGTTTCATGTTTTGGATCGTAAGTGATTGATCCTTCTAGAAACAAGTAAAATATGACTCTATCACTTTCATTTTGGAAACAAGCATGAAAGGACAAGTGCTTGATGAACTTTTCAATTTTAGGGAGTCAGTAAAGATCAAAAATGACTGCTCTGGTAATCTAGGTAAATGGGTGTACCAGATATCCATGAACTGCCATATACACCTTGGTAAAAATGAAAGAGAAATCAACCAAGGACTTAACATACATGCAGGTAATCTCCCTAAATGTTGTGTCCGGTGTATCACAGGTAAAAGGTGGCAGACTCGGCTTCCTATGGATAAAGGATTTGCAACCTAATGGGGTCTCCCTTTATATACGCGACGATACGGGGAGCACAAGTTCGTACTAGCGTTGTCTGTAGCCAGATGGCGAGCGAAAGCTGCTAGGCTTAAAGACACCGGAACACATCTCTACCTTAGACCACTAGATGTTCCGTTAAGTTCCAATGCTGCCTTAGGTTAATTCAGTAAATTTTAAAGTTGATCTTCAATTTACATTTCGATTTCAAGGCCCTATCGAATGTTGGATCTCATAAAACCTCTAGATGCAAACTGCATGCCACAAAACATCATTTCGTTCAATGAAGAGCTATCTACGGGAGAGTTGAGAGCTTTCAAATGATAGCGAAATGAACACACAAAAACATCCACTACCAACCTCAATGCAAGCTAATGAAACTACAAAAATTTTCTCTAGAATTATATAATGCTAGTAATATGAAAGAGCTTTCAATTTCCATTATGCCAATCAAAATGAAAAAGATTTTTTTATATATATATTTTTCAATATATTAGAGCAGATGCACTAAATGAATGAAAAACTAATGAAAACATCAATTTGAGAATGATAAAGAGAGAGCTGAAAACAAATCAAGTTCACTCAACTCAAACAAGTGCAATTGAGACTCAAACCGATGACGAAATCCCTCAAAGCGAAGAAGAATCTTGAAAGAGACTCAAACAATCCATGTGATCTAGGATTGGAGCAACACAAAGCAAAATCAAACGAAAGAGAGAACAATCACTCAATAAACGCAAAATATTCAACGGGATTCAGCAAGATGAATGCAAAGAAGCAAAAACAAAGTTAACCGGGAAAGCAAAGACCTAAAACTCCCATGGGAGGCTCAGCACACTGAAGCACCTAGAAGCCTTAGGGCTAAAATGAAAAACTGATAGAAAAGGGAAAACAGTCGGAGGACAAGGGCTAAACATAGTCAAAAATGACTTCAAAGCACTCAATCAATCAGAAAAAATGAACCAAGACCAAAAGTCAAGCTCAGAGAGTCCAAGAACAGGCAAACGCTAAAACCAAGCAGGGTTGGCACGCCTGTTTGGCTGTAATCTGCACCAAACAGGGGTTGGCGCAGGGGCCTAACTAGCAACAAGCACCAGTTGGCGTGAATGTCAGGGGGATAACCGCGCCAATCAGGTTTACCCTAAAAAAATGATGAAAATGGACAAACAGAGACTAGATCTGGTCTTCTAGGGGCTGAATAGGGGTTTAACACCAAGGAAGGTGAACCAGACAAGCAGAATAATCAAACGAAGAGCCAAAAAACACCTAATGGAGGAAGGACCAGCTCCCACTAATCCCCAGTATGGTCGCCAAATTGTTGTGGAGGTAAATCCCCTCTGCAGACAGAGGTGATCCCACTAGCCCTAGGGTGGGTCTAGCAACAATCGAAACATGCAAAGTTATTAGTTCCTAGTTACAAAAGATAGAATCACAATAGATCACTTACCGTGATTCCTTCGCTGCTGTTGTCGAAGAAGAAGTGGTGCTTCCGCTCCTAGCTGGACAGGTTACGATCCGTGAGCTTGTCGCATCCAGATACCTATACACACGCGAAGAAGAGAGACAACATGCAACGCAATATTTCACACTTTATAACTATCGGTCAATTAGAGAGGAACGAATGAAATTGCATTATATCATAGACAAACACAATCGTGGAACCAATAGCAGAGTCATGTATATTAAGATACGAGAGAATGATTACAACCGTTGCTCTGACGTCGCGATCTTCCTTCGACAGGGCTCCAGTGGGACGTTTCTCACAAAGCTCGTCAGGGATTTGACAGAACTCTCTCTCTCTCACAGGGTTCTCCTTAACTCTGCTCTTGATTGTCACTCAGCTATAATTTCCTTCCCAAAAGTTTAGCTATCTAGAAAATGGAGAGGGAAAGCTTTTATAGAGGGAGGAAGGGAGGTTGGGATCCCTATAATCATGGGATAGAGTCCTATCTCTTAGGAAGGTTCCATGAGAAGTGGAAAACCACTTCCTAATCAGGGCGATTCGGAGGCAAACAACCCAACTTCTTTCTGATGATTCATTATGAAGTTGTTAGAATCAAACTTCCGCCATTTATTTATTTTTTAAATTCCTTAATAGGCTTGGCATGGGTGAGACACAGGGACAGAGCGCCAGCTAGCGCACCCACTAGTGTGCATTTTCCCCATTGGCGCGAGGGATGAACTGGCTACCCACGCCAATGCCAAAACATGGGTTTTTAGGGTTCTCCAAAGGAAATGTTCTTCAGGAGAATTATTGTTCTTATGCAGAAGGATGCCATCAAGGTGTTTTCAGGACATTTTACTGTTCACAGGTCACGGGAATAGTCCTCTAATGTATGGGATGAGGGATTGCAGGGACGGTGACAAAATGCTGTGTAAAAAAGAGGCAGAGATCATAGAGCTTAGAGATGATATTTCCAACACAAAATTCATAGTATCATTCTTGCAACAATAGAATAGGCAGCTCAAAGTGAATCTATTGTTGCAAATAAGACCTAAAGGAGAACATCCCTCATCCAACAAGGAAAATTGTGTGGTTGAGAAGAATAAGGGCAAGGCTATCATAGATGTGGAGCAGCTTGAGGACAATATTGTTCTGGTGCAGCCAAGGAGGCCAAAGACAAGAGTGGTAGCAAGAAAGGAAGGATAGGAAAATCAATCATATCCTCTTCAAGTACACCAAAACCTAGATGACACTATAGCAGCTGATATTGAGAAGGACAAAGATTTTTGGCTTGGGATAGTAAATGAACACCTGGAAAAGCTACTAAAGAGGGAAAACAGAGATACAAACATGCAGTTACACATGGCAAGACATTATTACACCACGAACTTAATTTGCAAAATTAGGGTTAGGAACATGAAAAGAAACCTTAAGAAAACCATAATAAAGCTTAAAAGGAGAGATAATATTTATTTTCTTGCTGATGCATCTCTAGTTATCTAGGCCATGACTAAGAAATGAAGAAGCAGAAAATTTCAATAATTTTTGGTCATTTTTGAATTCTTGTGCTAATTCTGTCAATTTTGTTGCAGAGAAGCGCAGCGTGGCCACTCTGCGCTTCTTATTATAGCATCCAAATGACAAATGACATACATATCCAGGTTTATTTTGACCTCTACATTACATATATGTGCTTTGCCTTTCATGTCAGCTCTCATTTTTGAAGAAAAAGGCAAAAAACTAGCAATTGTTCATGTTTCTGCCACTATTATGAACCCCACGCTATGCTTCTGGAGTAGTCTTGGGAGATTGAATTTTTAGGTGTTTTTGAGGTGGGTTTTTGCAGGATTGAATATGCATAGGTCTTCTAGACATCCTCATCTATCTTCATCAAACATATATTCATCTCAAAGATGGACCAAAGTCATCCAAACACTCCCTCAAAATTCGCTACGCTTCTGTTGAGAGCACGCTGCGCTTCTGCAATGCACGTTGTGTTTCTGTGGAGAAGCCTAATTTCAAGTTTCTCTTGGTCAAAGTAAAATTATTTTAGTTTAATTTGTCTTTCAAAGATTTTACATGATTTAACTAAGTTTCCTAGTGATGGTAAGGTTCATTTCATGTGATTTCCTTGTAATTTAATGCTTTCAAAGTCAAACTCAATCAATTAGTGTAAAAGGGGAATTGGTTTCTAACCTCCCTAGGTTTTGGCATGGTTAGAGAGAATCATGTAATCAGTTCCTATGATGATGGATTCGACCCCTGAGAGGGGGAATGTGGTTTCTCATCTATATGTAGCCTAATTGAAGTCAAATCAATGTTGGATAATTGAGAGTCAGAAATTTGGAGCTAGTCTACACCATTTTTGAAGTAATATAATAGGCAGTTGCAGCTATTATCTTGTGATTATTGTGGTATGTTTATTGAAATTTTTTTTCCTCTATTTTATTATCAAATTAATATTTTCTTCTTCTTACTACCATTATCATGCTTTCATATGATTATCTCATTAGTTTTTAAGGAGAATTCATAGTTGTATGCTCTGTTTAGATGAGACTTTCATGTTTGTGTTCCATATCTTCTGATAAATTAATCCAGAGTCTTATGCTCATTTTGATATTTCTTACTCAACCCTATACCACAATGACAACCCAATTGTGTCACTAATCATACCTACCTTGCCCCATCTTATCCCTGTAACTGATCATTTGAAAACCTGACGTAGTTTCTAGACCTATGATCATGATCTAGTAAAACCCTAAAATCAAAGCCTCATGAGTTGAATATCTAGCCTAAAATATATTTTTCTCTCTAGTCACTTCATTGGCTATGAGATTGTAGAGAGATCCTTCTCTTATTTGGTAGGGCTATCTACCAAATCCAAATTTGGTATGAGGTTACCTCCTTCGGTATCCTTTCTCATCCTTGGGAAACTAAGGAGCGTTAACAAGTTCTGCCATGATATCTTGGATGAGCCGGAAGTAGAAGTATGTAGCATTAAGTATCGCCAAGGTAGAGTATATTTCTACTAGCATGGCAAGTTGCGAAAAAATTTGGTTGAGGAAGCTCTTTAGAGAGTTGTTTGAGCAGGTTCTAGACAGTATAGTGATATATTCTAACAACAAGACTGGGATTCATCAAGCAGAAAATCTCGTATTTCACAACAATTCATAGCACATAGAGATCTGATATCACTTCATTCATGATATGGTACATAGAGGAGTCATTCATCTCCATCACATATCGATGAATGAGCATATTACAGATATTCTCACCAAGGCTTTTCTGAAAGGGAAGTTATTGGTATTCAGAGAGAATCTTGTATTGATGGATGTGACCCCTCTTAATAAGGGGCACCACTGATAGAGAACATTGAACCATACTCTTCCCCCCTGTTTGAGCTCCTAGGGTGAGGAATTGAGATAGAGGGCTCTTGGGGTTGAAGGAACTCTGGACAATAAGGGTGTTTCCCCTATATGTTACCTATAGGGTTGGAGTAGTAGCTCACCCTATCATGGCCTTTGTAGAGTATACCCTATTTGGCATCATACCCACAATATTGGGCTTGTTGGGATTATCCCTCTCTGTTTGACCAATGGTTGAGGAGGCTTGGAGGCATGTGATTCTAACCTCTTGGTAAGTCGAGTATCTCGTCCAAGCTAGATTATGATGCATGTTGTCTACAACATGACTCTTATGGGTTATTGTTGGGAATATTAGCAGGTGATAGGATGGGTTGAGTAGTAGCTCCCCTACATCACCTATTTCTCAATATGGCTTGTGTTGTAACTCCCCAATGTGACATTTCTGGGTAGTAGCCCGATGAAATTTCTAGGTAGTATCCTGATGATATTTTTAGGTAGTAGCTTGATGATATTTCCGTGTAGTAGCTCATTGATAAATGTTCCAGGTTGTAGCCCGTTGGTTGGAGGGTGGTATATTTTTCTCCCTATGATTCTTCTTCTTTATATTTGAGAATGTTTCAACATATAGAGTTGAGCATATTGGTACACATGATGATAGGATGACACATTGATCGATGGATGGGTTTTACAGGTGGAATTCTCCCTAGTTGAGAGGGAGTGTTAAAATTATGCAACTGCGGTCAAATTCCACTTTGGACTACTCACTTGATGGAGATGATGATGGCATTGATCTCCTCTTTCCGAGAGGACCAAAATTATCCTAAATATCACCTCATTCAGATAATAAGAAGTTGATTTTTTATTTTTCACCCATTCATGGATATTGGATCAAGTCGGCGTCACTCATATGGACAAGTCGGCCTCAACATCAAATGGACGTCATTGGCACCCCTTTGAAGCATATAAATATAGGTGACCTAGAAGCTCATTTGGACATCAGAACATCAAGCATATTCTTCTCTTCTATTTGATTGGGTTTGATACATTGACGAAGAAAGATATCATACAGAGGTCTGAAATCACAGGTCTGAAGGTCATTCTGAAATTAAGTTTTCTGGCTGAGTCGTGGGATTAACACTAGCGGATTCGGGCTAGCTATAGACAAGGTATTGGCTCAAATCCTAAAGCTGCAGGCATGCAGTCTTATCATAGCGACTTCAGGTTTGATTGATGTTGATTGTCATCTAAAGGTTCCTGAAGTTTCCTGAAAGATTAATGAAGTTGTCTCTGATATATTTGACCTTTGAGCACAGGTTCATGAAGTTTTCGGGTTCTATTATTGTACATATTGTATTGAGATCATTTTACTCTCTACTTAACATTTTATGAAAATATAATAGAAGAATATTTTCAAAGGTAGTTCCCCATAGTGGGTTTTTCCCTGGTCTTTGACCAAATTTGGTGTCTCTTGTTGATGTGTTGATTGTCTCCTTCTTCATTACTTTTACTTTTCTATCTTCAATTACTGTTGATGAATGGAAAGACTAATTATAATTGGAAATACTGCTAAGTGAAGTTTTGAATTGGGCTAAAGTAATTGATGCAACATAGAACAATATAAATTTAACAAGTGTTTTCTCTTGGTCTAGTCCTTTTGTTATGAGGCCTCTCACAAGACCTGCTAGGTTTTGAGGCAACAGGAAAAATCTTACCATGAGCTCTACCCCCCACATTATACATAACCCAGTTCCTAGAGAACATGATGTTCCATCCATAAAAGGAACCCTCGTATTGTCAAAACTCTAATGAGTGATAAACTACCTTATCATTAAGGGGTAATAAATTATAAATCTCTTAATGCAATCTTGGGATCATGAGATATGCATCAAAATCAAACATTATCATAAAGAAGTAAAAGGTGCACCAGAGAGGTGGGAAAATAAAATCAAGTAAAGAGGTAACTCATGCCTCCATGATTCCTTCATCCTTACATTTATACACTCAAGATGTTGGACCACCATTCGTTGACCACTTGGCTATGGCACCTTGTCCTAAAGTCATGCCCACTCTGTTGCCACCATCTTCACATGTACCTATGGATCAATGGGCTAACTTGGGACCTGTCACTTCCCCTTGGGAACTAGAAACACCTAATAGGGTTATACATCTAGCCATCCTAACATAAGGAGGGAACACTTATACAACACTTGGTCTAGTTAGATATTTGAAGGTGATCTTTGTGTGAAGTATTATTATGCTAAGTATGGTCCAATATGATGCATCCATGGCTTTTGTTACCTAATGGTTATTTATTTCCACTTGATTCTAAGAGGGTTTTTCCAGTTGTTTCTCATCACAACACCAGAGGCTTCTTGAGGTGATTTCCCCACCTCCTAAACAGAGCAGCAGGGGTCATACCATCCATTGCAAAGAGAGAGATATTGATCTTGATGAGGCCAACATTCCCTATCCAGAGAAAATAATTCGGTTATTTGATGACCCCACGTGATACTTGACACCCTGAGGGACCCCTAGATGCTAAAACATTGAGCCCATGAAGCTAGGTGTTGGAGATATTGATGATGTGCCTAGTGGACCCGAGATGTCCCTAGGATGGCCTTGACACGGTTTGATGGAAATCACTTATTTCAGATCCTAGATGATGATGGTAATTATTGAGATGACAAGGGAGGGCTTGCATGCCACCTTGGATTCCCAAGGCTTGAGTATAAAGTTCTATGTCACCCCTCTTACTCCTTTGAGGATGATTTAAGGCACCATGGACATGATGTGTTGGCATAGAGTGATTTTGAAGGCTTGTACATGATACTTGAAATGCATATTGGAGTATGTAGGACTAATTAGCTCATATCACACCTTTTGGTGGCTTAAAGATCCCATTTAGAGGATGAAGGCATGCTTTAGGAGCATTTTTTCCCACGTGTGTGCTTTTATGGCACTTTTGTTATGTTTTCAAGCTATGAGGTTGGCTTGTAACCTTTTATTTGTGGAACACTTAAAGTAAACATGTCAATAGGACTTCATTAGTTGATTTATTGTAAAAATGAGTGGGATAAGTTTCATATAAATAGAACCTCCCCTCATTTCCCCCCCCCCCCCCGCCTTGTTGTCAACTATCATACTTGGGCATTCTTGACATCATCGACCTCTAGCTCTACGACTTGATCTCTTAGTCTTCTACATCACCAAGGAGCTTTGATATAGTTATATACATGTTCATGAGGTTATCATATTATTGTATCCTTCTTTACTTCATTTTATCCTGGATTTAGTTTTGCCATTTTCTAGGAATTGTGTTTTCACTCCCACATTGTACTGGTACTGAATGTATCCTTTAGTCCCATTGACTTACGTTTGTGTTCATCCACTGGAAATTAGTAACATTATATTATCGTATCTTATCTAAAGAGTGTGAGCTATCTTTTTTCTCTATTGTGGGAAATATGTAGTCTTTAATGGTGTGACTTTCTTATGGACGTGATTTTTGCATGGATATATTATTCTAGGATTGAATGAAGTGCCTTAGTGGAGGATTATTGATATTTAGCATGCTTTATGTTTAAATTAGGGTTTTTATTGTTCCATGACTAAATTTTTTATCATTGCTGAAATTTTGTTTCAATATTGCATGTAAAATTTTCCCCTCTAAGACCTATAGGGAAACTCTTTATGTGCAAGCCTTACATTTCATTTCTCCCCTCACAAGAGAAATAGTTAGGTTTTTAGAAGTGGATGCCCAAAGGAATCACCCCTTACTCCATCAATATCCTTCTCTTGGATTTGTTCCATAAAGACTCCATTAAACCCTCATAGGATAAGGCGTTGGTCTAAGAGTGTGTTGATCACCATAAAACCTCATAAATCTATTCATTTTTCTCTCTTCTAGACGACTAGGGAAGCCTCTAAGGTTTTAGGTTTGATTTATGTATAAAAGGTGCCATTTGATTGCATGTGGGTGGCTCATAATTTAGGCATAGCCTCTATATATAGTCTACAAGTAAAATCCAGCATAGGGCATGGTCTAACCTACCTTGATAGCGCTGGAATCACCCTTTTCATTATATGTTTATGCATATCTAATAGCCTAAAAACATTTACCATAGCCTAACCCTAAATTCTATTTGAAAGCATTTTCCAATTCTTGTTGAATATCATTTTAAGGTCATTTCTAAGGTTGTTATATGGAATTGAATGTCGTGTTATTGAATATCATCCCAACCTTAACTTATAACAGCCATTCTAGTGGTCAGGTTTCAAACTTCATATTACTTGAACCTTAGCATATAAAATTTGTGTCGTCTTTGGCCCTTCCATCTTTACACCTCCAAATATTATCACCTTCAGCCCTAGTGTTAGAGTATCCTTATAGGTGATTCTGGTATGCCTTCCTTGTGGTTTAAATCCCACTAAAGGGTAGGAGGAAGGTTGTTGAGATTACAGTGGCAACACTTCCTCATTGTTTCCATAAGTTCAAACCCCTCTTCTGGTGAGGCTCTGCATCAGGCCAGATATATTTTGCGACAACAAGTATCATTGGGTCTTAAAATATCTCAAGATTAATATCTGTTGAAAAATTTCGCAATGAATTTAATATTAGAGAAAAATACTCATCTAAATTCAAAGTATTTTAGGCTTGTCGATGCTCCCATCGGGTGCACAAGACTTCTTGAAAATCGTTGTAATATGTAGCGACATTATTTGAGGGACATTAAGGTTTGATAGGGCCCATATTTTCTTTCAAGTATCATGGATATGGCATGTGAGAATGTGACTGAAGCAGCTTTTTGACATCCCATTTTGAACTTCAAGGCAACCTATTTGTTGTGAAATGAATAGTAAGTGCTTGACCCAATTGGCCATCAGCTAACCTTTGTTTTTGGCCAAGTGTCAGCTTTCTATCTATGTATGATGGACCTTGTTATATTACCTTAGAATAGCTTATATTAAAAAGTGGCACCAAGGTTACAATATTCATTTGAATAAAAAAAAGTGAGCAGGTAAAGTACAAGTTTCTGGATGCTAAGAGTCTAGAAATAATATTTCATGGTTAATCATTTGGTTGAAAAACCTACAATTTAGGAATATGAGAGTGATTTTTGGGGTTAGATCATCAATATTGGGATTTATAATCTTTTCCCGAATGCTTCAAACCTTGGGGCACTTAAAGTCCCAAATAGTTTTTGGCACATATAATTTTTTAATAACTAAAGTATGTCATGTTTGTTGAAAATTGGAAGGAATATATCTATTTTCTTATTGCATTATCAATAATAACAAATTATTTTCCTCTTCATCAGTTATTTAAATTCTTTATCAAAGCAAGATGTTAGATATATCTCTCTGTCATTAAAGAAACACATGCTTGAGGAAGTTGGCTACAACCTGAACCATAGTTATTAGGGTTCATTAATATGGCTTTACATAGAACATGACGGTTGCCTCGTCTGGAAATTCAAAAGGAAAACCGAGTGTAACTTTAGAGTTGAAAGACGATATTTTTACTTATTCATTATGGGACTTCAGTATCTTGGACACATATAAGGTCATATTGGATACTAAAAGCCTTCAACTGAACAAGTCATAAATATGTATTTATTTATAGATACCAAAAAATAAGGCATTTAAATTTAATGTTTCACTACATACAAACTTCCATGCATTAATTACAGGTGCATCTATGAAGGGACATATAGGTTGCACAAGTTTAAACAAATCTCAAGATTTAGTAAATCATATTAAGGGTGTGGAGGAAAGAGAAGTTGTTAATGTCCCTGAGATTTGTGTTGGGTATGTGTTATATTCTTTCCACGATTAGTCGCAAAAGTGGGGGGGTCAAAGGGGGGCGGCAGTTCCCCGGGAAAATATTTTTTCCTTATTTTTTAGTAGGTTTCCTTATTTTTCAGTAGGCGGACCTGCCTATAGTTTTTTGCATGGGTTTGCACATGGTTTTGGGGCATGATGGTTTTCAGCCCCTGTTATTTTGTAGATCCGGTCAAGGGAACTATGGTTATGTTCTAATCCAGGGTTAATGGATTGGGGTTTATGAATGCTTCAGCATGTATATATATGCGTTGTAACACTAAAAGGAATATAATGAAAAATCAAGCTGGTAGTCTTGGTTTTGGGATCTAGGGGAGAAATCTCTGTGTATATATGTTTTATGTTTTATGTTTTATGCTCTCGATATTATTTTTTTTGTCTTTAAGAATTCGTTTGCAGATAATTATGTACAGGGTTAAAACCTACAATTTATGGATTGGATATATCTCGATTCTCAATGTACCAAATAAGTTGTTACTTGTGGTCCAATAGTTAGTTAGAGGGATGTTTGGTCCCACAAGTCATGTGGTCCAATCCCAAGCAGAACTATATATGACTGAGAGCTACTCCAGACACAATTTCTTCAGTTGAAAAAACAAACTACTACTTGTAAACGAACGGACTCGAGCATACAATACCTATTAAAATAATTGGTAGATGGTGTACTGTGGAATCCCTGTATGAAAATGGAAGCCTATTACAAAGTTTTTTTCGATGTTGAAAATGAAAAGTAATGGTCCAGAGCATGGTGGAAGACGTTGATAAGAACATGGTTGAGGATGTTGATGTTTCTGTACATAAATAGCGCAAGGAAGATAGAGAAAAGAAGGCATTGATCAATGTAGGAATTTACATGGTAATTTCCTTAGATCAAAAACCAAAGGTCACAGCTCACAAACAAATCACAAATTAGTACACAAGTATTTGACGTGGTTAAAACCCTCTAAGAGGGAAGTAGTCCACGGTCTGAGCCAACGCGGCCACTTCAGGAAATTTATTAAATAAATAAATAAAATTTACATAAGCTTCTCTCATAAGTAGTTACCAAACAAATGACCCTCCATGCTCTTTAAATAGATATCATGGACCAATCGGGTTTTAAGCTACGGATAAAGTATTGGTAATACCAAGGAGAGAATGAACCGTCGGATCACTACATATCGTGATCGTCGGATTATAAGTTACAAATGTACATAGTAAAGAAACACACTTTACCTAACTCTACGCTAGACGAAGTTATACTTAAATATTTCCTATGTGTCGGAATATCCTAACATCCCCCCTTAAGAACAACTTGGGATAGGATTGAAGGATTTACAAAAGTGACACAATAGGAGATTATTTCCTATGTGTCATAATATCCTAACATAACCCCTTAAGAACAACTTGGGATAAGATTGAAGTATTTACAAAGGTGACACAATAGGAGAAGGAAGGAGGCATTAGAGCCTATCCCCCCTTAATGATAACTTTCCTGAAATCCAAGCATAGATCAAAGTTTGGTAAACTTCATTTCTGTGAGAGCCTTTGTAAAGATATCAAGAACTTGATCATTGGTTGAACAATACTGCACTTCAATAACACGATCATGAATGAGCTTTCTGATGAAGTGTATGTGTATCTCAATGTGTTTCATGTGCTGATGTTGAACTGGATCTTTGCATAGATGAATGGCACTCTGATTATCACACCAAAGTGGAGTTGGATGTTGCTGATGAAGACCAAATTTGGATAGGATCTAACGAAGCCACGGGGCTTCCTTGCTGGCTTTAACTGCACCACGATACTCTTAGTTTGCTGAAGAAAGAGAGATGGCACTTTGTTTCTTACAATACCATGTAATAGGTCTTGAACCAAGATTGAATACATAACCTGCATTAGACTTTCGATCATTAGGGTTACCAGCCCAATCAAAATCAGTGAAACCAATCAACAATGGAGATGTTCCTGTACTGTAATGAATCCTAAACTTAAATTTACCTAGAATATATCGAAGTATTATTTTAGTTGCTTTCCAGTGACTTTCATGGGGTTTGTGCATAAACCGAGCAACAAGACCAACAACAAAGGAAATTTCACGACGGGTATGGGTTAGATCTAGAAGTTTACCAAAAATTTGATGGTATAAGGTAGCATCAACTTCAAGGGAAGTACAAGTTACTTAAAGCTTGACTCCAGACTAAAAGGGAGAAGGGGTTGGCTTACAATCTTCCATGTGAAAGTGGCATAGAATATCACAAGCATACTTGGACTAAGAAAGGGTAATACCTTCTTTCGATTGCAAGACTTGAAGACCAAGGAAATAATGCAAGTGTCCTAAGTCTGTCATTTCAAAATTCTTTTTGAGGCTAGACTTCACATGGTTTATATGGTTGGGATCACTACCAGTAAGGATAAGGTCATCCACATAAATAACAAGGATGATTAAGGACTTACCCACTTTCTTGGTGTAGATAGTGTTGTTAGAATGACATCTAGAAAAGCCATTATCTAAGAGAAATTTATCAATTTTGGCATACCAAGCCCGAGGATCTTGTTTGAGACCATAAAGAGACTTCCTAAGGCGACAAACAAGGCTAGAGTAATTTTGGATAAAGGCATGGGGTTGTTCCATGTAGATTTCTTCATGCAAATCCCCATGTAAGAAGGTGGATTTAACATCCATCTGATGGACTTCCCATTTAAAGGAGGCAGTAAGGGAAAGAACAAGGCAAATAGAATTCATTTTGGAAACAGGGGAGAAGGTTTTACTATAGTCAATGCGTTCAACTTGTGAAAATACTTTAGCAACAATACGAACTTTATGTTTATCCACTTTTCCATCTGGTCCAAACTTTGTTCTTTAAACCCATTTGCATTTGACAATATTTCTTCCCTTTGGAAGAGGAACAAGATCCCAAGTATCGTTTGCCAATAAGGAATGATATTCTTCATTCATAGCTGCATCCCAATTTGGATGACCTAAAGCTTATTCAAAGTTGTCTGGATTAGGATTTTTTAGAACTTGAGCCAATAAGGAAGAGGCTCTGTCGAACTAAGAATGTGTACGATGTTGATCTCCAGGGTCACCTACAAGAGAACCTGTTGCATCCTTAGTAGAGGGGACCCATTTTGGAAGCTGTGGAGATGAAGGAGGATCCTAAGGAGGTGGAGGCGGATTTTCATCCTCGCTGTCATCATCCGAACTAGAAGGAATTTTTTCAAAAGTAGAAGAGGTAGAGAGAGGTCGCACATATGTCGAATCAGGCTCGCAGGCCAAAGGTGGCACACCCGCAAAACTAGGCTCGCAAGCAGATATATTTTTGTCAAATTTTACATCTCTTCTAATGATTATATTTTTGGATTTTTGTTGAAGAAGTCTATATCCTTTGACATCTTCATAATATCCAACAAAAATTCATTTTTCGCTCTTAGGTTCTAAGGCTTTATGTTTCTCATCTAGAATATGGGCCCAAGCTTCACTTCCAAAAACACTAAAGTGACTTACATCAGGTTTGATTGAGCTCTGGGGTTCTTCTGGAGTGATATTCCTTAAAACCTTAGTAGCAGTGCGATTTTTACTATGTAATTTGAACAATTAATTGCTTCTGCCCAAAAATTAAGACTAAGTCCTTTAGATCGAAGCATGCAGTTAGCCATTTATTTTAGAGTGTGATTCTTCCTTTCAGCTACACCATTTTTTTTTGGAGTATATGGAACAGTATGTTGCAATTGAATACCAAGCTTAATGAAAAAGTGGATAAATTTGTTGTTAACATATTCTCCTCCATTGTCAGATCTTAAATTAAGAATGTGATGTCCAATGTAGAAATTATATAACTTATGTGTTATATATCCAAGATTCTCCTGATCACACACTATTTTAACTTCATGCACAATACAGAATCTATTCCACCATTGATCATCACATGCGGAAATTAAATCAATTGCAATGCACACATGAAACCATAAAAATTCACACGCATTAACACAGTTGTTTAACGGGAAAGCTTGAAGCTAAAAACCCCACCTATCTGTATATAATATATATCATAGAGATCATGTAAAAATCCTCATACAAAGCTGAACATGTCAAGCTCTCAATACAATACAATCGCTACACACTAATCAGGTCCGATCTAGCAAATCCATGCACCAATCTCTGCCACTTGCTAGCTTGCCTCTACTGTGCAATCCCTACTGAAAAATGGCTCTGAATGAACTCCAATCCACCTGTCTTGCACTGCGCAATCATCATTAGCATCTCCACTGAGTGTTGGATGCAATCAATGCATCATTATAGTCACACTTGCTCTTTCACCTACCTCTCCACTGGTCTCCACTGAAACTGCCATGCATTGTAGTTAACTGATATATTCTTCAGTTGATTAATGAGTTATTAATTAGTGAATTAATTAATTAATTTATTCACACCACTCTCACTAGTGTATCAATCAGTTAGACTAGATACAACTAGCTCAACTGAGTCTAACTGAGTTAAACTGAATACAACTCCACCAACTACCTCTATAACTCCACCAAACTCTGTCACATGAGTTCTAACTGAAGTCCTCATGCATTAGCTCTAGTAAACCCTCAGGAATAGCATAATTCCTTCTATCAGCTGTTGTGCCACATCTGTGCACTTAACTGAAGTGCTCCAAGAGAATAAGATAATGTTTAGAGTCCAAATATTATTAAGAGCTAATAATATTCGACATATCTATTTTTAGACTGGAAATCTAAAAATAGATTCCGCCCAATATGTCTAAAAATAGAAGTCCATCTATTTTTTCCGACTTGACCAACCATCCACAAATAGCATCCTGCAACTCATAGAACATGAGCCATATGTCTAAAAATAGACTTTGTGCCAAAAATAGCCTGCGGGCCCACTTAGTGAAGGCGACTCTTTTCACTAAGCTCATCATCTTGTTGAATCTCAACATCCAGATTGTTTCTCAACAAAGGCCTTAAAGGCCAAGAACATGTTAAAAACTTCACTCTTGAGTTTTAAGAAGTATACCCAAGTGCGTCTGGAAAAATCATCAATGAAAGTTAAGAAGTACTTGTAGCCATAGAAAGAAACAACTGGAAGTGGACCACATAAACCATTGTGCACAAAGCTGAAAAGGGGATGAAGCGTGCCAAGAGGCACATTTGTCAAAACTATCCCGATGATGTTTTTTGATTACACATCTGGAACAAACACCATCTTAGCAAGATACCATAAGAAGACATGTTACCATATTTTCTTTACATATATTTTGAAGAGAGCGACAATTTAAGTGATCAAATCACTCATGCCAAAGTTTGCTCGTTTCATCATTATGAACAACAAAAAAGGAGGGAAGACATGATGAACCAAAGTTTTCAAACTTATACAACCTTGTGGAATCATCAGCAATGTCAGTAGCTAAAATATGTCTAGGATCTCTTAGGTCCTTAATTACAACATCATAAGATGATAATTCCTTCACTTGAATGAGTTATCTGATAAACATATAGAAGGTTGCAGGACAAGGTAGGAACACATAATACATCATTAAACTGGCCATATATAGATGAATGGTTCCAGACCCTACAACGCTAAGATATCTATCATCACCAACATAAATATTTTTGGTGTTACACTCATTTAAAGAAGAAAACATGGCTTTATTTTTGGCCATGTGGTAAGAGGCTCCAAAATCAATGAGCCACTCATGATAACGAGAAGAAGAAGATACATTCAATGCATAACCAGAAGATGAAGTTGATGAGTTCTCCAAATTGATGTTGTGTTTCTTCATTGCTACTTCCAAGGATTCCATCTTCTTAAAACATTTTCACTCTATGTGGTCATCACGATTACAAAATTTGTGATGTCTATTTGTCATCTTCACTTTGTTTTTATTTGCCTTATCAGTTTGTTGAGTTTCTTTTTTAGTTTGCGGCTGAAATTACTTAATACCCTTGTTTGGTTTAGGACCATTCTTCTTAGGATGTTTCTTCTTAGGATTCTTTGGATATGGTTGTTGTTGGGCTGCTAAGGCTTTCTTATAAAAGTTTCCAGTATTAATAATACCAAGGTGTAAGATTTTTTCTTGTTCTCTTATTAAAGAATCACAAAGGGCATCAAAAGAGGGGGACTTGTAGGTTGTTCATTGAGAAATAAGGGCTTCTCTAGTGGAATGGAAGGTCGAAACAAATACAGAGTATGAAGGGCCAAGCTTAGCAAGAATGGAATAGATAAGACTACCATCTTCCTTTTTTACTTTACAACCTTGTAAAAGAAGTCTAAGGGTCTTGAATTTGGACAAGAAATCTTCAATAGAGGAGAAATTATTGGAGTCCAAAGTAAGCAACTCATTTTCAAGCTGGTGGGCTCTGATTTCACTTTGAATGCCAAAAATAGTATTTAGCTTTTTCATGGATTCATGAGGGGAGTCAATTTCTTGGATATGAAATCTAAGATCTTGAGGAATGGACATTCCTATCAACCCTCATACTTGATCTTGTTTATTTTCCCATTTATCCTTTTTTTCTCCATCAGAAGGTTTATATTCTTTTCCTAAGGCTATTCTATAAATCCCTTTACTTCTAAGTAAGTCTACCATGTATGATAGCCATTGGAAATAATTGGTGTTGTTAAGAATAATCGGGCATGCACTCTCCATTTTTTTTTTTTAAATGAAGTTGAAAAAACCTGAAATCAATTGCTCCAATGGAAAGATCTTGAAAAATTAGGTGGGTTAAAAAAAAATGGTTTTGAAAATGGTTTCCAGATGAAGAAGTTATGCCTTTTTGAAGAAAAGTTGGAGTAGATGTCGAATAGTTACGTGATATTTTGAAAGTTGATGATGAAGTTGTACTAAAAAAAGAAAATGACCCCCCGCCCCCCCCACCGTTCCCCTCCCCCTCCTTTTCCAAACTTAATATAATAAGCTCACATTAAAAAAAATACTACTTTATGTGACCCACTTTTATAAATAAGTGAGAGTCACTTTTACAATCTTACTTTTACATGTGCTTTTTAAATAAAACCCCTTTAAAAAAGAAAGGCAACTTGCCAAAAAGATTTTTAACAAAAAGTAACTTAACAAAAATATTTTTAGAAAAAGAAGCTTGAGAAAAAGACTTGAACCCAAGACCTCTATTCTCATAAAGTAACTTTACACCAAGTGAGCTAGTAAAAGGATTCTATAATTGTTTGAAAGGAGGAAGTTTTTTTTTTTTGCTCTTCAGTGTGCGTGTTTTTTCCTGCAAAAAAAAAAAACACAACGTGTGCACACAACAACAACAACAAAAATAGAATCCTTACTAAAAAACGTTAGATTTCTGGTTAGTCCGTCCGGCAACCTATATTTTTCTCACTATTTCTGATTTCCCGAGATCGCACAAAGTCTGGGGGAAAGAGCATACGTAACAAAAAAATCTCGTCTTCTTGTTTCTGATTTGTTGAGTGTTAGGATATTCCGACACATAGGAAATAGTTAAGAATAACTTAGTCTAGTGTAGAGTTAGGTAAAGTGTGTTTCTTTACCATGTACATTTGTAACTTATAATCTGACGGTCACGATTTGTAGTGATCCGACGATTATCTCTCACCTTCGTATTAACGACACTTGATCCATGGCTTAACACTCGATTGGTCCATGATCTCTATTTAAAAAGCGAGGGTCATTTTTCCAGTAACCATTTATGAGAGAAACATATGTCACTTTTCTTTTTATATTAATAAATTTCCTGAAGTGGCCGCGTTGGCTTAGGCCGTGGACTATTTCCCTCTTTGAGGGTTTTAACCACGTGATTATACTGGTGTACTGATTTGTGATCTGTTTGTAAGTGGCAACCTTTGGTTCTTGATCTACAAAACTTACCCTGTAAATTCCTACATCGATATCGCACATAGCGTGGAGCAAAGAGAATATATAGCGAAGACGGTATAGATCCGGCAATAAAAAATGACTACAATCCGAAATAAACGGAGATTAATAAATATAACTGCAAAAAAAAAAAATTTATACCTCGAGACCTAGAATGACATAACTTGGGCAACTGGAAACCTTATTGCATGAAATGAAAGGGGTTCCCCACTGTAACAGAGGCTCCAGACACAACAGAGCAGTTCTCCCAGCTTGAAAGTGGTCAGAAACAGTAGATCGGGAAAACAGCAGTCGCATGCATTCAAACCGGCTTCTGATTTGGATCAACAACAGATGCGGCCCTCAAAACGGCTTTGATACCATGTATAATTTACAAGGTAAGTTCCTTAGATCAAACACCAAAGGTCACTGCTCACAAACATATCACATATCAATACACCAATATTTGACATGGTTAAAACCCTCGAATATGGAAACATTCCACGGCCTGAGCCAATGCGGCCACTTTAGGCAATTTATTAATATAAAGAAAGAAAATTTGCGTAAGATTATCTCATAAACAGTTACTGGACAAATGACCCTCCATTCTCTTTAGATAGAGATCATGGACCAATCGGGTGCTAAGCCACGGATCAAGTGTCGGTAATACCGAGAAGAGAATGAACCATCGGATCACTACATACCGTGACCGTCAAATTATAAGTTACAAATGTACATAGTAAAGAAACACACTTTACCTAAATCTACGCTAGACCAAGTTATACTTAACTATTTCCTATGTGTCGGAATATCCTAACAATCAAGAGGTTGGTGAAAATATTATGTAAGCTTCCATGAATTACTAGTTGTTTAGACAACATCAAGAATGTTAATGACAATTATGCAGGTGTATGAAAGTGAGAATTTGGTTGCATTAATAGTATATGTACATTGATGTAATATGAGAAATAATCCTTACGTTAAATACCATTATTGAATGGTTAAATGGGATGCTACACAGAGAGTGTGATAAAGGCAAGAACCTTGTTATATGACAAGAATGCTTATAATTGTCTAAATGCATTCAGTGCTTTCGGGAGCCTAAACAAACACTAACTTCCACAGATCATATCTCCGAAAATATTGTGAACCAAGATCTGAAATTTTTATACGAAGTTCCTAGGGAGTGTTTCTTCTCGTGGTAAAATTTCAGCTTTTGAACCTTCATAGAAATAAAGTTATAACGAAAATTCCATGATGACCTGTTTGGAGCAGAGAAACCCTAGAATCCAAAGCTTTGATACCAAATGTTATGAAACCAACTCCAAAAATACAATAAAAGAGAGATCAATGCCTTAGAAATTAGCCACTTCGAGGGGGAAACATCCTTTACATTACATAAATTAACAATTCTTGGATGACACAAATCACAGAACCTCATTTCTATATATAGGAGTCCATGGGGTCACAATATAATCCTAGCCGACCTAAAAATAATAATGTAATGGAACAATAATAACAATATGGGGGTTACAGGGGTACAACAATAACAACAAGGGGGCTACACTAACAACAATAAGGGACTACACTAGTAATATATAGACCTAACATGCCCCTCTCCTTCAAAAAAGTGTTGTCCTCAACGCTTGAGTAGCTTTGGATGCTTCTGTATAAAATTCTCATCCCCCCATGTAGAATATTGTAAATTTTTGTATATGTTCTATGCTTTATGCAACTTTACTTTTTATCCCAATATCAGTCAACAATCATATAAACAATAAAGTAAAATGCTGATAGAACATACCAGTAGATCGACAAAAGACAAGCCAAAATATATAAGTGTGTTGGTATATTACAGCTGTCAGCATGATTCTTCAACCAAGAAATTCTCAATATGTTCAGCCAACCAGAAGTGTCACACAGCCCTCTAGGACAGCCAAAACAGTCAACCAAAAGTCAACGTTGTCAGTCAATGGTCAACGCAAACAACAGCAGTAGCTAGGTCAACGCATCTAAGTCAAAGGCAATGTCCAGCCTTTGGAATAGTGCAAAAAAAATCCTATTTGGAAAATCGAAAGTTTGGGAGAGTTTCAGGTCTATTTGACCTTGCATTGACCAAAGTCAATGCTGGTCAACGCTGCTGCAGAAACCCTAGGCCGAAAACAGAAAATTGATGTTTGCTGAAATTTCCCACGTGTGAAGAGAAGAGCCTCCAAGGTGATCGAACCAATCAGATGAGGAAAGAGAAATGTGTGAGGATGAGATGAGTGAAAATTTCCTCCAACGTTGACCAATATATATCCATCAATGAAGGTGTGTGACACAATAGCTGGGGCACAAAACCTTCAGGCCGACCTGCACATATTTTGAATAAATTCAAAATAAATGTTCTGCTCATCGGATCAAGATGATCTTTAGATCGATCTTGCACCTCTCCGAAAGAGGAATCCAATAAAAATATTGGCATCTTCATCTGAGCATCACAACATGGATTTTGAACCTAGTTGTCAAAAATTAACATTCCCTCTCAACTAGGGAGAACTCCATCCACCTGTGCAATCCAAACATTGTGCATCATCCCACCGTAACTTTCTTTGTTGGCTTCTTTATTTCAGAACAGAAGTGGGTCAGTCACAAAGACATCATTCCTGACTGACAGATTCAGCGTAGAGGTCTGAAACCTCTATTGGACTCACAAAGAGTCTCATACCAACTCAAAGTTGGTTTATCTGACCTGAAGTCAATTGGAGGTCTGAAACCTCACTATACTTGATCCCAGATCAACTGGTTAGACCGTACCATCCTAGATAGAGAGTATGGAAATCTCTGATGCGTCCATCAGTCTTTGCTACTAGTCTCTATATTTTCCCACCTCACTGGCCAAATAAGAGGTACTTCCCATGAGCCCTGAACTCAATGGGTAGGATGCATACGGGGCACAGATCATGAGAGGTGAACCAACTCAATCATCATAATGGTGGGGCAGAAGCACACCAACAAGGTTTGGCAAGCCTAGCCTTGTGGTTGCTTATAGCTCTGAGAAGCTATCCCCAAAGCCCCCCAGAGCTCCCAGAGCTCATCGTCCAATAGGACCCTCAGCATAGGGTCATTCCACGATAGCAACATTCTCACAAAAGGTTAGGAACTTGACCTTCCCGAGGGGCTTTGTGAGAATATCCGCGACCTGCTCATCAGTTCCCATATGATCGAGCCTTATCGCACCTCGTTGTACCATATCCCGGATAAAGTGGTACCTGATATCAATATGCTTGGATCGATCATGGAACACGAGATTCTCGTACAACTGAATCCCACTCTGGTTATCACAGAGTATCACAGTGGTATCTAGCACATGCCCGAACAGCTCACTGAAGAGCTTTCGCAACCAAACTACTTCACAACAGGCCATACTCGCTGCAATGTATTCGGCCTCCATGGTGCTCAAAGCCACCGACTTCTACTTCCTGCTCATCCATGATATTGAAGCAAAACCAAGTGTGAAGCAGTATCTCGATGTGCTCTTACGATCCACCACACCTCCAGCTCAATCGGCGTCAATATATCCATGGAGTGTCACGCTCAAGGCAATGTATCTTAGCCGTGGTTTATCGTCCCCTGAATATATATCAACAGATTCTTGGCACCAACCCAGTGAATGTGATGAGGCTCAACCATATGTTGACTCAAAGTGTTCATTGCAAAACATACGTCTAGATGGGTGTTCACTAAGAACATCAGGGCCCCTACGAGTTGACAATACTTAGTAGGATTTGCTAGCACAAGCCCAGCAGCGCTGCCACTCAACTTCTTAAAGTTGAGCTCCATCGGTGTCAACGCAGACTTACAATCCACCATACAAAATCTTTCTAGAAGATTCACAATGTATTTTCCTTAAGAAAGGAAAATCTCGCCAAGTCTCTACTAGACCTCCAGGCCTAGGAAGTAATGCATTAGTCCTATGTCCTCATCTTGAACTCAGCAGCGAGATCCCTCTTGCACTGATGAATGAGAGGGTCAGCACCTGTTAGGAAGAGGTTGTCCACATACAGCACCAGAATGAGAGGCTTTTCTCTATCAACCTTGAAGTAAAGGTTTGGATCAACATTACTACAAGTGAAGCCTATCTTCATCAGGTATCTATCTATCCTCTCGTACCAAGCTCTGGGTGCTTTCTTCAACCAATAGAGGGCTTTCTTCAACCTACAGACATGGTTGTCCTGATCCTGGACTTTGAACCCCATAGGTTGCTCCAAATACACCTCTTCCTTTATCACACCATGCAGAAATGCGGTCTTCACATCCATTTGATGAAGACTCCATCCTTACGTAGCAGCAAGGGCTATGATAGATCAGGTTGTGGTATATCGGGCCATAGGTGCAAATATATCATCATAGTATATGCCTTCCTTTTGAGAGAATCCACGGGCAACGAATCTTGCCTTGAACTTTTCAGCACTCCCATCAGATCCATGCTTGATCTTGTACAGCTATTTCGAGGTGACAACTGCTTTGTCTTCCGGTCTTGGAACCACATCCCAGACATCATTCTTCATTATGGACTCATACTCTTTGTGCAGAACATCCTTCCAGACTTGATGCTTTACGACTTCCTCAAAAGATCCAAGCTCAGATTGTACAATAGTACCCATGGCTGCTATATACCGTTAGTATCTATTCGGCTTCTTTCTTTCACGGAATGTCCCCCTTGGGGCTATATGTCCCTCGGCATCCTCGAGAGTGTCCCTGAGCCATGATGGTCTCTTGCTCATCGAAGGAGGTGGATCAATTGGGTCCATCAGTCATTCAACATCAGGCATCGTCTCATCCTTCAGTTCTTCTTGATTTCCAGGCCTTGCCTTATGATATTCCTCAAATCTTGGAAGATTGACTACTTTCCTCAGGGAAGCATCTTCGTCAAAGATGACATCGTGGCATATCTCCACTTCCCTTTGACCAGGCACATAAACTCTATAGGCCTTCAAAGTTTCTTTGTAGCCCACAAACATTCCCTTCTTCCCAGAAGCATCCAGCTTGCTCCTCTTCTCTTTCAGCACATGAAAATAAACAGGACATCCAAAAACTCTAAAATGTGAGACGTCAGGTTTCTTGCCAGAGAAAACCTCTTCAGGAGTTTTGGAGTCCAGAGCAGAATTTGGGCATTGGTTTTATATGTACACAACAGTTTTCGCAACTTCTCCCCATAGAAACTTCGGTAGACCCTGGTCACATAGCATGGCACGGGCAGCTTCCACAATGGTCCTATTCTTTCGTTCAACAATGCCATTCTGCTTAGGATTATAGACAGTTGTGGTCTCCCTCTTGATGCCAGCTTCTCTGCAAAAAATTTTGAACTCGTTCATCTCATATTCAGTTCCATTATTGGTCCTCAATATCTTGATCTTCTTTCTTGTCAGATTTTCCACCAAGGCTTTGAAGGTATGGAACCACATGAAAGCCTCATCCTTCTCTTTCAATAAGTATATCTGGGTTTTGCGAGATAATTCATCTATGAATTTCATATAATAATAACATCCTCCCAAGGATGTCACGGGCAACATACCAGACATATCAGAATGTACTAATTGCAATACATTAGATGTCTTTGTGACGCATGAGGTGAAAGGTCCCCTTGTATACTTTCCTTCGACACAACCCTGACATACACCTTCATTATTATTTGTGAACTTGGGCATCCCCATCACCACCTTCCTTGCTTCGGGAAGGGCTTTGTAGTGAAGGTGTCCAAACCTCCAGTGCCATAGTTTCGTCTGTCAGATAGTATCACACATCAACGCTCTCAGTGGACTTCCTCCAACCTTGTAGAGTGTATCAACTCTAAACCCAATCGTGATAACTTCCTTGAAACTCTTCTTCCAAATACGCACCTTTCCATCAATGAATTCCACACTGAAACCTTTGTCTTCCATGGCTAATATAGACACAAGGTTATTCTTCAAATCGGGCACATAGAGTACATCCTCCAAGCAGAGGACTTGACCTTGAGACAAGTGGAGGGTCATAGTCCCTGTCCCTTTCACAAGATATGTGGCATTATCTCTAAGGATAATTTCCAGATTAGTATCCTTCTCAACCATATCATAAAGTTCTTCCTTGAACCCAGTGATGTGCCTTGAGGCCCCACTATCTATCAACCAAACATCCATAGTGTCGGGTGGATATGCAGCAGAGAGAGCGGATACAAGAATGAATTCATTTATTTTATCAACAACATTTGATTCCTCATACCTAGAATTTCTCGACCTTTTGAAAGGTTGGCCATTTCCGCTGGAGGGAGCCTTCCTCTTCCCCTTGAACCTGTTGTTCCTTTGATTTTCATTCCTCTGATTGTTGTTGTTGTCATCATCATCGGGAGAATCCTTCTTGAAAGGGAATTCTCTAGCATAGTGACCTGGCTTGTGACAAGTGTAACAATTGCCCTTATTTCCTTGGGCCCCTACTCTTCCTTTGGACCACCAAAGTTCTTCTTCTTAGTATGAGCAGCGAAGGCAGCATTTCCTTCATTTTCATATTCCTTCATCCTTGTCTCTTCTTGTACGCATGTCTATAGTACTCTGTCGAAAGTATCACATTGTTATTGAGAATGGTAGTGTTGAATACATGCCATTCAGATTAGAGACCTCCAAGTGCGGTGAGAACCATGTCTTGATCATCTATTGTCTCCCCAATAGCCAATAGATTATTCTTGATCTCAATCAGCTTCAGAAAATATGATTGAACAGACTCATCCCTACCTTTCTTTAGACTTTTCAATTGGTTCTTGAAGAATAGGACTTGATTCGCATTGTTGGCCATGAACATGTTGACCAACTTATCATACATCTCCTTGGATGTGCCTAGCTTAGAGATGTAGGCAACCAGACTCTTATGAATTAATCATCAGCTTTGCTTTGATTTCCCCCTTCTTGTACTTTTTTTTGGCAGCAGCGGTTGCAGTGGATGGAGGCTCTTGAATTTTACCCTTCACATAGTCCATGACATCTTGATCTTCTAACATAAGATCCAATGTCATCTTCTAGGCATGGAAGTCATCCTTCCCAGTCAATTTTTCATCAACCTTAAAGCCATTGTAGTTAGAGGAACCCATGCTCTTCTTTGGTGATTGCTACAAACTAGGGCTTTGTCTTCACCTCAACTCCGATACCATGTAAAAAATTTTAGATTTTCTATGCTTGATGCAACTTTAATTTTTATCCCAATATCAGTCAGCAATCACATAAACAATAAAGTAACATGCTGATAGAACATACAAGTAGATCAACAGAAGACAAGCCAAAATATATAAGTGTGTTGGTGCGTTACGGCGATCAGCAGGATGCTTCAACTAGCAAAGTCTCAATATGGTCAGCCAAACAGAAGTGCCACACAACCCTCTAAGACAGCCAAAACAGTCAACCAAAAGTCAATGTTTTCAGTCAATGGTCAACACAACAGCAGCAGCAGGTAGGTCAACGTAGCCAAGTCAAAGTCAACATCCAGCCTCAGAAATAGTGCAAAAAATGCGGATTTGGAAAATCAAAAGTTTGGGAGAGTTTCAGGTCCATTTGACCTTGCGTTGACCAAAGTCAACACTGGTCAACGCTGCTACAGAAACCCTAGGCTGAAAATAGAAAATTGTTGCTTGCTGAAATTTCCCACATGTGAAGAGAAGAGCATCCAAGGTGATCGAACCAATCAAATGAGGAGAGAGAAATGTGTGAGGATGAGATGAGTGAAAATTTCCTCCAACGATGACCAATATATATCCATCAATGAGGGTGTGTGACACAACTACTGGGGCACAAAACCTTCAGGCCGACCTGTTGTTTCATTCAATTTCGTGCCAAATTTAGGTTATTCTTTAAGAGTTGGAGAACTTGTTTTTGATGATCGATGTGATCTTCAACTTCTTGAACCTTAGAATTTTCTCTTAAAGGTGATGTGATGGACGGTGAATGGTATCCATAAAGTGCCATAAATGGGGTCATTTTTGTTGCAGTATGGAAGTGTTATACCACCATTCAGCCAGAGGTAACCACTTGACCCATTGTGTTTGTTTATCAAATACAAAACAATGAAGATATCCTTCCAAACATTTATTCATTATCTTAGCTTGCCCATCGGATTGAGGATGTTAAGATGAGCTATGCGCTAGTTAAGTACACAAACAAGAAAATAATTCCATCCAAAAATTTCCAGCCAAAATGGGATCTTTGTCACTTACAATAGTCTTTTGGTTTCCATGTACCTTTTGAATTGTTTCCACAAATGCAGTAGCAACTGTACTTGCTTTAAATGGATGAGATAATGCACAAAAGTGTGCATATTTGGTAACTCTATCAATTACCACCATGATGACACTCTTTCCTTCAGACTTAGGTAAATAAAATCCATTGAAATATCCTCCCAACGTTGACTTGGAATGGATAAAGGTTGTAGAAGACTCGGGGTCTTAATTGTCTCAACTTTATTTTGTTGGCAAACCAAAAATTCTACCACAAACTTGTGAATATTAGATTTAAGGAAATCCCAAAAAAAATCTTTCTTCACCCTATAGTAAGTTTTTAAAAATCTTGAGTGTCCTCCTAAGGGAGAAGCGTGCAATTCCAAAAGAATCTTTTGTTTTAGTTGGGAATTCTTACAAAGATATAAGTGATCTTTGTACCATAAGGAAAGTATCAGATGTAGTAGGATCTTGTTGCAGTTTTTGATTCATTAGGGGAATTTTGAGGTCTAAAATGCGCCTCCTAAGGAAAATGTACAATCAAAATTCACTTTATGAGAACCAATCACATTTTAGGAGATGACATCATCCCTAATGGTTGAGATGCAATTGTTTGAGTTAAAGGTACTTACTTGTCACATTCTCAATGGTGGATAAAAACTCATGGTTAACCATGGTAGTGCTCTAAGTACTTTTAAAGTCAAAGTAAAGTACTCAATAAATGTCATTTCACACTTTTTGAATAAAAATATATTATTGTCTATTTGATATTTCTTGAAAGAAATAATGCATATCCCTATAAATTTATTATATTATATTATATTATATTATTTTTATATAGTATATTAATTACATGTTATTATATAATTTAAATAATATAAATTATAATTAATAGCATATAATATAATAAAGAATTTATAAATTTATATTTATATTTTATTTTAAGTTATTTAAGTACAAAGGACAAATGCATTAGTTGTTTAGTGATAATGATTTTTTCTTGACAAGATCATTCTTATTTATAGTCACATCAATACCATTTTTTTATTAATTTTATTTTGGTACAACCTTTGAATTGAATTTAACTATGGTTACATAGATTGTGGTGCAAAAAGTGAATTTCAAATTCATAAATATTATTTTATTGGTTTAGCTATTATTTTATTATTTCCTTAGGAGGCCCATTTTAGACCTCAAAGTTCCCCTAATGGAGTGTCCACACTTCTTCGTCCTTTTTCCATTCATCCCTTGCTTCAGTTATCCAATCTGGTTGGATAATAGAAATGGCAGAAAGCAATGTTTCCACCTCTACGTCCTTTCTTGAGAGTGCATCTACAACAACATTTAGCTTCCCTTTTTGTAGATGATTTCAATGTCATAACCCAACATCTTTGTGACCCATTTTTGTTGCTCTTCTGAAGATAGTATTTGTTCCAAAAATTATTTAAGACTATCATGATCAGTTTTTACCTTGAAGTGTCTTCCCATTAGGTAAGGTCATCATTTCTTTAGTGCATGTAGTATTGCCAACATTTCCTTCTCATAAATAGCTTTATGTAAATAATTTCCTTTGATTGGACGGCTTTAAAAAGAAATGGGTCTTCCTTCTTGCATTAAAAAAACACCAATTCCATTTCCTAAAGCATCACATTCCATAATAAAGGTTTTTGTGAATTCTAGCGTAGCTAAGACTGGTGCTAGGAACAATGCATCTTTAAGATGTTCAAAGGCCTTAGTTGCTTCAGGAGTCCATTGAAAATGAATCTTTCTTCAATAATGTTGTTAGAGGTGCTGTTATTCTCCCATAATCTTTAACAAACTTGCGATAATGCCCTGTTAACCCAAGAAATTCTCGCAACTATTTGGGGGGACTTTCCATTCCTTAATGGCTTTAATTTTTTTAGGGTCTACCTTAACACCCTCATGAGATAAAATATGACCTATATATTCCACCTCTTGTACTCCAAAGAAACTTGGAGGTTTTTGGATATAATTGTTTCTCCTCCAATAGTTTGAGCACCCTGTCAACATGTTCAACATGATCCCTCCAAGACCTATTGTAGATTAGTATCTCATAAAAAAATACTAACACAAATTTTCTAAGAAAGGATTTGAAAATCGAATTCATCAACCCTTTAAATGTAGAAGGTGCATTGGTAAGGCCAAAAGGCATGAACAAAAATTCATAATGACCCTCATGAGTTCGAAATGTTGTTTTCGGAATATCTTCAGTCTTCATTATAATTTGATGATATCCTGAACGAAGATCTGTTGACACATAATCCTAAGGGATTGGGTGAGATTGTATATTATTGTAATTTAGTAAATAAGGAAAGCCAAGAGACATTGGGAAGTGAATCCCAATAGTCTCACCTCCATGTATAAGTACACACACAATCTCCATCTAATACATCTTCATTTTTGCGGAGTTACCTCCTGGCCTAACATGGTATCAAATCCAATCCCTTTTTTGGCATTTCTAGTTTCTCCTGGCAGAAGTGCTCCTTCTACAATTCAAAACATTCTACCTCACTTTTTCTGCACACCACTCTGCAATTTCAGCTCAATTTTTCTGCACACCACTGTTCAAATTCAGCTCATTTTTTTTTAAAGCTCTCCATTGCCTCATGCACTCTGCTCACTATGTTTGCTCTCATTCCCTCACTCACTCCTCTGCTCACTCCCTGTCACCTGCACTCCTCACTCCCTGTCGCCTGCACTCCCCACCCCCTCGTCGCTCTCGCTCACCTCACGTGCCTCCCCCCTTTTCCCACGCATCCCCCAACCCGCTCACCCCACATTCTCCCCCCTCCTCCAATGCATCCCCCGTCTCCCTCATGCCCCATTTCCCTTCCCACTCCCCTCCCTCACAACATGTCCCCATTCCCACCGCCCTCCCTCACAACCCATCCCCCTTCCCACCCCATTCCCTCACGACCTACAACCCATCCCATCCCCTCGCTCCTCCCTCTCCCTCGTCCCTCCCCTCCCATCTGCCTCCCTCCCGCCGTCAGTCTCCCCATCCCTCTCCTCCCTCGGCCTCCCTGTCCCTCCCCTCCCATTTTCCTCCCTCCCATCATCGGCCTCCCTCGGCCCTCCCCTCTCGTACCCTCCCCTCAGCATTTCCTCCCCTCCCTCGGCCTATTCCACCTCCTCCCTGCGTTATTTTTCTTACAGAAAATCCCCCCCCCCCCTGAAAATGCCTCCTCCCTGCGTTACTTTTTTTTTACATAAAATACCCCCCCAGAAAACGCCTCCCCTAGTAAATACTCCCCCCCCCCCCAGAAAACGCCTCCCCTATTAAATACCCCCCCCCCCTAGAAAATGCCTCCCGTAGTAAATACCTCCCCCAAATAAAACCTCCCTCAGATAATACGTCTTTTTTTTCCCCAATTAAAAATAAATAAATAAATATGCAGAATTTAAACAAGATTTAAGTTTTTTTTTTACCGTGACAGTAAAGTGATTTTTTTTTTCAAAAGAATGCATTCTCTCATATCCATTGTGGGAGTTGTTCTCTCCGGCAAGGAGAACTATCCTCAATGGTCTCGGAAAATCAAGCACACTCTCATTTTTAATGAGCTTTGGAGAGGAATTTGTGAAGGAGAAGGAGACCATCCACCAGCAAAGCCCACTTCAGACAAGGAGATCGCCATTTGGGAAAATAATAACTACAAGGCCTATGCCTTGATTGCAGCTTCCGTAAATGAAGAGGTGAGTTGCCATATTACACCGTTTTCAAATTCCTATGAAGCCTTGATAAAACTAAAATAACTCTATGACTCACATTCAGAACTTGAAATTGTTCAATTAATGATTAAGTTGTTCAGTCTTGAATTGAAAAATGATGACCCTCTTGCTTTAGCTTCAGAAGTAAGGTCTATCATACATGAAATTAAGAATACTGGTGTAGAATTTGACATACCTCTTATAGCATATGTTAAGGAATTTTATCCCACTTACTCACATTACCTTGAGTCATTGCAAGCAAGTGGAAACCTCATGAAAATCACCTTTGATTCCCTTGAGAAAAAGTTTGTAGAAAGAGAGAAGGCTTTTGGAAAGATGACAGCCCCTCTGTCTTCTGAAGAGGTTGTATGTTTTTCACATAGAGAAAATATTCATGCTCAAGATTCTTCTAGAGGAAGAGGTGGCCAAAGAGGAAGAAGAAGAAGAAATTTCAGAGGAAGGGAGGGCAGACAAACTCAAACTGAAAAATCTGATCTTCATTGCATACGTCACAATAAAGACTGGCATGATGCATCTACATGAAAGCTACCTTGGGATAAAATTGAGCAACAAATAAATCAAGAAAAATGTAAAACTCATGATAGATAAAAAGGTAAAGCACTTGAATCCGCTCATTATGTTGTAGCACATTGTAACAATGGAGTAACTGAAGTCTTGTTTGATGTTTCATTTACTTCTTGGAGAAATGATTGGTTGCTAGATTCAAGAGAAACATGTCACATGACATTTAGAAAATATTTTTTTGAAGAATTTAATGACAAATTTGATGGAGTAGTATACTTCGCAGATAAATCCAAACTCAAGCCATTAGGGCTTGGCACAATCAGGCTTAAGTTACCTGGTCTTCCAGATCATCTTCTACATGAGATTATATACCTCCCTGAGTTGAAGAGAAACTTGTTGTCCTTGGTCCACATCCTCCAGCAAGGACACTCCATTCACATGTTTTATGGCAAGGTTGAGGTCAAAAAAGCATCAAATCGCTCACTTGTCATGGAGGGAATAGAAGAAGGAAGACTCCTGAAGTTGCAAGGTTCCTCTATTCATGTACAAAACTTTGCATTCAGTTCACATCATGATGAAGGTACATTCCCATCAAGTCTTTTATGGCATGCTATATTTGGACACTTAAACTATGATAGCCTTCAATTGTTGAATAAAAATGGTGTTACTGGACTGCCTACAATTCCTAGGAAACTTAAGCAATGTGATGCTTGTATTCTAGGAAAGCATAGCAAACAGCCATTTCATGATTTACATTCCAGAGCACATAGAAAACTTGAGCTTATTCTTTCAGATTTATGTGGCTCTATGTATGTTGCCTCTGCAAATGGAAATAAATATATGATGACATTTATTAATGATTACACCAGAATGTGTTGGGTTTATTTATTGAAGAACAAATCTAATGTTTTTCAAACATTCAAGAATTTTCATGCATGGATTGAAAATGATGCACAAACTCATATTGGCTCTTTGCACATTGATAATGGAAAAGAATACACTTCAAACGAATTTGAAAACTATCTTTGTCAACATGGGATCAAACATCAAACAACTGTGCCCTATAATCCCCAACAGAACGATGTAGCTGAAAGAATGAACAGGACAATTTTAAATATGTTTTGCTCCATGATGTTTTTTAAGAATGTAAAGTTGATGTTTTGGGTTGATGCATTTCTATGTGATGTATACATAAAGAATAGGTGTCCTTCAAATTCAATCAGAAACAAAACTCCTTATGAAATGTGGCATGGCCACATTCCTTCGGTAAAGCATTTTAGGGTCTTTCGTTCCACATGTTATGCTTTGGTACCTAAGGTACAAAGGAATAAACTTGGTGCTAGAAGTCGAAAATGTATCTTCTTGGGGTATTCCAATACCTCCAAAGGATATCGTCTCTATGATGAAGTCAATAATAAGTTTGTAGTAGCAAGAGATGTCATATTCCTTGAATCTTCCAAGACTGACAATGTTGTTGAGCGGCAACTTGATCGCCTGGATAGATTCACTCATGCAAATTATTTTCAAGAATCTGATAATCAGATTCCACACCTTGAAGGGGGGATTCCTATACTGAATCAATCTGTGGAATCATTTTCCGAAGCACTCTCTCCCCCACATGAAGAACCAACCATGAATGACACCTTGAACGATGTGATTGACAGAATTGAGGGATTGAATCTTGATTCAATTCCAACTCAATCAAATGAGCAGCCTGGGCCATCTCAGAAAGGTCCCCCAAAATGGCTGACAAAGACACTAGAAAATTTTTGTCCCGATGAGGTTGGAAAGACGGGAACAAGAAGTTACACCAGACAAAACGGAGGTGACATAGATAATTCTGATTCACCTATTGATATGGATATTGCTTATAACTATGAATTGAATTTGTCTACAGATCATGAACCAAATTTCTTCAAATAAGTCGCTTCTCATATTGAATGGAATGAACCGATGCAAAAGGAGTATGATGCCTTGATAAAGAATGGCACTTGGAAGATGGTTGATCCTCCTTTGAGAACCAAACCAATTGGCTGCAAGTGGGTCTACAAGAACAAGTACAAATAAGATGGCTCACTTGACAAGTACAAATTCAGTCTTGCGGAAAAAGGTTTTGCATAGAAAGAAGGGGTCAATTATGAAAAAAAATTTCCCCCCACAGTTAAATGGGCCACCATTCGAACACTCTTTGCCCTAGCAGCTCGGAACAGATGGAAACTCCATTAGATGGATGTAGAAATCACCTTTTTGAATCGAGATCTAAAGGAGAAAGTTTTTATGTTCCAGACAAAAGGATTTGTTGTGAAGGGCCAAGAACACAAAGTATGAAAACTTATAAAATCCTTGTATGAACTCAAGCAAGCACCGTGAACCTGGTATGAGAAATTAACTGAGCATCTTCTGAAACTTGACTTCAAACATTTTGATCTTGATGATGCAACTTTGTTTGTTAAGAAAGCTAGAAAAACAGGTCTATATCTTGTGGTGTATGTAGATGATCTTTTGATGACACAGAAAAATGAGAGTTATATTGCATCCATAAAGAAATAATTGAAGAAAGGTTTTGAAATGACTGATTTGGGCTATGTTCATTAATATCTAGGTATTGAAGTAACTCAGCATCCTAAATTTATATTCCTTTCTCAAAATAAGTACATTGGAGATCTTTTGAACAAGTTTCGCATGGATGAATGCAATCCCTTAACCACTCCAATGGAACAAAAATTGAAGCTCACTTCCATTGAAGGGAAGGAATTTGAGGATGCAACGTAGTATAGATAGCTTGTAGGAAGTATTATCTACCTGACTGCCACCAGACCAGACATCTCATTTTCTATTGGAATCCTCTCCAGGTTTATGCAAAAACCTTATGAAGGACATTGGTCTGCTACAAAAAGAGTTCTAAAGTACTTGAAGGGGACTCAAGACTTTGGACTCAAATATACACAAGTAGGCGACTTCAGCTTGATCAGATACTCTGATTCAAACATTGATGGGAACAAAGAAACTAGGGTGTCTACTTCAGGTTATACCATGATTCTTGGATTAGGATTTATCTCATGGAGATCACAGAAATAGTCAGTTCCAGCAAATTCCACAATCGAGGAAGAATATGTGGCACCAGCTGAAGCAACAAGGAAAATTGTGTGGCTCAGGAAAATCCTAGAAGATTTGCAGATGAAACAAATGCATTCAACACCACTCATGATCGACAACACTTCTGCAATAAAGTTGGAAAAAAACCAAAATTTCCATTATCGAACAAAGCACATCAATACAAAATACCATCTGATTCGACATCATGTTCAGGCCAAAATTGGTTCCACAAATTATCAAACTGCAGACATCTTCACTAAAGCGCTTGGAAGAGAAAAGTTTGAAAAGTTTAGAATGATGCTTGGACTCACCGACATCCCTTCATATTAAAGGGGGGAATGTTAACACCTAATCTTAAGGGATTAGGTGAGATTGTATATTATTGTAATTTAGTAAATAAGGCCAAGAGACATTGGGAAGTGAATCCCAATAGTCTCACCTCCATGTATAAGTACACACACAATCTCCATCTAATGCATCTTCAGTTTTGCAGAGTTACCTCCTAGCCTGACAAGATTCAACTTGGTAAAATAAATTGCTTCATGTAATTCATCCAATAATTCATCAATCACGGGGATGAGAAATTTATCTTCAATAGTGAGCTTATTGAGCTCCCTATAATCTGGACACATGCACCATGATCCATCCTTCTTGTGCACCAATACTAGTGAAGCAATGACGGAACCTTGGCTCGGTTGAATTATACAACCCTCTAACATTTCTGCAATCATACGTTCAATTTCGCTCTTTTGGACGTAAGGATATCTGTAAGGCCTGATGTTTGGAGGAACACTTCCTGGAATCAAATGAATATCATAATCATGATCACAAATAGGTGGGAATCCTTAGGGAGTTTCAAACACCTTGGAATGTTTGTCCAAGGCTTTTTGGAGATCTGGAGAAATAGATGATTTTGATGTTGGAACTTCTAGTGATCATAGTTTTTCAATTACGCCTCGTTGTTCTTTTTTCATAAGCTTTTCATGACATTAGAGCTTGTTATCTTTCCTATATTCCCTACAATACCTCGTAATTCAACTTCCTTTCCTTCCAAAAAAAAATTCAAGAAAATTTCTTAAAAATTAAAGGCTACAGTCCCCAAAGTTTGTAACCGTTGTACTCCTAGTACAACATCAGCACCTCCCATTGGAACGAAAATCATTGGACTATTCAATTGATATTCCCCCATGGTTAGCTTGATATTATGGCATTTTCCAGAGCAATTTATAGTTCCTCCATTTGCAACCATCACTTGACATTCTGGTGATGGGTATAGGAAGCAATTCAATTCCTTGGCTACCTTGCAATGAATAAAATTATGGGTACTACCCGAGTCAATCAACACTATTATCTTTTTCTTCTTGATATGTCCTTCTATCTTGAGAGTTTGAGGAGTGGTAATTCTTGCCAATGCATTACAAGATATGGTCAGACTCATTTATCCTTTTTCTAGGGTTGGTTCCTGGTGTATATCCTCTTCTTTTGAAGTTACTTGTTCGTTTTCCTCCTCCTCTTCACAATCTATGTAAAATAATTTCTTCTCAGCATACTTATGATCTTTAGTGTATTTTCTATCACAACTGTGGCAAAGCCCATTTGCTCTTTTTTCTTCCAATTGTTGTGGTGTCAACCTTGTAGGTTGTGGAAGTCTAGGAGTAGAAACACTTCCATCTTTATAAATGTGAGTGGTAGGCTTCCTTGTCGCCATAATTTTACATTTAATTTATCTTGCCAACCTGAATGCCTTCTCCAATGAATCAGGTTCCCAAAGGCGAACCTCATATTGGATTTTGTCCTTTAAATTCCCTATGAAGACATCAATCATGTGTTCCTCTGTAATATCAGCTAACCTTATATTCAATTTTTGGAAGTCCTCAATGTTCTCCACCATTGAACCCTTTTGTTTGAGATTTATCAATTGGCTAAAGAAGGTGTTGCTCTTTGTATCCTCATAATGTGCTATCATTTCCTCCGTAAAAATTGACCAAGTGAAAAAAAAATTACGAGAGCAAAGCCATCGATACCATAGAAATGTATTTTGTTCTAAATGAAAAGTTGCAATGCGTACTGCGTACAATTGTGTGTTTTTCATATTATGGAAATCAAAATATTGCTCCATTTGTAGTATCCATGTTACGGGATCCTTTCCATCAAACTTCCTCATATCCATCTTTGGAATATAGTGGGTCTTCCATCCAACATTAGAGTTTATGAAATCACGATTAACATTTATTTTTTTCTCATCATGAGTTTCCTCTACTATCTTTTCTCCATTATGAATCATTTCTTGTATCAACTTTGTCAAACCTTCCTTCAAACCTTCCATGCCTGCTTTTAGATCATTCTTCATGTCTTCCATGTTGTCTTTCATTTTTTCGTCGATGTCATCCATCTTAGCTTTGATGCCATCCATCTTAGCTTCCATGTCTTTCTTCAAACCATCCATCTTAGCTTCCACGTCTTTCTTTAAAACGTCCATTTCATTTTTTGATGCTCTTTGCGAGAGCGAAATTTGGTGCACTTGCTCTTGTAATTTTGATATATCATGTTGCACTTCTTCCTCTTCATGAGTCATAGCAAAGTATTCTGACGGCTTAATGGGTGTTGAATTATTTTTAGGGACATATTAGAACCCAATACCGATATCTATGCTTCAATATGCCTTTGGAATCACTTCAAATTGATTTTTCAAACAAGACTTATGCACTTTGAAAAACAAATACACACATTTTTCTTGCTTTTGAGGAGCTTGATATTGAAACTGAATTATCTCTGTGATTTTGGATCTTCAATATCAGAAATTAGGTCCTATATTAGCCCTCTGAATCTTCTTCTGAATGCCACAGGTATGACCTGATTTGGATGCTTCAAGACAAAGTTATGTCCAATCTCCCACAATGACCTAATTATGCATTAGTTCACATTAGGGGAATTTTGAGGTCCAAAATGGGCCTCCTAAGGAAATTATAAAATAATAGTGGAAAAAATCAAATAAGATTTGATGACATCATCAAATTTTAGAGGGAAAAATGAAAAAACTACTTTTTCAACTCATATTTTCAACTTATCTCCCAAATTTTTTACTCAAATTTCAAGTGGGAGTACTCGTTGGATGTGAAATTCAATTCCTCATCCAAGGAGTACCCATGTTGCATACTTTTGATGGGTCCTACTACACAAAAAATGAGAAATACATAAAAAACGTGATTGTAATCACATTTTTTTTTATGTATTTCCCATTTTTCATGTAGCAGGGTTCATCGAAAGTATGCAACATGGGTACTCCTTGGATGAGGAATTAAATTTTGCATCCAACGAGTACTCCCACTCGAAATTTGAGTAAAAATTTTGGGAGATAAGTTGAAAATACGAGTTGAAAAAATAGTTTTATTATTTTACTATTTTTTAATATTTTTACCTTTTTATTTAAAAAATGGTAAATCATCCCCCATGGTTGACATCATCATCTTGAATCCTATTGGTTGTTATAAAGTTTATTTTTGTTGTACATTTTTCTTAGGAGGCCCATTTTAGACCTCAAAATTCCCCTAATGGTAGAGCGAACTTGTACGACATGCCACGTGTCACTGTTTCCTCCTTCAACTCTGAAATTGATACATGGGAAACTACAGTCCGTGAAATTTCGGCCACTTTTACATAATTCCAATCTGATGCTCAGAGAGAGAGTTATGACGAGTTTCCTAAGGTCACCTATTTTAGATTAAATTTGGAAACTTGCAAAAACCCTAACTTCCATAGATCATATCTCTGAAAATATTGCGTACCAAGATTTGAAATTTTTATACGAATTTGCTCAGACATTCAACTTCTCGTGGTAAAAATTTCAGCTTCTGAACCTTCGTAGAAAAAAAATTATAGCGAAAATGCCAGGATGACCTGTTTGGAGCAGCAAAATCCTAGAATCTAAAGCCCTGATACCAAATGTTATGAAACCAGCTCCAAAAACAGAAGAAAAGAGAGATCAACGCCTTATAAAATAGCCACTTCGAGGGGGAAACCTCCTTTACATTACATAAATGAACAATTCTTGGATGATACAAAGACAAAACCTCCTTTCTATATATAGGAGTCCATGGGGTCACAATATAATCCTAGTCGACCTAACAATAATAATGTAAGGGCACAATAATAACAATATGGGGGTTACAGGGGTACAACAATAACAATAAGGGGGCTACACTAACAATAATAAGGGACTACACTAGTAATATAGGGACCTAAGATTGTACTAATGGTATCTATTTGATCTAAAGCTACAACCTTCTTGTACATTACTCAGCATTGTAAAATCATCCCATAATTATGAAGTATTTTATGTAAAGATGATCGTATGTTCCTTGCTATGATTCTTTAGAAAAAAGGCACGTGCTATGTATATTGTTGGAATTAGATTTATATCACTTGTTTTTAATATTCATGGATTGGTACTAAGGTTGTAAAGTGAGGGTTGTTTCTACACCAAGTTAGATTAAATGGGTCTAAAAACAATTTGTAACATCCTTGGTATGCTTAGAAGTTGGACCTGATAAAAATGTACTTGAATATATATCCTCTTTTGGACGAAAAGATTGGAGTGTACATATAGCTAGTCACCGTAATTGTAAGCAAGGCATAAAACCCCCGAAATCTTTAAACAACTCTAAACTAGTGCAAATGTGGAAATACCTGCTCCTGGTCTGCTGATAAACAGGGCAATGGAAAATAATTATCAAGGCCAGGTCCATCCGTTTATGCTCTAATAATAAGGGAGTGCTTACTTGTTGGTTTCCTGGGTTGTGGTCTAATGGTAGAAAAGCATTTTTGGTTGGTTTACTAGTAAGGGATTTGTAGGTGTACATGTGCTCTCATGGTAGGGTAATACTTGTTTCCATTACTTTAGGTTGTGGTCTAACGGTTATTTTTCCTTGGGCAGTGGTCTTACAGTAAAGGCCTTCTAGTTGGCTTGTCATGATGATAAGCCAGGTTCAAAACTTGGAACTTGGTGGGGATGTTCGATATGATATTGCATTGTTCTGAGTCTTCTTGAAATGTGAGGTTGTGTTAAAGCACTTTTAATATTAGGTGGTTCTAGTCCGAATGTATGTTATTCCTGTAGTATCCTATTTTTCCTAGTATAGTTTTGTCGCTCCTATTAAGGGTGATTTTTGATGAGTTATATATATGGAATATTGATCACTAAATTGAGGAAAAATGTTTTATATACATAGTTATATTTCCTCTTATCTTTATGTATGGAAGATTGATCATTGGTTTGGGAAAAAAAATTATATTGTTGTATTCTCCCTTATGTGTGGTATATTTGATTATGTGTTTTATATGGTGTTATGCATATGTTTCTCTTTTTGCATCTGACTTATGAAGAAGGTGTATGACATGGATGGTGATCATGGATTGAGACACATAGACCCATGGATGCTCATAGTTATGTGGAACAGATGGATAAATTATGATTTATGGATGATACATGACTTGTATGATTATATATATGTCTAACATTGTATTGAGGAGGATGTGGTAGGGGACCTGGTCATTTTCCAACAAGGATGTTCAATTATGAATGATTGTGGAATTCATTTCTTCAAAATTTAAATGATTGTGGAAGTCATGCACCGTTCTTGGTAAAAAGTGATTAAGTTAATTTCATATGAAATTCATATTATTCCTTTGATCTATGAGATTGCGATGTGTGCAGGTCTTCGAACAAGACCTTACCAACGAACCATCAGATGGGTAAAAGCTCACAATCAGTACCATAAGGAGAAACGCAGAGTTTCAAAGAACAGTAGATGAGAAGGAATGGAAATTAGGGTGTAGAGTCCTAAATCCAAGAAAGATAAAGATGTGGAGTCTTATGTATTTAGGGCGCAAAGTCTTGAATATTTAAAAAGATCAAGTTGTGGAATCTTGGATCTTTGAAGTAGATCAAGGCGCGGAGTCCTCAATCTACTAAGTTATGAAGATGCATGAAATAGGGGTGTGGAATCCCTATTCTCCGAAAAATACCACTCATGGATAAATTTCCTTAAATAAAATCTCAATCTAACAATTCTGAAATGACTTTCTAAAAATATAAAGTCATGCTTAGCATCTCAAGCATGACTTTCCAAAAATAGTAAATCTCCTTGCATAAATTGGTAATCCAGCATAGTTGAAGGAAATTCAATTAACTTATCATTAATCAATCCTAATAGTTCAATATTGACTTAATCCTCAATAGTATTAATATTATCTTTATCTTTTATGATACTATGATATTTTATTAAAAGGGAATTACAAATTAACTTAATCTCTTCATCACTTCACACCTCTCTCCTTCATGAATCTCAGGGCTCTATGTAACTCTCTCTCTCTATTTTAAATAATACATTACACTCTCTTTTATGCACTCATCAAAGAGTGGCATATTCCTCTTACACTCATTAAAGATATGTCATAAAATATTCTTTTTACACTCTCTTTAATGCATGTGTTACACTCTCCTTAAATAAGGCACGCATACCTCTCCTTAATGGCATAAGTTACACTCCTCTAAATGGAATACACGGCATGCATATTACTCCTCCTTTATGACAAGAATTTTTTGTTCCCCCTATATATGAGTCTCATGTATTCTCACTTGGGGGAAGATGGTGATGCCAAGAGTGGAAGAGACTTGAGGAAGATTATGAGAGGGAGAGATATGGAGAGTATCCAATTGCTTCCAAACAAATATTAAATTCTTGCTAAACAACGAAGTATCTACAGCTATTGAGGTTGAACATGAGTGGTATTCAGAGGAAGGGAAAACTATCTTCCTTAGTTTTGCCTTGGATGTCTCTCTATTGTTGTATTTTGGTACTGCTTGTGAGATTTTGTAGCTCGGGGTTTCTAGGGGAGAAGTTCTTCATGGATATGGTTGGGAGGAAAACCGGGTGGTTCACAATGAGTTGGTAAGGATATTGGCGCTGAAGCATACTCTTATTGGAGCCGGAGCATACGTCCATCCTTTTGGAGTTGTGCAAATTCACTGTCAGGTATGTGGATCGAATTATATTGTGTATTTTTCTAGTTCATTTCATAGTTTTTGCTTGTTTGGTTGTTTCTTGAAACTTACGTGTATATGAAGTGTTGCATACCAAATGTTGAAAAAAATTTGTAATGGATGTAGAAGTATTTTCTTGTACTGGGTCGAATCAATTGAAAACAAGTCCTAATGGCTGAAACATGTAGGTTGCCATGAATTAGATGAAAACATTTTAATGGCTTAAATTATTTTTTTCCTCCTCTTTGTACTACAGTTGTAGATAAGTTTGCATACTATGTGTTTGACAAAATTAATAAATGAGATTGTAGGATTTTTTTTTGTTTTTTTGAATAATCGTCTTTTTGGGCATTCTTGTTGCGATTCATCACAACTTTAGGGGTATCCATACCATTTGACCACTTCAACCTGACTTCGATTTCAAAAATCAAGTTTTCAGACTCTGATTCCCAAATCTGTGTTGTTTTGCAGATTTGTTGGTACATGTAGGAACCGTTTGTTGTTTTGTTTTGTTGTTTTCTATTTTTTTTTTATCTTGGTTTTGCCTGATAATTTATATTGATGAATCTAATATATTCTAACCACTTGGAAATTGTGCTTAAATTCCAAATGGTTAATACTTTGAAAATTTAAATAACTTTATGGCATCTTGTTTTATGACTACCGACTGTTTATCAAAACACTCCAATGGATGTACCTTACAACGTTGTGACCTATGTGCAAAATTTCCTAACATTTTTATTCACTTATTGATATAGATGCAACAATGAAGATGGTTGATATTCTACTTATATCTTGAGTTCAATTATTGGCATTACTCACAAAAAATTAAGTCATGTAATTTTGGATTCATGTTAGCTAATTGTTGTGAAAACACCTTAAAGAGATAATGGTTGTAAGTGTTTGACAAAATGTCTCAATGGTTGTACATTTCATGCTTGTAAATTGTTTGTCATAATGTTTCAATGGTTGCAACTAATTATGTTTATGAATTGTCCATAAAAATGCCTAAGTTAATTTAGCATTTGCAACTAAGGTGTTTCTAGCGTAATAACTCCATTGAGTTAAAATGTCTTGCTGAAAAGTCAAAATTGGGGTAACTAATTTGTTGCAATGTTACCTCACATATGAATTCATAATTATTGGATATCGCCCCTATAGAATTTGAATTATCCTTTTAAACAAATCATTCATAAGCATTTTATTTATAACAAAATCAAATTAGTCACTCTTGAACACAATTAATTACAACATAATTAACAATAAGCTTATTGGAAATTGTAGTTCGTAAACTTTGACATTTATTCATCCCACTAAATTCTCTATATTTTAAAGGTGATTTTAGTCTTGAGAAGCAAGTATTATGGTTGTATGATTTGGATCTTGATAAACCTTGTAGCTTTGAGGATAAGTTAGTAGAATTTAGGGTGTAGTGTAAGGGATACCAATAAAAATATATATATGATCTTGCATTAACTTTTATGTCTTAAAAAAAAATATTGCATTTTGAGTCAATATAATATTTCTCTATAATAATGATGGTTGGTAAGGTGGGACCTTACAATTACCCTCTTGTCTTTGTAGAGGAAGTCGATCCTCTACAAAGGATATGTCATGCGCAAAGGTCTAAAATGCTTTCATATCAACTCAAGGAATTAGCAAAGAGAATGTTATCCCATCAACTCCAAACTCTAATATTTTTTTATGTTGTTTCCATGCATATCCTAAAGTATATCAATAATTTGGGATATGTGGTGGGATATCTATCATCTATTGTTGGAATAAGCAAATATTACACCATGCATATCTCAACAATAATTATCAACTTAGCAAAGAGGATGTTATCCCATCAACCCCAAATGAATAAGAAAATAAGATGCTATCCCATCAATCCCAAACACTAATATCTTAAAACCCGAGCCTAAAATCCTTAAGCAAAGTATATGTACATATTATCTCCATGCACATCCCAATGTATCTCAATAATTGGAAGATGTAGTGGGATATCTATCATCCATTGTTGGTATAAGAAAAATATATATACCATGCTATCTCCATATGCATCCCAACAATTAATTATCAACCCAAGAAATTAGCAGAGAGGATGTTATCCCATCAACCCCAAATGAGTGAGTAAAGAGGATGCAATCCCATCAACCCCAAATGAATGTGTAAAGAGATGCAATCCCATGAACCAAAAACTCTAATATATTAAAGCCCAAACCTAACATCCTTAAGTATGTGTACTATAATATCTCCATGCATATCCCAATGTATCTCAATAACTGGAATATGTGGCAGGATATCTATAATCCATTGATGGAATAAGCGAAGTATATGTACCATGCTATCTCCATACATATCCTAACAATTAATCATAAACCCAAGGAATTGGAAAAACAAGATGTTATCCCATCAACTCCTAATGAATGAGAAAAAAGGATAGTATCCCATCAACCCCAACTCTAATATCCTAAAACCCAAGCCTAACATCCTTAAGTAAAGCATATGTACTATGTTAACTCTATATGCATATCTCAACATTTCTCAGTGACTTGGAATATGTGGCGAGATACCTATTGTCCATTATTGGAATAAGCAAAGTATGTGCACCATGTTATCTCTTTACATATCCTAACAATTAAAATAATTGAAATATATGTGTTGGGATACCTATGATCCATTGTTGTCAATTGAGGTTATCACAAGTGGTTGGGAGGAAGGAATGGAATCCTCTCTACCTATTTTCAATTCCTGCAAGTGACATGACAGATGTTAACAATATATGTATATTTCTCATATGGAATATACAGCATTCTACCTTTGAAAGTATATATAATCCATTGCTAAAATATGTGGTCGGGATATCGATGATCCATTGCTGAAACATGTGATGGAAAATCTGTTGTGTCCACTTTGAAATGGACAATATGTACTCCACGACATACTTTACTCCTACAAATAGCAAAGAGTTAAAGAGTATATTTCTCATATGGAATATACAACATTCTACCTTTGAAAATATATATAATCCATTGCTAGAATATGTGGTTGGGATTTCGATGATCCATTGCTAAAACATGTGATGGAAAATCTGTTGTCCACTTTGAAATGGACAATATGTACTCCACCATATACTTTACTCCTACAAATAGCAAAGAGTTAAAAAACTATGTTATAAAGACATTTAATAAAGCTGTTTTTATATCTCAGTCCATGAAACGAGTTTCTCCAGAAACGAATGGTTTTCTGAGAAACGTGCTTCTGTTCTCTAAAATTCCCTAAACTTTGAACCCTAATTCTCTTCACCGTTGGATCGACTTCGGGAGATCTCCATTCTTCAATCTTCAAGCCAAGTGATCACAATAAAGTGGAAGGTTGTCAGTGAACCAAGTGAAGCTAGTCGTGACCCTTTTTGCAGATCAAACACATACTACCGCATAAAAATCTATGTGGAGGATTTAAATACCATCCCAATATAAAATGGGCATACGCCATATTATGCAGGATTTGCCAAGTATCAAAGAACTTGGAATAGTATGCATGGTGGTGATAATTTTTTAGAGTATGCATCAAATAGTTACGCTAGACGCCCAAAGCCTTGTTGCGAGGACTGCATTTCGATTAGGAATTAAGCAGTTTGTAAATTATTAACATTAATGTTGTCGAATTTATGATTGAATCAAAATTAAGTGCATGCAGGTGGGTGAAAATTGTAATAAAGGATAGGGATAGATAAAACCTAAATTAAATAATGATGGTTTTGTGACTGGTAAATTTTTGGATTTAGTTTTCTGTCTTATACACTTTTCCTTGACTTATTTACAATGGCAAGTGTGATTGTTGCAATTTCATTTATGTAAATAATGAACACTAATGTTTTGTTTTATATTATTTTTTTTATTTTCTTTTTCTTAGTTTCCTAAATGTTAAACTTCCAAACTCAGTTTCTTGTCTCTAGTTTTTCGTTTCATTTTCATCTCTGTTTCTTGTTTTTGGTAACATTGATGGGGAATTCAACCCCACTTGTGATCTCCAACAAAGAGTTTTTCGTTTATGGTAATATTGTTGGGGAATTCAATACCACTTGTGATCTCCAACAAAGAGTACATTGGAGCTAGCATTCCATGGAAAGCAAAGATTCTTATTGTTCAATTAAGAATTAACTGACATCAACTTCAGTGTGAAACCGTGGAAAAAACCCAACATGGGAAAGTTAGGAAATTATTTTTCGCACTTCTAGAGCAGTGGAATCGAAAAAAACATTTCATTTTGGAATGTAATGCTTTAAGAGACATTACGATTGTCTTTTCAACTAGAAAATTGTTAGAAGGTCACGCCCGTTGATCATCAATTTGAATAAATAATTGAATTACAAAAAGTGGAAAACAAAAAGGTTTATAATACTATAAATTATTTTTACTCTCCTAAAATATCATTCCATTTCATTTCATATATTCATCAACTTTCTATTCTAAACCTATGAAGCTATCACACTATTCTCAAACCCAAACATCTTAAAACCAAACACACGAAACCCAAAATCTATTTATCTCAATTCTCAAAACTAGACAACTAGACAATATGTACTGCACCACCTACTTTACTCACTACCAAACACATCAAACCCAAAATACTGCACCACCTACTTTACTCACTACCAAACACATCAAACCCAAAATCTATTTATGTCAACAATATGTACTTCACCACATACTTTACTCACTACCAAACACATCAAACCCAAAATCTATTTATGTCAATACTCAAAACTAGACAATATATACTTCACCACATGCTTTACTCACTACCAAACACATCAAACCAAAAGCAATTTATGTCGATTCTCAAAACTAGACAATATGTACTGCACCACATGCTTTACTCATTGTATATACTTACCAACTTCCTAAACCAAACTTATAAACCTATCACATCAATCCCAAACCTCAACATCTTAATACCAAACAAATCAATCCCAAACCCAACATCTAAAAACCAAACAAATATGCAATTACATCAATATAAAAACCCAATAAATCTTAAAATCAAACAAAGGCGTTATCACCTCAATCCCATACATCATTAAAGCCAAAAACAATTGGCCTGCCCATGCGTTAACCATGCACACCAGACAACCCAGGATGTTGTAATGTACAAGGGCGTTGTAACATCAATCCATAACCCAGGATGTTGTAATGTACAAAGGCGTTGTAACATCAATCCCATACATCATTAAAGCCAAAAACGATTGCCCAGGCCATGCTCTTAAGTTTTAAGATTACACGCCAGACCACCCATGCCAAAAATAAGAAAGAATGTTATCAGAAGCCAAAGCTTAGCTAAGTCCACAATATTTAGTGAAAGTCTAAAATAAATAAAAAATTAATAGTCATTTAAAATTTCCCCAGCTTACCTTTTTACTTGGGAGGAGAAACAATTACTTGGCAGCATGCAACGAAACCTGTAATGGGGCCTTGAAATTCATTCAAAATTTGAAACCTGTGATGGGTCCTTGAAATTCAATTCAAAATTTGATGTTTAGTTTGTTGCTCCAAAGGAGCTCCAAAAATTGGCGGGCAGGCAGCCGAAGTAGGGCAGACCCGCTCGCCCAACTGAAATGTGCGTTCGTATTTTCAGGTGTTGGCACGACATGCCGTCTCTAAACGATCATTGACATGCCGCCGTTCACCCTCGAAAGGACTGGTTATGTTAACCTGTGTTTCCCTTGTCCTAATAAACTTCTCTCATCCCTTGGATCTATCTTCCGGTGTGTATGTGGGACTAAATAATTAAATACAGCATCCTTAGATTAAGGTCACAGCATCATTATGATAATTTATTAAGCTCATGTTTAGATAATCAAATTAAATACACAGAGACAAGGAGCAACTTTAATGTGGCTACATAATAAGATTCCTAGGTTAAATTTTCTAAGAACCTCAAAATAAATTGCATATAATACTATGAGAGAGTGAGAGGTGAAAGTGGGAACATTCGACTTTTTAAAAGGTGATTATTTATTTTTATAAAGGTTTGACATGTATTGGTAAGTGGATATTTTAAAAAAATATTAACATTATTAAAAAAAAAAATTATAATAAAATAAGGTATTGAACCATTTCCAAAAAAATTTGAGATCATTCAAAAAATTGAAAATAAAAAATAAATATTTTTAAAACATTTTAAATATATTCAAATTAGATTTCACTTTCACAATATCAACCTTTATCAATCTATACCTCATAATAATTATAATGATTTTGAAACATTTTTTAAATATTTTTTAAAAACTAAAACAAAATTCAAAAAAATACAAATAATTTTTGTTTTAATTTATACACTAAATTTTAATTTAAGAAACTTTACCAATCATCATTATAAAAAATAACTACATTATATCCTAAATTTAAAATTCCACTTCATAACTCCTTTGAGATTTTACAACTCTCTTCCTTTTAATATGATATATCTCATCTCTACGCATTAAATATGCTGCCCCTCCTACTCTTGGTAAATAGCAAAGTAACAATAGGAGAGAAATAGTCTCTCTCTAAAGCGTAAGGACACCCACGTTCAGTTACTCAACTTTTCAATTGAGTAATACAAAAATAATAATAATAATATTATTATTATTATTATTTTGTTAATTTTTTATTATTGAATCTAGTATGATAAAGATATAATATAATATTTAACATTTTAACTAAATTAAATTATATTAAAAAATATATATATAGTTTATTTAATTAAAATAAAATAAAAATACTTTAATAAAAATTATATATATATATATATATATATATATATATATTTTTGGTAATATAAACATTTTAATTAATTAAAATAAAATAAAATATAAATATAAATAAAATGGTATTGAAAACTTATGGTATTGACTTATTGTATTCATGTGGAATATACTCTATTTAAAAGGGGAATTAAACCAGTGTAAATCAATCTTAACTCTTGATATACCAAGTACTCAGAAAGATCAAATCTTTTGATATGCAAACTTTTTTTAGAGTGAAAAGAGATTTGATCTCTCTCGACACTTGGTAGATCCGGAGTTAAGATGGATCTATGCTGGTTTTAATGTAAGAGAGAGAAAAAATTAAAAAAAATATTATTCAATAATAATAGAAAAAATAATAATAATAATAATAATGATTACATAAATTAAATAAAAATATTTTATTAAATGAAATAATTTTTATGTAGGGAAATTTTTATTCCCTTTGATGTGAGGGTTTATGCAACTTAGGGTTTGAGAAATCCAATTTCCAAGTCGTTCATGGGTACACAATTTCTGATTTTGAGGAGATTTCTTCACTTAAAATACTCCAAATCGATTCTGACAAGGAGCACTGAGTGGTTCAGGGGGAGGGGTGAAATCCCCTCCTATAGAAATTTAGTGGCAGGTACCCAATAATAGAACTCGAGGACCTTTGGTGTTGGAAATACTGAGAGGGGGGGTGAATCAGTGTTTCTTTCAATTAGAGCATTAGTTAATCTTCAATTATTATCAGTGTTTGTACAATGATAGCAGCAAACAAACGGTACACAAATGCACACAGTTTTTAAGGTGGAAACCCACTCCGGGACAAAAACCACCTAATTCTTTTCTAATAATTCTTTAATATTTAACTCCAATTGAAAATAAAGCTCCAACTTCCTAGAATCTATAAAAGCATTCTTCTCCAGCTCCCATTGGATGGATGCTCCAACGCCCAAGATTCTTCAGTAGTCAACTGAACGGATGCCCCAACACCTAATGAGTTACAATTCACCCTAGCACCACCCTACCACCCTGTAGAAGAATAAAATAAGAATGGACTCTCGTACCAGGGAAAATGTTCCACTTTACAATGATATAGAATGATGTAGAAGAAGAAGACACACTAGACCATAACTCCAACTATGACACAACCACCTAATGATGATCCTAGACCTCTCGACACTACCTCTTCAACTCTTGGCAGATAGACACTAGTACAATTTTTACAATAATGTATTTACAATGACTGTATGCAGTGTTTCCTACTTGAAGACTTCATGTGATGAACTTCTTGCTGTTGTTCTGCACCTTGGTTTTTGCTCTTGTAATGCTACCTTCTGCTACACCTTGCTTTGCTTTGTTGCCCTAGAAAGTATGGTCCTTTGCAGCCCTCGACAACACATGATCTAGATTTTTCTTGCCTTCTAGGAGCTCGATATTGAATTTGTTGTATCTCTATTATTTCAGATCCCCAATATGTGATTTTAGGTCCTGTAGTAGTCCTCTAAGTCTTCTTTCTAATGCCACAGGTCTGACCCAATTTGGATTCTTCAAGGGAGATTTATGCCCAATCTCTCACAATGCCCTAATTATGGACTATTTCAGTAGAGCGAACTTGTACGGCATGCCACATGTCACTGTTTCTTCATTTGGCTATGAAATTTATAGGGCAAAAACTATAGTCCGTGCACTATCTGCCACTTTTTACAGAATTCTAATCCGATACTCAAAGAGAGATTTATGATGATTTTCCCAAGGTCACTTCTTTGAGATGAATTTCAGGAGCCTGCAAAAACACTGACTTCCACAGATCATATCTCCGAAAATATTGCACACCTTGATCTGAAATTTTTACAGGAGCTTCCTCAGTATTTCGGCTTCACCTCATAAAAATTTCAGCTTCTAAACCTTCGTATAAAAAACGTTAGAGCAAAAATATCACGATGACCTGTTTCCGATAACGAAATCCCTACATAAGGGGGATATGAGGATCACAATTTATATAAATGCTTAGGTTGAGAGGGGCTTCAACAAGTGAATGTGGGAGGGATTTTAGGAGCTTAAAAAATATTAATTATGACTTTTCAATGACCCATGTCACAACCCCATGGGGTTTTAGCCCACTAACTGGGGTTACAAACTTCAAACATGAATATCTCTCAAGCCGTGAAGAATTACGTGGCGTGCCATATGTCAACGGAAACATCTTGACAAGTAGAAACCATAAAAAAAATTATTGACCCAGAATATAGTAATTTGGTAGGTCAAAATTCCCATGCAATATTGGGGTAGCCCCCAGTGCTGCTTGGGTTGACATCAATGAAAACCACTGATCAACATTTGGAAACCCGGCAGGTAATGGCAATAAGTGACCTGACATAGCTCTTGGGGCTTAGTGGTAATCTCAGCGCAAAGGTCGATGTCTACCTAAAGCAATCGTTGACCCCAAATTTCTGATCCCCCTAAATAGGTTGGAATGATACCGTTGGCATATGAAGGACCATGCTCTCATATGCAAGTTTATAGGAGGTTGGTCGACATAGAGGGATTTAGTGAAGTGGATTCAGATGAAGTTGCAATCAAAAGGAAAAATAGACCTAAAGTTAGGAGCTAAGGGGTTTTTTTTGGTAATTTTCTCAAACCTTATGGGCAAAACCAAATTTTTTGGCGGAGGCCCCTATTTCCTTAACAATGTGGGCTTATACATGAGAAATTGGGAGGAATGTTTCAACCCTACTAAAGAATCATTCTTAGTAGCCCCAATCAGGGTATGTGTGTAATCCCTTCCAAGAGACTTTTGGGACCTTGAAATTTTGGAAGCCATTGGGAATGCCATAGGAAATTTTGTGAAGATTTCAGAGACCACTGTAGGGGGTCGTTATATGTGGTATGCGAGAATATGTGTGTACATGAATATCTCGCAGCCACTCCTAAAATTGATAAATTTGGAGTACCATAATGAAATTTGGGCCCAACCACTAGATTATGAGCATGTACCATTTAGCTGTCGAAGGTGTAATGAAAACATGCCCCTATTCAAATATTACCCTCTCAAAAAAAGTGAGTTGCAAGAGGAAGGAACACGAGGAACTTCAAATGGCTTCCATAAGGTATTGAATAGAAGGAGAAATTCTAAGATGTAGCAACCACCTAGAGAACAGAAGAAAAAAATTGAGGAAAATTCATTTGCTGTGTTGGAGAATATTGAGAAGGATTTAGTGTTGTCATACGATCTTACGCTTGTGGAGATGACAACGAAGCCTTCGCAAGTTAAGCCTACCCCAAAGTGGAAAATTCCAGAGGACTCAATAGAGGTGGTGAGAATGCAAGGGCAACACAGGACAGTAGAAGAGGTTCCATCAATGGAAAAAAATGTTGAAACCCTAAGCTCGAAGGAACAATTCATAACGAATTAAATATAGTAATGGGCACATATGGATCCAAATATTGTCCCAGATGATCAGAAGAACCTATATTATCAATTGTAATTTTAGTTGAGGAACCATGAAGGATCGTGAGAAGGGGAAAGTAATGGGGAAGTTGGTGCTCTACCACTAAGAGACAAGGGCAAAGACCATAAACTAAAGAACGTAGACGAAAAGGTAGGAATTCCACAAGGGAAATAATTCAAAACTTGGGAGAACACCTGATAAACTTACAACAAGTGGTGATCCGGTATGCTTTTGATACAAGCATGATCCAAGATTTTTTCGTCAGTTGCTGTTTGCATAATTGCATGAAAGAGCATGTAAAAACTATATGTGAAAACACTTAAAGAAGAAGCAACATAAATGAGATCACCATAAAGACAACACACATAATGTTTGATAACAGAGTTCATCTAGTGTGGACTATGTCTCCATGCCTTGCTTCAATAGTGGGGAGGTTGCTTCGTTCATCTCAACAAAAATGAAAATGAGTAGATGGAAAAATGCACATTATACCTCCAATTTTGTGGATGACTCAAAAATGAGTTTCTTAGATCCAAAAACAGGCTACACTAGTGAAATCATGGCGAAATTCCAGTTAAAATGTGTATAAACTTGGCTATATTCCGCCTCTGTCAACTCTAGACCCCTAGAGAATCTTCATATTCCACAACGTAATCTTTGCAGAAATATTCCAAGGAATATTCACCTAAAATATGTCCCTTTAGAACTGCATCGTCAAGCTTTCACCTGTGCCTGGTTCCTATGCGTCACGGTTCCCTCCGTCAAATTCCTTGTTGATCTGTGTTCCACCTAAATTCCTCTTGTTCGAATGGAAATAGTGCCTTTTATATGATTTTCACGGTGGAGATTACAAAGGGCCCACCATTGGCAGGTTGGATAGCCCATGGTAAATATGGCGTTGGTAGTTGGACGGTTCGGGGGTTCAAAACCTGCTGACCATATTTTAATATATAATGTGTTTGACCGTCAAACTGATGTCAGTTAATGTCTGAACTATGTTGTTAAGTTTGGAATCCCACCATTTGTTTTTGGTTAATGTTTGGACTCTGTTGTTAAGTTTGGAATCTCATCGGTTGTTGTCGATTAATGTTTGGATGTTATGAATATAATTCATATAAAAATAATAAATATAAATATAAATATAATAATAATAAATAATACTTAATTAAATAATGGTTAGTTAGTAATGAAGAAGCATGTCTTAGAGACATGACCATTCATGAAAGGGTACCTACCTAGGGTATATAAGAAGGCTCTCATTCTCATTTGTAATCATCTTACATCAATTCCATATACAATATTCAATATACAGTTACAAGTCTTACAATGGACATTCACGTCTTTGAAGTATTTTAAAGATTTTCGCTGTGTATACGACTTTTGGTCGTTACATTGGTATCAGAGCCATGTTCTTTGATCCCAACCATTAGCCAATAAAGTCGTCATCAACATAGTTGTCATTGCGATCAAGCATTTCTCTAAAGAGTTGGAGGTTCTCCATTTTATCGATTTCTCCATTGGACATAAAATTGTTTTAAAAAAATCCAACAAAAAAAAAATAGAGTTTAAAAAAGAAAAAGAAAAAAACATGTTAAAAAATTAAATATTACAAAATAAAATAAAATAAAAATAGTTCTAAAAAAATCAAATCTACGGCAGCCATTTGGACCATGCATGTTGCAGTTATCGAGCACCAACACAGCCGCCAACATCCACAACTTCCCGTTGTCCCCAGGTGTCTTGACTAGTCGTCTTCTCATTCGCGGTCGTCAGCCACCAAACACAACTAGCTTCGGGCCACACACCTTCTTGTTCATGCCATATGAGCTCAATCGTAGCCACTTCCACCTTACTCGCCCACTAAAAACTCTTTTATCACACGTCGTCCACAACTTTTCGTTGTCCCCGACATAACCCCATCGACGATGTTAGGTGTCTTGACTATTTGCCTTCTCATTCGCGGTCGTCAGCCACCAAACACAACTAGCTTCGGGCCGCACACCTTCTTGTTCATGCCATCTGAGCTCAATCGTAGCCATCACCAGCTTACTCACCCACTGCAAACTCTTTTATCACATGTCGTCCATACCTAGTACTGCCACCCTGCGACCATTGAAGCCACCCGACGGAAACCATCCAAACAATCGCTGCAATTCCCTCATTCCCTTCCTCGTCACCCTTACACTACCAATAGTGTTCGTTGACGACGTTAGATCTGTTGTCCACCTACACCCCTGAAAACTTGTCGATTAACGAGCTAACTGTGTCCACTCCCATCTTTGTCTTCTGCTTCCATTCAGTCCTTCCAACAGCCTTTTTCCTTGGCCTTCGATACACTAGTCCTCGTTTAGCCTCGACACCATTTTCTCTGTTCGCCTATATTGGCTGACAAGCAGCCTTTCAACTGTCATTTTGTCCAATTGAAAAGCCACGTTCCAGCCGACGTCCTTTCAATTCTGATACAATTTCATTAGTATAAATTTTATGCATATTAATTTCATTATATAATTAAACTTAATATATAGTTTTATAAAACCATACAATTATATAGTTTTATAACTATACAATTGATTTAATTATATAATTAAATTATTTAAATGCAAAAAAAATATTATATTCCTAAATGTTCAAAAATGAGTATTTTTTAAATTGAAAAGGAATAATAAGAAACTACTTATACAAGTAAAGACAAGTTTGAAGTCTTATAAAGGGATTACTTTGGACCCTCATCTCATATTGACTAAACAAAGGCAATCAGTGACGAGAAAGGAAAATTGAAATCAACAAGTGAAGAGAAAAAATGGATCCTAATTCGAAAATGATGATGGAAAAAAAAAGACAAGTTCCACACAATAATCATTATTTTGGACTAAATGTCCAACTTGTCTAAATGTAATCGGATATACGTATATTCAAAAGAAGTGCAATTTACACAGTCAAGCATGTGGAATATTATTTAGTACAGAAGAACATCAAGACAACGAGAAGATGCAAATAAAACGATTAAATAAAGAAATCACAAAACTTCAACAAAATAACGAAGCATCAAAAAAGAAATATAAAAATCTTGAATATCGGTTTCATGAAAAATCAACAAAAAGCAACAAAGAAATTTGGCATCTAAGGAACCACAATGAGAAACTACTTTCGCTGATAAAAAGTCCAAGGTTAAGAAACAAAGACTAAAACAAGAAAAGGAAAGTTTTGATAAGGAACTAAAAGAGGATCTTGTTCTGACAGATTTTTCTGACCCATCCCATAAATTTAAATTTAAATCGACGTTTCAAACCTTCAACTGAGGTTCATCATCAAGATGTAGAAAATGTGAATAGAAAATAGAAAAGGAGAATCTATCAGAAAAATAAATAGAAAATTTGTGCCCGAAAACCCTTAATCAAAAATTATAAGAGCAAATCAAAAATTGTAAAAATAAAGTGGAAGATACTAAGGACAAAGTCAATGATTCAGAAAATGGTGAGCTTTCACGTCTAAGGAATCATAACCAAGCCTTACTTACGCAAATAAAGAAGCTTAAAAGTGACACTAAATCACTAAATTACGAGTTAAAATAACTTCAAGAAGTAGTACTGAAGTCTCTAGTCATTTCAGTCCAAGTTGAAGATAAAGAAACAAATATTGGTCCAGTCAAAATCGTAACTCAAGCACGGGATAAACCTACTGAAGTGAAGATATATTTATATGTTGTAGTTCAAACGATGGAAATTCCAAATGATGAATCAATAGCCAACTCAACTACAACAACGCCTGAAGGAAATCAGGAAATAACCACTAACATGGTAAGGGAAAGTCCAACCAGAAGAACTATTTATCGGCATCTTAATCATAAGAGAAGACTTTCCAATCAATCTACGTACCAGTATCCATCATAACATAAATGACAAATTTATGTTCCCAAGAATACTAAAGTTTGCAGAATCCAGTCCTTCGATAACTATACATCACAAATTTCCAGAGATCAGAAGATTCCACAAAATATTAATCTAGGATGGTTTGATATGTTCTCAGTACGAAAATGTTGTCTATCACTCAGATTATCATATCATCTTGTATCAACGAAGATGAAAGTTCAAAGACGAGAAGATATTTTCATTAAGCTTTGAGGACAAAGCTTCTTGAAGAAAGAGACAATGTTATGAATATAATTCATATAAAAATAATAAATATAAATATAAATACAATAATAATTAATTAACTAATGGTTAGTTAGTTATTAATGAAGAGGCATGTCTTAGAGACATGACCATTTATGAAAGGGTACTTGCCTAGGGTATATAAGCATATCATAATTCTCATTTGTAATCATCTTACATCAATTCAATATATAGTTACAGGTCTTACAATCGACATTTACGTCTTTGAAGTATTTTAAAGATTTCTACTGCATATATGACTTTTAGTCGTTAAATTGGACTTCGATTTTAAGTATGGAATCTCATCAATTTCCATGTGGTGTTCATCTATTGGTGTTAACCATTCGTTGGTATGAGCCAAGGGTCCCATGATCAAAACGGTGGGTCTCCAATCCAATGTAAATTTAATCCAAAGTTTTGGTTTTAAAATATCCATTGTCATCCATTGTTAACAAAAAACTTCGCGATGTAAAGTCCCACTAGCACAACTGATTGAGGATGGGCCTCATCAGTAAGGAGACCCAGGATCAAACCTCACAAGGGGTGGCTATGCTTTGTGCTAGGGGGAGGAGACATTCTAAAAATCCAGTGAGCTAAAGGGTTGGTGTGACCCAGGTCGGGTGCGATCCCCGAGTGATTTTTACGGGTTAGATGCCCCTGGATCGTGGCTCCTCAAGCCACAGGTCAAGCCTGGAGGATCATAGACAACTTGATAGAAAAAAAAAAACAACAAACTTCATGATGTATTAGCATATGGTTGTGATGACATCGACGAGGTCAAGGTTCAACCCTGAATTGTTATAAAAAAAATTAACCTTTAAAATGGGTTAAACCCAAATGGCCAATTGCGAGGATCCATGTGGCACCTAGTGATTGGGTCATGTGGCAACCATTGGTTGGTCCACATCAATGCCCAGTCAATCACCATGTGGTTTCATGGTGCCAATTGGCACTATCTGATGGTGCCACTTGTGATCACCCTGTACGGCCAAGTGGCGGTCCCTGACCATGCCACATGTCCTTTAAATTTGACAAGCCACTTTGAATTTTTGTTTATACCCCTAAATTTTGATTGTCCATAACTTCTCCATACGAACCCAGATTGAGGTGTTATTTACAAAATTGGAATCAGGACAATGAGATCTACAACTTAGTGTCAATTTTGTTGAGAGTTAAATACTTCAAATTTTGATTTTTTTTGTAGGAATTTACAGGGTAAGTTCCTTAGATCGAAAACCGAAGGTCACCGCTCACAAACAGATCACAAATTAGTACACCAGTATTATCACGTGGTTAAAACCCTCGAAGAGGGAAACAGTCCACGACCTGATCCAACACGGCCACTTTAGGAAATTTATTAATATAAAAGAAAAGTTACATATGTTTCTCTCATAAATAGTTACTGGACAAATGACCCTCCATGATCTTTAAATAGATATCATGGATCAATCAGGTGTTAAGCCACGGATCAAGTGTCATTAATATAGAGGATAGAGTGAACCGTCGGATCACTACAAATCTTGACCGTTAGATTATGAGTTACAAATGTACATAGTAAAGAAACACACTTTACCTACTCTACACTAGACTAACTTATTCTTAACTATTTCCTATGTGTCGGAATATCCTAGCATCCCCCCTTAAGAACAACTTGGGATAGGATTGAAGGATTTACAAAGGTGACACAAAAGGAGCCTATTTCCTATGTGTCGAAATATCCTAACATCCCCCCTTAAGAACAAATTGGGATAGGATTGAAGGATTTACAAAAGTGACACAATAGGAGAAGGAAGGAGGCATTAGAGCCTATTCCCCCTTAATGATAACTTTCCTGAACTCCAAGCATGGATCGAAGTTTGGTAAACTTCACTTCTGTGAGAGCCTTTGTAAATATATCGCCTACTTGATCATTGGTTGGACAATACTGCACTTCAAGAACACGATCAGGAATGAGATTTCTGATGAAGTGTATATGGAGCTCAATGTGCTTCATACGCTGATGTTGAACTAGATATTTACATAGTTGAATGGCACTCTGATTATCACACCAAAGTGTAGTTGGATGTTGTTGATGAAGACCAAATTCAAACAGGATCTGAGGAAGCCACATGACTTCCTTGCTGGCTTCAACTGCACCACGATACTCTGCTTCTGCTGAAGATAGAGAGATGGCACTTTGTTTCTTACAAGACCATGTAATAGGTCCTAAACCAAGAGTTAATACATATCCTGCAGTAGACTTTTGATCATCAGGGTGACTAGCCCAATCAGAATCAGTGAAACCAATCAAAAATGGAGATGCTCCTGCACTGTAATGAATCCTGAACTGAACTATACCTCGAATATATTGAAGTATTATTTTAGCTACTTTCCAGTGACTTTCATGAGGTTGGTTCATAAACCGGGCAACAAGACCAACGTCAAAGGAAAGGTTAGGACAGGTATGGGTTAGATACATAATTTTACCAACAAGTTGACGATATAAGGTAGCATCACCTTCAGGGGTAGTACAAGTGACTGAAAGCTTGACTCCAGATTGAAAGGGAGAAGGGGTTGGCTTATAGCCTTCCATGTGAAAGTGGCGTAGAATATCACAGGCATACTTGAACTAAGAGAGGGTAGTACCTTCTTTGGATTGCAAGACTTGAAGACCAAGGAAATCATGCAAGTGTCTTAGTCTATCATTTCAAACTTATTTTTGAGGGTAGACTTCACATGGTTTATATGGTTGGGATCACTACCAGTAAGGATAAGATCATCAACATAAAGAACAATGATGGTGAAGGACTTACCCACTTTCTTGGTGTAGACAGTGTTGTCAGAATGACACCTAGAAAAGCCATTATCTAATAGAAATCTATCCATTTTGGTATACCAAGCCCGAGGAGCTTGTTTGAGACCATAGAGAGACTTCCTAAGGCAACAAACAAGGCTAGTGTTGTTTTGGATAAATCCAGGGGGTTGTTCCATGTAGATTTATTCATGTAAATCTCCATGTAAGAAGGTAGATTTAACATCCATTTGATGGACTTCCCATTTAAAGGAGGCAGCAAGGGAAAGAACAAGTCGGATAGAATTAATTTTGGCAACAGGGGAGAAGGTTTCAGTATAGTCAATGCCTTCAACTTGTGAAAATCCTTTAGCAACAAGACAAGATTTATGTTTATCCACTTTTCCATTTGGTCCAAACTTTGTTTTGTAAACCCATCTGCATCTTCAAAGTTTTCTTCCTTTTCGAAGAGTAACAAGATCCCAAGTATCGTTTGCCAATAAGGAACGATATTCTTCATGCATAGATTCATCCCAATCTAGATGATCGGAAGCTTATTCAAAGGTTTCTGGATCAGGATTTTCTGGAACTTGAGCCAATAAGGAAGAGGCTCTTTCGAATTGAGAACGTGTACATCGTCGATCTGCAGGGTCATATGCAAGAGAACCTGCGGCATCCCGAGTAGAGCGGACACATATTGGAAGCTGTGGAGTGGAAGGAATATCTTCAAGAGGTGGAGGAGGATCTTCATCCTCGCTGTCATCATCTGAACTAGAAGGAATTCTATCAAAAATAGAAGAGATAGAGAGAGGTGGCACATATGCCGAATCAAGCTCGCAAACCAAAGGTGGCACACCCGCCGAACTAGGCTCGCAGGCCAATATATTTTCATCAAATTTTACATCTCTTCTAATGATTATCTTTTTTTATTTTGGTTGAAGAATTCTATATCCTTTGACATCTTCTATATATCCAACAAAAACACATTTTTCACTCTTAGGTTCTAAGGCTTTATGTTTCGCATCTGGAATATGGATCCAAGCATCTTCCAAAAACACGAAAGTGACTTACATCTGGTTTGATTGAGCTCCAAGCTTCTTCTGGAGTTATATTCTTTAAAACCTTAGTAAGAGTGCGATTTACTATATAATTTTCACACTTAATTGCTTCTGCCCAAAAATTGAGACCAAGTCCTTTAGATTGAAGCATAAAATTAGCCATTTCTTTTAAGGTGTGATTCTTCCTTTCAACTACACCATTATGTTTTGGAGTATATGGAACAGTATGTTGTAATTGAATGCCATGCTCAGTGAAAAAGTCAATAAATTTGTTGTTAACATATTCTCCTCCATTGTTTGATCTTAACTTAAGAATTTGATTTCCATATTGTTTCTCAACGAAGGCCTTAGAGGCCAAGAACATGTTAAAAACTTCGAGTTTTAAGAAGTATACCCAAGTGCATCTGGAAAAGTCATCAATGAAAGTTAAGAAGTGCTTGCAACCAAAGAAAGAAACAACAGGAAGTGGACCACATAAATCATTGTGCACAAGCTGCAAAGGGGCTGAAGCGTGCCAAGAGGCACGTTTGTAAAAACTATCCCGATGATGTTTTTCGAGTACACATCAGGAGAAAACACCATCTCGGCAAGATACCATAGGAATACCTGTCACCATATTTTCTTTACATAGAGTTTGAAGAGAGCGATAGTTTAAGTGACCAAATCTCTCATGCCAAAGTTTGCTCACTTCATCATTATGAGTAACAAAAATGGAGGGAAGACATGATGACCCAAAGTTGTCAAACTTATACAACCTTGTGGAATCATCAGCAATGCCAGTAGCTAAAATATGTCTAGGATCTTTGAGATCCTTTATTACAACATCATGAGGTGAGAATTCAACTATTTTCCCTTCACCTGAATGAGTTATCTGATAAACAAATAGAAGGTTGCATGACAAGGTAGGTGTTATGAATACAATTCATAACAAATATAATAAATATAATTATTAATATCCAAATAAGGATTATGTAAGTAATCATTAAGTTAGTGAAAGGGCATGTCTAAAATACATGCCCAGTCATGAAAGATCACCTGCCTAGGTATATAAGCAGGGCCTCATTGTAACATTCATCATCATCACTTATACATCTTATGTATAACAAATTATTATTACGAATACCTCTTGTGTATTTTACAATTAAGTCAACAAGCCTACAACTTTGTTGCTCCATTTGGTATCAGAGGTAACTTTGTGGCAAGCAAGAAAACGTTGCAAGTCATATTCATCTGTAGTGCAAGAAAATGACACTGCCATATTTCCAGCAACACCTCAAAGGGCACACATATATGAACACAAGGATAAATCAAGTTATTCATCGATGGAATTGGGTAATTTTGTGGGATTAAAAGGATTACAAAACCTTGGTTATCGTCAAGAGGATGCACAAGAGTTCCTAATTGTATTGTTGGATGGGCTTCATGAAGATCTAAATCGCGCGAAAAACAAGATTTACATAGAGATTGATGATGACAATGAATGCTTAGATGATATATTAGCAAATACATATCATGCACTCCATAAAGAATGGGAAGATTCCATCATTCAGGATCTGTTTAAAGGACAATATAGGGAAACATTATTGTGCACTACTTGTGGTAAAGTCAAAAGAAAATTTGATTCTTTCACGCATATACTAGTTACATTTCCCAAAACTATAAAAACAAGAGTTATAGTATTTAGCAGTGATGGCATTGAAAGGCTTGCACAACATACAATCACTTTGAATCAGGACGGAACATACCAGGACATAGTTAATGCTCTAAGCTCTCTATGCTCCATAAGGGCCGATGAGAAGCTTTTGCTTGCAGAGATTTCCAACTGCCAAATTGTTCGGTATCTGGAGAAGTCGTCTAATCCCTTTTCCAATGCTGCAAATAATGTCGTCTTGGTAGCATATAGGCTTCCAGTTGTTCAAGAGAAATTTCCATTGATAGTGTTGCATCATCAGATTCAGAGTGAGGAAGTTCACAAACTTGCACCTCTAGTAGCATGCTTAGGGCACAGGACTCAAACAAGAGTTGACGTGCAAGCAGTTGTCCATACTTTGCTTGCTCCCATGTTGAGAACTAAAATTCAAGAAAACGAGGATGGTGATGTAGACATGGATTTTAATGAAACTAGTATCTCTACAGAAGAGGAAAGTTCATTTCTACTATATCTAGCAGATGAAAATGGCAACAAGACACAGACAATACTAAAAGAGGATGAGCCAATTCCAGTTTTGGATTCAAGTGGAAGACTACAAGTTATAGTGGAATGGATCGAAGGACAGCTGAAAAAATATGAAATCTGACGTCTTAGGAATTTACCAATAACTAAAAGGGAGAGTGAGAAAAATATCAAAGACAAGGATCTAAAACTGTATACGATGTTGGAGCCTACGTTCAAGGAAAAATTGTTATCCCTTAATGAGGCTTGGTGTTGTCCTCAGTGCAAGGAATTTAGGCTTGCCATACAAAAGCAAGATATCTGGAGGTTACCTGATATTTTAATTGTATTTTTAGTAAGGTTTCATAATGATGGATACCGTACATATCAGATGAAGACATTCGTTGACTTCTGCAACCTTAAATAGATTCGACCGCGTGGACTAAGGCGTCGTGAATCACGTTGCTCCGTTGGTCACGTTTCGTTTTTTGTTTCGTTTGGTTTTATTTAATTAAATATGGTATATACTATATAGTATATAATATAGATATATATCAATTTAATTAAATAATTAAATAATCACCATATTATATATGCGTTACGATATAGCTTGATTAATTTTATTAATTAAGTTTATATAAATTTTTAATTTAATTAATTAATTTATATAAATTTATTAATTTAATTAATTAAATTAATTAATTAATTAAAAAAAAAAAAGATTCAAGACATCATTTAAAAAAAAAACAAAAACAACCCTAGTTTCAAGACAACATTACGAGAGAATTCTACAAGATAAGGTACTCTACATGATAAGGTACCAGTGATGAATGACATATGCCAAGATGATAATCACAAAGTGAAGAAAATTGTTGGAAAATTAAGCTTTGAGGACAAATCTTTTCGAAGAGGAAGGAAATGTTATGAATATAATTCATAACAAATATAATAAATATAATTATTAATAGTCAAATAAGGATTATGTAAGTAATCATTAAGTTAGTGAAAGGGCATGTCTAAAAGAAATGCCCAGTCATGAAAAGTTGCCTACTTAGGTATATAAGCAGGGTCTAATTGTAACATTCATCATCATCACTTATACATTTTATATATAATAAATTATTATTACAAATACCTCTTGTGTATTTTACAATTAATTCAACAAGCCTACAGCTTTTTTGCTCCAGTAGGAACACATAGTACATCATTAAATTGACCATTATCTAGATGAATGGTTCTAGATCCTACAACACTAAGAGATCTATCATCACCAACATAAATATATTTGGTTTTACAATCATTTAAAGAAGAAAACATGGCTTTATTTTTGGCCATGTGGTAAGAAGTTCCAGAATCAATGAGCCACTCATGAGAATGAGAAGAATAAGATACATTTAATGCATAACCAGATGCTTGACAACCACAAGCAGAAAGTGCCATCCCTGAAGATGAAGAGGTCTCCAAATTGATGTGGTGCTTATTCATTGCGGCTTCCAAGGCTTCCATCTTTTTAAAACATTTAGACTCTACATGGTCGTCACGATTACAAAAGTTGCAATTTCCATCTATTTTCTTCCCCTTGTTTTTAGTTGCCTTCCTCGGGCCGTGAGTTGCTTTTTAGTTTACATTTTAAATTTCTTAGGACCCTTGTTTGATTTAGGAATTTGTTACTTTAGATATTGCTGCTTGGGATTCTTTTTTTTGATATGATCATTATGCTGTTGTTCAGGCTTTCTTAGAAGCATTTCCAGAAGTGATAAGACCAAGGTGAAGAGTTTTTCTTGTTCTCTTATCAAATAATCACAAAAGGCATCAAAATAGGGGTTCTTGTAGGCTGTTCCTTGAGAAATGAGGGCTTATCTAGTGGAATGGAAGGTGGAAACAAATACAGAGTATGCAGGGCCAAGCTTAGCAAGAATGGAATAGATGAGGCTACCGTCTTCCTTTTTGACCTTACAACCTTCTAAAATAAGTCTAAGGGTATTGAATTTGGACAAAAAAATCTTCAATAGAGGAGAAATTATTGGGGTCCAAAGTAAGCAACTTATTTTCAAGTTGGTGGGCCCTGATTTGATTTTGAATGCCAAAAACAATATTTAGCTTTTTCAGGGCTTCATCAGGGGTGTCAATTTCAAGGATATGAAATCGAAGATCTTGAGAAATGGACATTTCTATCAACCCTCATGCTTGATCTTGTTTATTTTCCCATTTAGAGGCTTTATCTCCATCGGTAGGTTTAGTTTCTTGTCCTATGACTATTATATAAATCCCTTTACTTCTAAGTAAATCTACCATGTGAGGTAGCCATTGGAAATAATTGGTGCTGTTAAGAATAACCGGGAAAGTACTTTCCATTTAAAAAAAAAAAAAACTGAACTGAAAAGGGTTGAAATTAACTGCTCCAATAGAAATATCTCGAAAAATTAGGCCGATTAAAAAAAACGGCTCGAAAAACGGCTTCCGGATGAAGAAGTTATGCTTTTTTGAAAAAATTGAGTTGTAGATGCCGAATAGTTACGGGAACAGTTGAAATTTGATGATGAAGTTCTACTTTAAAAAAAAATCCCGCCCCTTTAACAAAAACATTTTTAGAAAAAAAAAGTTTGAGAAAGAGACTTGAACCCAAAACCTCCATTCCTATAAACTAACTTTACACCAAGTGAGCTAGTAAAAGGATTATGCAATTGTTTGAAAGGAGGAAGGGTTTTTTTTTTTTTTTTTTTTTTTTTTTTTTTTTTTTTTTTTTAAGTCTTCGGTGTGCGTTCTTTTTCCTGCACAAAAAACAAAAAAATCCGAGCAAACAAAAAATGAAATGCAAGCCTTCTAAAAAAACGTTAGATTTTCAGTTAACCTTGCCGACAACTATCTATTTTTCACTATTTCTGATTTCCCGAGATCGCACAAAGATGCGGGGAAAGAGCATACGTAGAAAAAAAAAATTCCCTTCTTCCTGTTTCTGATTTTCCGAGATCGCACACAACGCAGAGAAAAGAGCATACATAGAGAAGAGGGTATAGATCCGGAAAATAAAATAAAAACTGAAATAAATAAAGGCAACCAAAATAAACAAATGCAACTAAAATAAGCAGAACTATTAACAAATATAACTGCAAAACCAATACTTTATACCTTCAGATCTAAACTGACATAACTTGGGAAACCGGAAACCTTTTCGCATGAAAAGAAAGGGGATCCTCACTATAACAGATGCTCCAGACACAATAGAGCAGTTCTCCAGGCCTGAAAATGTTCAGAAATTGTAGATCTAGAAAACTGCAGTCGCATGCAGTCAAACCGGCTTCGGATTAGGATCAACAACGGATGTGGCCCTCAAAATAGCTCTGATATCATGTAGGAATTTACAGGGTAAGTTCCTTAGATCAAAAACCAAAGGTCATTGCTCACAAAAATATCACAAATCAATACACCAGTATTATCACGTGGTTAAAACCCTCGAAGAGGGAAACAATCCACGGCCTGAGCCAACGCGGCCACTTCAGGCAATTTATTAATATAAAATAAAAGTTACATATGTTTCTCTCATAAACAGTTACCGGACAAATGAACCTCCATGCTCTTTAAATAGAGATCATGGACCAATCATGTGTTAAGCCACGGATCAAGTGTCGTTAATACCAAGGAGAGAGTGAACCGTCGGATCACTACAAATTGTGACCGTCGGATTACAAGTTACAAATGTACATAGTAAACAAACACACTTTACCTACTCTACACTAGACTAAGTTATTCTTAACTATTTCCTATGTGTCGGAATATCCTAACATTTTTGGGATCCTCTTGGATCAAGTGGTGGCAGTTAGAAATATTGAGAGGGGGGTGAATCAGTATTTCTTATCAATTAGTATATTTTTAATTCCACAGAGCATTGAATGTTAAACATCAGATAAACATAAACATTCATCAACACCATTCAACAACGCATAACAAATAAGACAATAGACACAAATTTTTTTAGGTGGAAACCCCTCAAGGACAAAAACCACTAAATGCTTCTTAATATTTGTCTTCAAAAAGATTTACATCAAGTTTTGGGCTCCAACTCCCTGATTTACAGGGTTTCACCTAGAGGACCCTCCTATGCCCTGTTTACCATATTAGGGGAATTTTGAGGTCTAAACGGGCCTCATATGAAAAATGTAAAACAAAAAAAAAGAAATTATAAGAAACAATAAGATTCAAGATGATGTCAACCATGAAGGATGATTCACCATTTTTCGCATAAAAAAAGTAAAAAGAATAAAAAATAATAAAATAATAAAACTATTTTTCAACTCGTATTTTCAACTTATCTCTATAATTTTTACTCAAATTTCGAGCAGGACTACTCGTTGGATGCAAATTTTAATTCATCATCCAAGGAGTACCCATGTTTCATACATTTTATGAACCATGTTAGACGAAAAATGAAAAATACATGACAAAACGTGAATGAAATCATGTTTTTCATGTTTTTCTCATTTTTCATGCAAGGTCCATCAAAAGTATGCAACATGGGTAATCCTTGGATGAGGAATCAAATTATGCATCCAACGAGTGTTGCCACTCGAAACTTGAGTAAACCCATAGGGAGATGAGTTGAAAAAATAGTTTTTTTTTTTTTTCCTCTAAAATTTGATGATGTAATCTAATCTTATTTTATTATTTCCACTATTATTTTACAATTTCCTTAGGAGACCCATTTTAGACCTTAGAATTCCCCTAATGACTACAACCATAAGAATGCTCCAATGCCCTAGTCTTCAGTCTCCAACCTAGCAGATGCTCCAACACCATGTTTAACGACTATTATTGGGCAAATGCTCCAAGACCCAGTGTAGGATCCAAGTTTCCCTAGCACCACCCTGCCACCTTGAAGTGTTCTCAGGCTCCAACCTGAAGGAGACTCCACTCTCCTGCCTTGCACCACCCTGCAACCCTGATTAGCCGGTGGACCACGTTTCAGAATTTTCAGACTAGATCCATCTGTGCTCGATATCAATAGGAAACTGCAAAAAAAAAAAAATTGCCCAATCTTCTCATCAAACCCTAGTTGTCAAAATCCATTGTCATTTTTAATTCTCCCTCTACTTAGTCTGCACATGGAACCTTAGTTCTCAATATCAATTGCTTTTATCCTTCCCAAACTGCATATCAAACCATAGTTGTTGAACAACTCTTCTTTGATATACAAAGTACCAATTAGTACTATCAAGACACTTGATCCACTTATTTCCCTGTTAGTAATTTTTCTAGAATACCTATGTTGCATTAGCTACCAAAACCCAAGTCACCTTCAAAAAAATCTTGTCTCACTGTAACAATTGCACAAGGTCATTGCCAACATTTGAACATAGTCTTCAAAAACACTTAAATGAACGTCCTCACTATAGAAAACATCTAGGCAACTAATATAGTCATATATTGTTTTCAAGCATATCATACATATCAAAAAATCTTACTCTGCAATATTCTCAAGCCAATCCTACAAATAGTTGAAGTGTCTATGTTATATACAACAGGTCACACTCACACAATAAATGTACTTTCATGTATGTCATTGTCACACAAGGTTTCTTGGCACATCAAGTGACATCAATCATATGTATCATAGAGTAGGATTATTTTCATATGTCACATTCCTTTAATGAACATATCCATCATTTTCATACTACCATGCATATCACTATGGAGTTCAATGATACATCAAAGGGTAACTACTATGTCATACGTCAATATCATTGTTTTTTCATTCATACTATCATTGATCACTGTCGTAAGCAATATGTCTTAGAAGACCACTTAGCACTCACTAAAAAACTGATAATAAATCCCTTTCTAGAGTATTTTTTCCTGCATCATGACCTAACAATCCATGGATAATTCTACCTTTAAACACACAACAACTATAATACCTTTGTCCTATCAACTTGATCTCATGCACAGGTGTATGTTACAACATCCACTTTTGTCCTAACTATTTCACAATGTAAATTTATTGTTACAGCTTAACAAGTGTTGACACAAAGAATTACTCTACTTCAAATAAGCAAATTTTCATTACAAGAATGCATGAATTAGAAACCAAGTCTTTATTGGTTAGAAATTTACACCAAATCACTATCTTATCTCTCTATAAATGCTTCAAGAGTCAATACACACAAGTCTATTTGAATGTTGTCCTTAAAGACCTTTCAAAAACACTACTTCAGATAGACAAACTTTATCCACAACAATTAGAGTTCTTAGGCATATCATTAGAGAATTGACATTGTTCACTGTGTTGAAGTTTGCAACAAGAAACAGTGAAATTGGCATCCATAAACAACATGAAAACACCTACACTAAGTGTGGGACCAGGAGGTCCAAGCAGCACCTACACTAGGGTGGGACCAAGAGGTCCAAGCAGCACCTACACTAGTGTGGGACCAACAGGTCTTAGCAGCACCTACACTGGTGTGGGCTAAATTTTTTGCAGTGTCTATTTTAATTATCCCTTAATTAAATTGGACAATAAAATGAAATCTTATCTCATAATCACTTATAATAGTTAACTGAGTGTGATAAACTCAATTAGCTCATGAATTTTGAGTTGAGGGTAGTTGGTGAGGCACACAGAGAAATTATAGTTGTAAAAGAGTTCGAAGTGCAGTTGGTGAATTAGTTTAATGCATGTTGTAATTAGTTAACTCAGTTAACTGAGTTAAAGTCAGTTGTGCTAGTTGTAACTGTTTGTTGCACTAGTGAGAGATCAAGTGAATTAAATATTATTTAATTCAAAATCAGTGATCTAACATGAAACTAATGATTTACTATTATTAGATGCATCCATGTTAGTTCCAGTGGAGACCCAGTTGAAACAAAGGTTAAAGGGAAGTTAACTATCAGTTGTGATATAAGCAGGCTGCCCAGATGCAGTTAAAACACCATAGGATGCCCATGATACTCAGCGCAGTTGAGGAAGGCTGAACTTCCTAAGGAATAGGGATTACATTCCTCGTGAATTGCGTGAGAAAAGCAAGCTGAAGACGGGCTGAGAATTAGCTAAGTGTTGACCCGATTTTGTTTGCATCAGTGTGAGACGATAGGGAGATTGCAAGAGACTCTTGTGAGAAGAGTGCATTGTAATTGTTTCATGATTCCCTGTGGAATATACAATATATGATAGAGGGGTTTTGAGCAGTAAGCTTCCCCCATGAAATTATTTGTGTTGTGGTTTGATTGATTCTTCTTTGCTTCATGTGATTGGCGATTGTGTTTTAATTTCCACAATTGATTTGTAGAAGCGTCAGTATCTAGCTTTCGTACATTGATAGATCGGATTGAATCCATGATATACATATATGTTGTATAATTTCTACATGGTCTTAGAGCACAGGAAATCACAATAGTGGAGGAGGAGCTGAGTTTGTGACTGAATAGAATTCGAATTTGCAGAAGACTTTCTTGGTGCTACAGGTGATTCAGGATCAAAATGGATTTCAATGGCTTGAGATTGGATTATGCACTCCAGGGAAGCTCTAACTATATTGCTTGGAAAGACAGGATGGAGGCAGTACTCAAAGATAATGGCTTGAAGGAATTCACTGACAATGATGTTCCCAAACCCACTAGGACAGGTGTTGCAAATCTTGATGCATGGCAGAATAAAGTGGCAAAAGCGAGGAGAATATTACTGTAGGGAGTATGAGACCACATTGTCTCAAGTCTCCATGGAAAAGCAACTCCATATGAAATGTGGAAGGCTTTGACAGATCTATTTCAGAGTAGCAGTGATCATAGGAAATTGGCATTGAAAGATAAACTCAGGAAAATCAAAATGGAGAAAAACGACACTATTTTGGTATACTTCACAAAGTTTTTCCAATGTCGCTATGAGCTTGGGAGTGTGGTAATTACTGTCACGGATGATTATTTGGTGAGCCTAGCTCTTCTAGGACTTCCCAAGAGTTGGCATAGTTATCAGGACTCTGTCAATGGGAGGGAAAAGCTGTCAGATTGGGAATGACTTTGGTCGGATTTGGTGCAAGAGGAGTTCAGACGGAATACCAGAGATGGATATTCATCTAAGAATGAAGATGAAGAAGATTTTGATTTGGCTTCCAAGGTGAATAAGGGGAAAGGAAAGAAATTTCATTCCAAATCTGAGACCGATGAAGAAGGCAAGGAGCATCACATGTCTAGAGTGAAGTGTTTTCATTGTCACGAGCATGGACATTATGCCACTAATTGTCCACAAAAGAAGAAGAACAAGAAGGCTTCAGGATCTGCAGCTAGTGAGGCTTTGGCCTCGCAATTTGAGCTTAACTTCTCACTGATCGCATGCATGGTGTCAAGTTTAATGGGATCAGGGTGGTACTTGGATAGTGGTGCATCTTTCCACATGACGGGAAACAAAGAACTTTTCAGTAGCTTGGAGGAGAAGGACCTCCATATGCATATCTAAATGGGTGATGACGGGCGGTACAGTGCTACCAAGATTGGTACCATTACCTTCCATAGATATTCAAGTAAACCCTTTCAATTAAAATATGTAATGTATGTACCAAGCTTGAAGAAAAATTTAGTTTCAGTTGCAATGTTGGAGGATAGAGGCTATGATGTTGTTTCAATGAAGGAAAAGTTTTCCTTCGACACAAAGCAACAAGACAAGCCAAGAAGATTGCCATTCATGTGAAGAATCTCTATAGACTTGATGTAGATGCAATTTCTACAGAGCTTCCAACCATTGGGAAGTGTGAGAAAGCCATGAAATTGACCCTTGAGAGGGAGCTTGATGTGCATGCAAATGAGGAACTCTTGGTTCCAAAGAATGAACCTCAAGATGTGGAGCATCCACATGCGTAGGATCATGGAGTGGAAGAAACCACTCAAGCAGAGAAATTTCGAGCCAGATGGGCAGAGGGAGTGCATGCAGCTATACCTCCAGGTGTGAGGTGGGGCGACATGCAAGATTAATTCCAAGAAGAAATTAGGAAAATGTTCATTGAGATGGTGTGTCTCATGGATCGAACCTGGCTACGAGGAGCCCATGGTATAGCAGTAGCAGGAATGATCAGTTAGATTGATGCAGTCAGATGTCAGAAGGACAGAAATCAGAATGACAGGTGTCGGATATTGGAGTGCAGATCAGAGTTGGTAGCAATGCAGAGTGCATGGATGCAAATGTCAACAGCGCAGAGAGTCCAGTAGACATGTGCAGAAGCTAGCAGCAGTCAGAAGACTCTGATGACAGATGCATTATATTGATTCAGTTTTTCAAAGGCTATTCGGTTTCAGAAGTGTTGCATGCAAAGGTTGCATGTGTGAGAAACACTAGAGAAGTGTTGCATGCAAGAGTTGCATGTTGCATGCATGAGTTGCATTTTGCATGCAAGAGGTGCATGTCGCATGCAAGGACATTCCTTTCTTGTTGAGAGGGATTTTTGAAGTTTCAACAAGAAACAGTGAAATTGGCATCCGAAAACAACATGACAGCACCTACACTAAGGGTGGGACCAGGTGGTCCAAGCAGCACCTACACTAGGGTGGGACTAGAAGGTCCAAGCAGCACCTACACTAGCGTGGGACCAACAGGTCTTAGCAGCACCTACACTAGTGTGATATAAATCTGGTGCAGTGTCTATTTTAATTATCCCTTAATTAAATTGGACAATAGAATGTAATTTTATCTCATAATCACTTTTAATATTTAACTGAGTGTGATAAACTCAATTAGCTCATGAATTTCGAGTTGAGGGTAGTTGGTGAGGCATGCAGAGTAATTCTAGTTGTAACAGAGTTCAAAGTGATGTTGGTGCATTAGTTTAATGCATGTTGTAATTAGTTAACTCAGTTAAGTGAGTTAAAGTCAGTTGTGCTAGTTGTAATAGTTTTTTGCACTAGTGAGAGATCAAGTGAATTAAATATTATTTAATTCACAATCAGTGATATAACATACAACTGATGATTTACTATTATTAGTTGAATGCATGTCAATTCTAGTGGAGACCCAGTTGAGACAAAGGTTAAAGGGAAGTTAACTATCAGTTGTGATATTAGCAGGCTGCCCAGATGCAGTTAAAACACCACAGGATGCCCATGATACTCAGCGCAGTTGAGGAAGGTTGAAATTCCTAAGGAATAGGGATTGCATTCCTCATGAATTGCGTGAGCAAGGTAGGCTGAAGACAGGCTAAGAATTGGTTAAGTGTTGGCCCGATTTTGTCTTAATCAATGTGAGACGATACGAATATTGTGGGAGACTCTTGTGAGAGATTGCATTGTAATTGTTTCATGATTCCTTGTGGAATATACAATGTATGATAGAGGGGTTTTGAGAAGTAAGCTTTCCCCGGGAAATTATTTGTGTTGTGGTTTGATTGATTCTTCTTTGCTTCATGTGATTGGTGATTTTGTTTTAATTTCTCCAATCGATTTGTAGAAGTGATTCAATATCTAGCTTTAGTACATTGTTAGATCGGATTGAATCCATGATGTACATATATGTTGTATAATTTCTACACATTTAATTAAACATACCTTAGAAATTCGTTAATGACAAACCTCGTATTACCTATTACTGGTTACTAGTAAGATCGCAGAGAATGCCCTTCAATTTGATTGAAAAATAGGACCTTCATACTTCAGAGATATCAAGGCCTTATTGAATAGTGACAAATACAATTATGTTGCAACCATCCTTCAATTTAAACTATACTGAAATTTGGAGATGATCTTAAACCTTAAAATACTTGATACAAGTCTTGAAGATTTCATGCATTGATTCCTTCAAAACTTGGCTTCTAAGGTCGAGATACCTGAAAAGTCCCCAATCCAAGATACCCTTCAAATGTTTTGAAACAACACTTCAGATATTTGTTGCTTTGCTTGAACAAAGGCCGCAAACAATTCATATGTCACATGGGCTTTTAAATAGGATCCTTCACTAGTTTAGATACAGCTGTTATGTGAGTTCAAGAGACAAATTCAACGCATATTTTGAACGCAGGATACACCTATGAATGGGAGCTATAACCAAGATACATGTGTGTGTGTGTGTGTGTGTGTGTGTGTGTGTGTGTGTGTGTGCACAGTCCAACAACTCTCAATGATATATCATCGTAGGATAGGAGCCAAAGAAATTCAAATATTTCCAAAAGATATGCCACAAAGGTTTGATCTACCCTTAACAAATCCCAGAACCAATCCAAAACAAAAGAATAGAAGAATAAATGAATCCCCACCAAAAGATCGACTTTTCAAATTATATGCTAGGTTGAGATAGATTAGAACCTTCCTATACAAAATGAAATTTGATCCAGAATTTTCCAAATATTCGACCTCCTCCACATATGTTCAAAGGCTACAAAAATCTCATAAATTTATTTTTGATCATATGTTGAAATCATACATATTGCAAGGGAAATAAAGGCCCTTGTATATTTTTGAAGAAATCATTTTTAGGATAATCGACTTCCACTTTAGGAGGAGGAAAAATATGTATTTTGAATTTTGAATATTTGGAGACAAACGTTTGGTATCAAAACCCTTATTGGTATTTAATTTAAATTTAAATTTAGAAACCCTCCATGAGGGAATTTTTCCATATTTTTAATTTTAATTTTAATTTGGAAAGCCTCCATGAAAAATTTTAGCCATTGACTTTTGATGAAGAACATACTTCCTTATTTTAAATTTGAATTGATAGCCTATCTGCCAAATTAATATTGATGTCATTTTCCACATTGCTTGTGTTGATAGCAATATTACTTCTCTTTCCTTGGATAATTCATTTTAATATAAATAATTTGTAATCCATAAATGAAAGACCCTTACAGGAAAATCTTCCTTCCTTTCCTTTACTTCTGACTTGGACTTCATTATTTTATCTTCGATGATTGATTATATTTTACGTTAGTTGAAAAAATTTGTAATATTTCACTTAATATATTATATCTATAACTTGTAAATTATTTAGAAATGCTAATACTTTCACTTCACTTTTCTTATATATATTTCTCCTCAACGCTTTCAATCTTTCTTTCTTTTAGATTATAATATCCTTGTAACTTGTAAGCCTCCTTATTAAAATTTCAATAAAGCTTCTTTTTGTTGTTCATAATATGGTTCTCATTTATTACAACCCCTTTTTTTATATTATACACTTCCTTCTATCTTTTATAAATTACTAGCTTTAGATTTTTTTTTAATACTTAAATGTCATATATATATATATATATATATATATATATATATATATATATATAACCTTCAAAAATATTTAGATATATTTTTATATAATTAACTTTTTTATTATATCCCTTTTAACTTTTCATATATGGCTCTTAACCCTTTAATTATATGAATTTGTATGTTCATGAAAAGTCACACCTTGTACGTTTGAGTCACGACTTTTTACTTCCACAAGGTGATGGTGGAAAAATGTAACGATGGTAGCGGTTGCAGATTTAACTCAAGGCGGATCGAGTCACGGCTGAACAGCCTTTATGTGGCGATTAATTGTTAGTCATGATGTGGATTGGGTTGCGGAAATTGGAGGACGAAACAGGACAAGGAAGGCAGTTGGCGGTGATGCGGACAGAAGGCAGTGGACAAGGTCGGTTGATAATGAGAAATAAGATGAGTGACAGTGGATGGGTTTGCTGATTTTTCAAAATGAGCTCAGTGGAATGATTTGCAGCGACACCCAAACATAGTGGGGGTTGTCGGGCATGCGGACGCAGTGGAGTGACAACATATGTGGGCCAGGTAATTGATTTTTATTTATATAATAATTTTTCTTTATAATAATTTTTTCGTATGTGGGTAGATATTTTTGTGACACAGTGACACATTGGTTGTATAGGTCTGTGCGTGGGGCTACAGTGATGGGAAAGGTGGCTCAACATTTTAGTCGTACAAATAAATTTTGCAGGTGGGAGCTGTGACGTAGTGAGAGTGGATGCGGGATAGTCGACTGTGGGTACAGGTATACCGACGGTGTGGACTATTACTATCGAGTGGCCGACGGTGGCTGCAACGACCACAGGTTAGTCGAGCTTGTCTCTTTTCTTTTCTTTATATATATATTGAATCGAGAATTTTTTTTTAATATGGCCAAACGCCTAGTTAGCGAAACTGGAAAAATGGAGAACCTCCTTCGTAGCGAATGCTTGATTGACAGCAAAAAGGTTGACAACGAGTTGAAGGCAAAAGGTCAAATCAGACGTGGCTCGAATACCAATGTAACGACCAAAAGTCGTGTACGCAACGGAAATATTTAAAATATTTCGTTGACAAAGACATCCATTGTAGGACAGTAATTTTAAATTGTATATTGTATAAAATAATTGATGTAGGATGATTAAAAATGAGAATGAGGGCCTGCTTTAATACCCTAGGTAGGTGCCCTTTCATGAGCGGTCATGTTTATAAGACATGCCTCTTCATTACTAACTAACTAACCATTAGTGAATTACTTATTACTTATTATTATATTTATATTTATTATTTATTTTTATATGAATTATATTCATAACATCCCTACATAAGAGGGAGCTTGGATAAAATAACTCTCCCTAATTAAGAGGGAGGGCACAACATAAGTCTTGATTGGAGAATATATACTGGAAGAAATGTTTCTACATGTGAAGTAGGGAAATGAATCTTCTCTCAAAGATTCAACTCATAGTCCTACTAAGATTAGTTGAAGAGCAACATTGAAACTTCGAAAGATTGATTTTATTATGTATTTGAAAGTATATTTCTGATTTGGGTTGTGTTTGTACAGGTAAATCTCTTGAAGGTTTGGATAGCATGCTTGTTACTAATCAATTTGATTGTGAGAGATTGGTTATCCTTGATCTGTTGAATCAAGGGTGTTGAGGCTTTGTGAGTGAAGCATTGTCTGGAAAGACATCAAGTCAGCACTTTGTGTTGATGTTTGGTAGGGAGAGTGGCATCGAGTGGATGTGCACCTAGTTCCCTGGGTTGATGGTTAGTAAGTGAGACTGATGGTACCTATATAGGCTAAAATATTTATTCCATATTATTCCTACTTGGATAGATTGTCTTGGTCAGGAATCTAGTCCATGGCATTGTGGTTCATAAATTGTTGAGAGCCCAATAGATAGATTACCCTGGTTAGGAATCTAGTCCATGCCATTAAAGTGCCTAAAAATTCTTCATAGTTCACATAGTTGAGATCTTCCTTATATTATTGTATTATGAATAACTCCCTAGTTAAGAGGGAGTGTTGAAGATTGTAACTAGGTTTGGTCTTCATAAATTGTATTTGATTCAATATTTATTGTACTTGTCAAAAAAATAAATAAAATAAATTTATATTATTATTAAATGACTTATTAAAGCATGGGTTTCATGATTGGGTCATACTATTTTAGGTCAAATTCCTCATTATGGACTTCTATGATTTATTATGAGTTTATAGAGTCATTGCATATTTAAATTGACTCATACTGGGATTTTGAATCATGCAATTAGGTCAAGTATTGAGTCAAATATGATTTATGGAGTCTCCACATCAAGTCAGCTTTCAAGTGATCAAGTCGGCCTCAAGTCCAGTAATTTAAACCCATCAGAAGCATATAAATACAGGGAGATCGAATTCATTTGGTGACATCTTTGTCACACTCAGAAATTCAATGTCATTTACTACATCAGGTAAAATTGTGGAGTGAAGGAAGAGGTCAATTGGAGTGAAGTTTTGGGCAAGCTAAAGGATTACAATAAAATCAAAATTTTGGTGCTACTCTCTCACTCTCTCTCGTGTGCTATATTTTGGAAGATCAAAGTCTATCATTATTTCACTGCTTCAGTTGATGCATCAGTTGTTGCTAGTTGATGCTGCGAGGAGAAGAATAGGTCGAAGTGATTATGTTGGATGTTGTTGCCTTGAGAAACTGTGTTGGGTCAAAATTGAACTCCTAGAAGCAATATCGGAGTCTTTACCTCAACATCGAAGTTACAGAAGCAAGGTCAAAGTTCTAGGTCAAAGAAACTACTGCATAGTGTTTCTATTGCTCTTGATGCTGCTAGATTGAGGAAGGATCAAAAGGAAGGTTAACTTGGTGTGGAGGAAGTTCGAGTCAAGGTATAGAGTCTCAAGAACTACTATTGAAGGAAGAATTACTGACTGGGTTTTCCCCGAGAGTGGGGATTTTCCCTGGTTTTTGGCCCACATCTAGTGTCTTTGATCTATGTGCATTTGCTTTGATATTTTCTTGATGAACCAAGGCTAAAGAAGATAAGAAGAACATAATAATAACTAAATAATATCACAAGTAAATAATCAAGAATAAGAGAATATACAACAAGTCACAGTTACACATTAAATGTATTGTCATATATGTCATTGCCACACAAGGTTAATTGGCACGTCAGCTGACATCAATCATATATATCATAGAGTAGGATCAATGTCATATGTCATATGCCTTTAATGAATATATACATCATTGTCATACTACCATGCATATCACTATGGAGTTCAATAGTACATCAAAGTTTAACTATTATGTCATGTGTCAAGATCATTGTTTTGTCATTCATACTATCATTGGTCATTGTCGTAAGAAATATGTCTTAGAATACCACTTATCACTCACTGGAAAACTGATAATAAAACCCTTATTATAGTATTTTGTTTTGCATCATGACCGGGACCCAACAATCCATGAAGAACTCTACTTTTAAGCACACAATAATTGTAATACCTATGCCATATCAACTTGATCTCATGCACAGGTGTATGTTACAACATCCATTGCTGTCCTGGCTATTTCACAATGTAAATATGTTATTATAGCTTAACATGTGCTGACACAAAGAATCACTTTGCTTCATATAAGAAAATTTTCATTACCGAAATTCATGAATTAGAAACCAAGTCTTTCTTGCTTAGAAATGTACACTAGATCAATAGATTATATCTCTAGAAATGATTCATGAGTTAATACATACAAGTGTATTTGAAGTTTGTCCTTAAATACCTTTCAAAACACTACTTCAGATAGACAGACTTTCTCCACAACAATTAGAGTTTTTAGGTATATCATTAGATTATTTACATTGATCACTAAATTAAACATACCTTAGAAATTTGTTACCAACCAACCTCATATTACCTTTTCCTAGTTACTAATAAGACCACAGTGAATGCCCTTAAATTTGACTGCGAAAGAGGACCTTCAGAATTTAGAGATATCAAGGCATTCTTGAACAATCACAAATACAATAATGTTGTGTTCATCCTTCAAATTAAATTATACTGAAATTTGGAGATGATATTAAACCTTAAAATACTTGACACAAGTTTTTATGTGAAATTGTGATCTACGGATAAATCAAATTCCCTGAATGTGGTGCTATGCAATTATAACAACAGATTAAAGACTTTGCAGACACTTTCTCTAAAAGTAAATAGACACACATAAAGATAGAAGGACCTACTTGTGATCCAAGCGCTTCCTATTCTCCTTTTGTTGCTTTTGTTGTAGCTTCCAATCCAACTTAGATCGCCAGACTAGTTCCTGCAAGTACAAACACTAAACAACAAATAGATTGCAATATACAGATGCCTATTTATCTTAATCAGTTAAATCGATTGAACATGAAACATATATATCAGTTAAGAATCCATCATATGAGAAATAGAAACATAAACAGACACATATATGGGAAAATGAGCAGCAATCTTTATTAAAGATTAAAAGGGGGAGGTTACAACCAATGATCGATTTGATGTCACCGGCTCCAGCATCATCCCAGCCTCATCACAATCAACATCTCACCAGCAACATATCACTTCTATCACTCTCTCAATTGAGAATCCAACATCATTTCTTTACCAAAATTCTTCCCTCCCAAGCACTAGGATCTGTGCTCAATTTATATGGAAACTGAAGGTAGTTTCTCAATAAATGACTTTATAATAATAAGCAAGACATGTTCCCAAGCTCAGAGGTGTTAGATGGAAACTTGGATTCGAAGTTTGACACATATGGACTCTTCTAGAAGGCACTGGCCATGTGCAGATTTCGGAGCAATGAGAATTTCGCTCCCATTTGACTAACTCACTCTTGAATGTCGGGAAGTGCACTGTAGTGCACCCTTGAATGGAGGGAGTTTCATATGCAACACAGTTAGTCCCTTGAGAGGTGACATTGGAGAGCTCATAAGTGATATAACATATACTTCAAACCTTGGAAATCTTTCAATATAAGTCATTAATGGTTTGTTCTTGTCTTAGGGCATGTAGCAACTGAAATGATAGGGGATGATAGACCCTATTTCATTGGTCCTAGGGATGATGCCCAAATTTACCTACAACAGTTTCCCCCTAATGCATGAAGTCATAATAATAACAATATTTTTTAATGAGATGCTTTACGACGTGATGGGCTGGAACTGAAGCGGAGTGGCATCCCGCATCAATCTTACAATACATTACATCATGGTATTTTTATCTTGATCACGAATTGTTGAGGGAGGCATTCCCATGCTCAGCACATAAACTATCTAATAACATGTACATAGTGCAGAAAGTCGTCTACATTGGAATGTTTCCCAATACAGACATGCCTACAAATATAGGCCCATGTTCAGATGACGATATGTATGTAAGGTCATCGTATAGATGATGTGTAAAACAATCCTGAAATCGCAGCCCAGATGGTTGAAACTAAATTTGGGTTCTTATCTCATTCACTTGATCGTTTGGTACAATTCTAGCCATGCGAATATATGATTTGTAGTCGAACATGGTAAGACATCGGTTGATTAGTAGCCAATGATGTGAGTTGTTAACAAACGCAAGAGAACCACCATTGATGTTAATGGCTATCAAGCAACTGCAGTACATTTCGTAAGGCGTGAATAGATTATTTGATGTCGAACGTCGAACAAAATATTTTGGTCAAAGATCTGGAAGCAAGGATCTTGTCGATGTTGTAACAAGCCTCATGGTACTAGAAGATGATGTTTTTAAGTAAACTTCCTGGATAATGATTTGATGTCGACAGGAAGCCACTTTATCGCGAAACGAGAGTTACTGATTTCAGAGACAAAATGTAACTTGATATAGAAATGTTCAAGGATGATTGTCATGAGAATGAAGATTTATGAGTATTGCAGAAGGATGAGTATTCACTGGATGACTTCTCTTGAACATATCGACGACACTGAGATGATTTGGCAGCATTGACCCAAAACCGAAGTGAAGGTATGATGAACCATAGGTATGAATGAACCGTCAAGAATATTACCCAACCCAAACAGTCTCGATGATGGAGTGAAGTGTCAGGTTCAAGAGTGACCTGCTACCGTAAAAATTTTGTTCGCTTTCCCAAATTTTCTCCTATCATTTGTCGACTAGTACCTCTTTATTTTTTAACAAGCTTGAGGAGGATAACATATGCTTGATCTATAATTCAACCCTTTGAGCGAATAATGTATCGTTATTTAATAATTTAACGAGTCTATATCGATGAATGAAACTTGATTCATGCCATGATCAACAAGCCCGTCGCTATTTTATTTTTAACGAGCTTAACGACAGTGACAGCCCGATCCTTTTTCATATTTAGAGAGTTTGAAAATGAGAACAAAAGAAAACTCCATAAGTATTTTTTTGTAAAGTTGTCGCTTAGATCCAAAAAAGTGTAAAATGATATCTGAGAGAACCTCCTAACCATGTTCTTTTTTCATAAATAATCTATCTCAGTCCGAAAAAGGGTTAAACTTATACTGAGTAGATATCAATTCATTTACTTTTACGAGCTTGAAAAGAAAAGTTCTTGGCAATATTTTCACATTATCGGAGTCTGAAAAGAGCTAAAAGAAGACTCCAGGGGTTCCTTTTTCATTGTTATCGAAGCTTGAAAAAAACATAAAAGTGTGCTTCAAGTCCTTTTTTGATTTTATCAAATCTTGAAAAATAAGGATAAAAGTATGCTTTGTGGTCAAATCATTCTTGAAATAAATGTGCACGACTAATCTTCTCATCAGTTGCAAGCTTGTTCAGAACAACATCAAATGGATTAAAAATACTTGTTTCATGACAAAATTTAAATAAAACCATAGTCACAACAATAAATATGATTTGCAAATAATCAAATGACTAATTAAAAGAGTTTTACTATTCATTTTTACCATTTGAAAGTTACCATTTTCATTTTCGAGCTCTGAACATGTTTTTTCCTATGAACTTCAGTTGTTGATTGTGATCAATTATGTGGATGGTTTTAATCACCGTTTGATCTAGGTTGGTGCCATAAACCCCCTCTTTATTTCAGTAGTAATTTCATTTCATTTCATTGCAATTTTTTAGGGATTTGGGCCCCTTAGGGTAAATTATTTTTCAAAAGAGGGCAACGCACCCTTGGGCATCGAAAAATGTGTTGCAATGCACTCAAAATGAAGCTTAGGTGCATATGCAACGCACTATCTATTGACCAATACTGTGTTGGGCACAATTCCGATTTTTAATTCTTACATTGTACCCAAATTTTGCTTTTTTTTTGCATGAAAAGGAGTCTAATGAGTCTTATGGTTATGTTTCAGGAATTCATCGGAGTAGAATGACAATTACTTGGAGAGAAAGAGAGCATGAAGAACAAAACATGATTTCCCTTAATGATCTGGGTACTGTAAGAACCCTCGGGGATTTGTTGAAATTTGGTTACCGGAGGCCAGGTGGTTCCCTAAGGCTTTGATCTTTGGCCTAGGGAAAAGTGTCCAGAAGAATTTAATTTTTCTCCTAAAGTGACTTTATAAAGTTATAAAGTAAAATCTAATTTAAAAGTGACTTTAAGTGAAAAAATTACTAAAGTCTAATTTTAAAGTGACTTTAATAAAGTTAATGTAAAATTAGAAAGGAAAAGTGACTTTGGAAATAAATGACTAAGTGGGTCTTTATTAAAGTGGGGTGAACTAAAAAATAGAAAGTGAGATTTAAAAGAGCATTTAATCTCAGTCCTAGATCTAAAGCTATTTCAGCCATTGGATTTGGGGATAACCCAAAAGTCACTTAGAGTTCTATTAAAGGAGGAAAATGAGAGAAAAGGTCATTCATTCATTAATTCTTTCATGAGCAGATTGAGAGAAGAAGGAGAAAGCTGAAGAGAATTTTCTGAGCAGTGAAAAGAAGGAGGGTAGCAACACTAACTTTCAGCAAATCCGTACAACAGAGTTGAGCACGAAGTTCGAGGCAAGTGGGCACGAATTTCGAGGAGAGAAAATTGCAGATTTCGAAAGAGTCCGTACAGCCATTCCGACACTGTTTCGAGGTTGTTTGTACAGTTTTGAAGGCTTAATTTCTGTTGTAATTTTTCTGTTTTGTGAGCATGGAAATCGAGGTGGAGTTTGGCACGGTTTTCGAGATAAGTTATGTTTCGAAGTTGCTGTAATTTTTTTGATGTGTAAATTTTTGCATCACTGTAAAAGAAATATTCAGAAAATAAAGAGAAGCTTTCGAACTGGTTTTCCCCAAGAGTTGTAGGGGGTTTTTCCAAGGTCATGTTGACCAAAAATCATTGTGTTAACATGTTTTGTGTGGTTGTTTTAGTCTGTTGATTTTTATTTTTGCAATTTCCAGCACTGTGAAAATTTTCCAGAATTTGTGTTTTCAGAAAATATTTATTTTCCAGCTTGTTGAATGTAAGGTTATGGGAAAGGGCATTTAACTAATTGGAGAAATAAGGTGAAACTGATAACCGGGGTGGGAAAACAGAAATTTCTACATGGTATCAGAGCTTGGGTGCTGAAAGTGCAGTTTGGGACAGCAAAGAGAAAAATTACAGGTTGCTGATTTTTCACTCAGAAAATTCCAGCAAGCTGATTTTTCACACAGAAATTTTATCTTTACTACAGCAGTGTTATTTTCAGTTTTTAGGACAGCAAGGATGTCATTGGGATTGAGGGTGGAAGATAAGTTGGATGGGCATAGTAACTACATCGTGTGGAAGGAGATAATGCAGAGTATCTTTGAGGAGGCAGAAGTCTGGGATGTCATGGTGCATACTGCACAACACTCTGTTGTTGTGCCTACTGATGTTGTTCAGTTGGCAGCGTATAATAAAAAGAATAACAAGGGTAAGAGACTGATTCTAGATGGAATCAAAGACCATTGCATTCCTCATGTGAGCGGAAAGAGAAATGCTCAAGAGATGTGGTCTACCTTGACCAATATCTACCAGAGTACCAATGAAAACAGAAAAATTGTCCTAAGGGAGAAGCTAAAGACCATTAAGATGGGTAAGACTGATAGTGCAGCTAGATATCTCACAAAGATAACTAATGTGAGAGATGAGTTGGCAGCAGTTGGAGAGGCCATTCCATCCACTGAGTTGGTGCGGATTGCAGTGAATGGCCTCCAAAGTTCATGGTTGAACTTTGCTGATGGGGTTTGTGCACGTGAGACTCTTCCCACTTGGGAAAGGTTTTGGGATGATTGCATTCAGACAAAAATCAGAAAGGGTTAGCTTGGGGCAGCCAAGCCAGTTGAGCAGGATGAGGACGTAGCACTATTGGCAGGAGGCAAGAAAGGCAAAGGAAAGAAGCAATCTTCCACAAGCAGTGGTGGGGGCAAAGGCAAAGGTAAAGGTAAACAGGGTAACACACAGAAGGACTACTCCAAAGTGAAATGTTGGAGTTGCAGAAGATGGGACACTATGCATTTGTGTCCGGAGAAGAAGAAGAAGGGGAAGAACCAGACCATGGCAGCATCAGCAGAGATTGAGGACTTTTCAGATAGATTTGACCGAGAGTTTGGGTTCAGTGCTTGTGAGTCCACTAGTGCAGGATCACCTGCCATGGAGGTTTAGAGGGAGCATGCATTTCCCTCGACTAGCGGAGCATCTTCAGGTATCTGGTATATGGACAATGGGGCTTCACGTCATATGACAAGAGTCCATGAGTACTTCTCAGAGCTTTCAGAGAGTGGCAGTGATATAGAGGTAGTACTCGGTGATGATGGTGTTGTTAGAGCAGTCGATGTGGGGACACTGACATTTGATAGGGAACCCAAACCTCCCTTGAAGGTGTCAGATGTTTTATATGTGCCAGGGATGAGGAAGAACCTCATATCTGTCTCAACTTTGGAGGACAGAGGATATGAGATATTGTTCAGGAGAGGACAGGTGCTGATATATCCGAGGGGCACTCCAGCTGATTCAGCTATAGTGATAGGAGTACGCCATGCAAAGGTGTACAAGTTTGCAGTTCAACCCCTTTTGGCATTGAGCAGTAGTACAGACAACAGAGCTAGAAGTTCTGAGCTGTGTGAGATTTGGCACTGCAGGATGGGGCACATGTATCATGGGGCCTTAAGGACTTTGCGGGAGATCACTACAGGTGTGGATTTTGGTACTGATCACTTTGATACTTGCAGAGGATGTGCGATGGGCAAGTTTGCCAAATCCCCTTTTCCCAGCAGTAACAGCAGAGCAACTGGGATACTTGATTTGATTCATTCCGATGTGAGCTGTCGGATGTCTCATGTTACCTTGAGTGGATATGATTATTATGTTTTATTCATTGATGATCACTCCAGGAGGACCTGGATTTATTTCTTGAAGACCAAGAGTGAGGTCTTCAAGCGGTTTCAGGAGTTCAAAGCTCTTGTGGAGACTCAGACGGGTCGGAAGATCAAGTCACTGAGGTCAGACAATGGAGGAGAGTACACCCTTGGAGAGTTTGTTGACTATTGTGCGAAGGCAGGCATTAGGAGGGAGTTCACATTTCCTTACAACCCCCAGCAGAACAGGGTGGCAGAGAGGAAGAACAGATCCATCATTGGGGCTGCCAAAGCCATGTTACATGATCAGGGGTTACCTTTGTTTTTGTGGGCAGAGGCCTGCAATACTGTTGTTTATTTGTAGAACAGGATTATGCATCGTGCCTTGGGGCATGTGACTCCAAATGAGGCTTTTTCTGGGAAGAAGCCTGATGTTGGTCACTTCTGTATCTTTGGGTGTATTGCATACTCCTACGTACCCAAGGAGAAGAGGACCAAGCTAGATCCCACCGCAGAGAAGGGTATCTTTGTGGGCTACAGTGAGACCTCAAAGGCCTTTCGGATTTATATTCCCTCACAGAGGAGAGTTGTTGTCAGGTGGGATGTGAAGTTCGAGGAGGACAGGGCCTTCACGAGGTCATGAGAGTTAGAGTATCTGGATCAGCTAGACCCTCAGGAGCAGCTGAGTCAGTCTCAGGGATCCAGTGGGCAGGGATCAGGAGGATCCATAGGTACATCGATTACGGAGTCAGGTCCATCAGTGAGCAATGGCTCGCAGAGTCAGAGGGGTGGTGCTTTGAGCAACATGCAGAGCAGTCCACAGAGCAGTTCACTAGGGAGTCCACTGATGGACAGTTCACACGGTACTTCAGCGTCTACAAGTTCAGGTTCAGGCAGGAGGAAATCAGACAGACATTCAGGAGTTTAGACTTATGATGAGGAAGAGGAGTTTCATTCTACAGTGGGAGAAGTGTGCTCAGGGACGAGGAAGCCCAAGTGGCTTCGGGATACCTTGAGAGAGGCCACATCTGTTGCTGGGCCTAAGAGGCCGGTCAGAGAGAGCAAACCACCTGAGAGGTTTTGTAGCTATATGGAAATGGTTGCCAACATCCTTGACTCTGAGCCTTCTAGCTATGAGGAGGAAGCTAGTCAACAGGTCTGGAGAGAGGCCATGCAGGAGGAGTATTCTTCTATCATGAAGAATGATGTTTGGGAGGTGGTGCCGAGGCCTAAGGGCAAATCCGTGGTTACTTCCAGATGGCTTTACAAGCATGCTACAGATGGCATCATTGAGAAATTCAAGGCAAGGTTTGTGGCTAGAGGGTTCTCCCATGTAGAGGGAGTTGATTATGAGGAGACCTTCACTCCCGTGGCTCGATATACTTTGATCTGCTCCATTATATCGATAGCAGCAGAGATAGGTTGGAAGATCCACCAGATGGATGTGAAGACCGCATTTCTGAATGGCTTCATATAGAAGGAGGTGTACATTGAGCAGCCACAGGGCTTTGAGGTGCATGGGAAGGAGTCCCATGTGTGCAAACTGAAGAAGGCCCTTTATGGCCTAAAGTAAGCTCCCAGATCTTGGTACTCCAAGATAGATACATACTTGTAGGAGATGGGTTTCACAAAGAGTGAGGCAGATCCGAACTTATACTTCATTGTGATAGGTGAGGAGCCTCTCATTCTGGTGTTGTATGTGGATGACTTGGTCATTACGGGTGCAGAGAGACTCATAGGGCACTGTAAGAGAGATCTTGCGGCGGAGTTTGAGATGAAGGACATCGGCTTGATGCATTACTTTTTGGGTTTGGAGGTGTGGCAGGAGGAGGGGCATTTCTTCCTGGGGCAGGGGAAGTATATTGTGGACATCCTTGGTAGATTCCACATGGAGGATTGTAGACCCATGTCGACACCGATGATCACCAACTGGAAGAAGCTTCATGCTTCGGATTCCGAGTTGGTGGATCCCACATTGTACAGACAACTGATTGGTTCCTTGATGTATTTGGTCAACACCAGACCAGATATATGTTTTGCAGTCAACACGATGAGTCAGTTTATGTGTGAGCCTAGGAAGTTTCATTGGATTGCTGCAAAACACATTTTGCGATACTTGCAGGGGACAGTGGAGTATGGTCTGGACTACAGGTAGGGGGATGGAGTGAGATTGGCAGGTTACACTGATTCTGATATGGCAGGTTGTGCTTCTGATAGGAAGAGCACTTCAGGGTGTTGTTTTGGGTTGGGTTCGGCAGTGGTGTCGTGGTTCAGCCGGAAGCAATAGTCAGTAGCATTGAGTTCAGCGGAAGCAGAGTATATGGCAGCCAGTCTAGCTATTTGTGAGGCCATCTGGCTTCGCAAGATGTTGTTTGGCTTATTTGGTCAGCCGTTGAGACCTTCAATGATTTACTGTGATAATCAGAGTTGCATTAAATTACCAGGTCTCATATATTTATTCATCAAAAGACATCGGCATCGTATATTTGTTTCCTCATTCAGAGTATGTGTGTATGGGAGTCATGAAGTCAAATAAGCTCCACCGCGTAGTGTTAAAAGTTGCAGAGATATTTCACTGAAGTTCTTATCAAATGCAAGTAAGCATGTTCACTTCCCGCAGAAAAGATGGTGGAAGAGGCTTAATAATCGCCTAAGAGGGAGGCGTTGAAATCTTGCTCTAATACGTGTTCCCATAAAAGCGACTTTTGGCCTAGGGAAAAGTGTCCAAAAGAATTTAATTTTTCTCCTAAAGTGACTTTATAAAGTTATAAAGTAAAATATAATTTAAAAGTGAATTTAAGTGAAAAAGTTACTAAAATTTAATTTTAAAGTGACTTTAATAAAGTTAATGTAAAATTAGAAAGGAAAAGTGACTTTGGAAATAAATGACTAAGTGGATCTTTATTAAAGTGGGGTGAATTAAAAATTAGAAAGTGGGATTTAAAAGAGCATTTAATCTTAGCCCTAAATCTAAAGCTATTTCAGCCATTGGATTTGGGGATAACCCAAAAGTCACTTAGAGTTCTATTAAAGGAGAAAAATGAGAGAAAAGGTCATTCATTCATTAATTCTTTCATGAGCAGATTGAGAGAAGGAGAAGGAGAAAGCTGAAGAGAATTTTCTGAGCATTGAGAAGAAGAAGGGTAGCGACACTAAATTTCAGCAAATCTGTACAGCAGGGCTAAGCACGAAGTTCGAGGCAAGTGGGCACGAATTTCGAGGAGAGAAAACTACAGATTTCGAAAGAGGTCGTACAACCATTTTGGCACTGTTTTCGAGGTTGTTCGTATAGTTTTGAAGGCTGTAATTTATGCTGTAATTTTTTTTGTTTTGTGGGCACGAAAACCTAGGTGGAGTTTGGCACGGTTTTCGAAATAAGTTCTGTTTCGAAGTTGCTGTAATTTTTTTGCTGTGTAAATTTCTACATCACTGTAAAAGAAATATTCAGAAAATAAAGAGAATCTTTCGAACTGGTTTTCCCCAAGAGTTGTAGGGGGCTTTTCCAGGGTCATGTTGACCAAAAATCATTGTGTTAAAATGTTTTGTGTGGATGTTTTAGTCTGCTGATTTTTATTTCTGCAATTTCCAGCACTGTGAAAATTTTCCAGAATTTTTGTTTTCAGAGAATATTTATTTTCCATCTTGTTGAATGTAAGGTTATGGGAAAGGGCATTTAACTAATTGGAGAAATAAGGTGAAACTGAAAACTGGGGTGTGAAAACAGAAATTTCTATAGGAGTGTGGGTTATTAAAGTACTTTCGTTTATCAGGTATGAGGCAACAAATGGAACTTTTGGAGTTCCTTGTTCATGCATGGGATCTGGCAATTGAGGCATTTCACATTAGGAAAAAAGTGGTTCCTTTCAGTGGAAGACATCTATTTTCTGACAGGCTTGTTGAGGAGAGGCGTACCCATTTCTCTCTCGGGATCTGCTCTCAGAGGAGAGACAATGAGAGACTATATTTTGCAGTATTTCTATCTAGGGGCAAAGCCTAGCAAGGATGGGAAAATAAACATCCATGACGTTCGTGATTTTCCATTGAGAACCATATTATTCACGATCGCAAAGCTTTCTGGTACCATTACACGACATGTAGCGAACATATCTTATATGCAGTATGTGCTAGAGTGCATAGAACCAATAGTTTTCAACTGGGTTGAAACTGTACTCTCTCAAATTAAAAAACAAGTGAGTAAGGCAAAGGAAGGAAGGAAGAAAAACTTCAACTATGGTTCGATCCTCATTTCTTTTCCCTTAGAGCGGATTCCACTGATGCAGCCTCAGCATGTGACGATGGGTGTATCTAACCTTAGAGATTCAAGGATGCAGATATGGGTAGAACTGATGGCTAGACATGTTGGCCAATCGTCCATCGTATTCTCGACTGCATTCTTTTACTAGTTTAGACGATAGATTATCACCATCGATGAGTATGCATATCCAGGCATCGATTTCCGAGGAGATCCAGACTTAGCTTTACCAGAAGGCGCTCAGTGGCATGCAATAGGTAAGAATGTTTTGACCATGTTTTTTTTTATTTTTCTAAGGTTTATACATGTTTTTGTATTTTGATGTTTTCCCAAATCTAAACTAAATTTTTAATGTAATGCAAATGTGGGTCGATTTCAACTAGTGGAAGAGCCAGAGCATGGAGTGGATGAGCCAACATAGAGGGTTTTCGGGAGAGCAGTCCTTCAAGATTTATACATCATTGAAACTCTTGCTGAGCTTCGGCAGCACATAGAGGGGTTGACCTTCGGGTTTCTAGATTGCCGGATCGAAGAGTTACCCATGCGACTGCAGCGCCACACTATTGGCATTCCTAACTGTTGGATGTGGTTACTGCGTAGGATAGCTAGATCGATAGCATGTTACCATGAGCATCACTAGTTTACTTTTGACATGTTGCACACATTTTGAGGTCAGATGAACAATGTGTCTTGGTCACAATTTTTTGTAAAAACCTATAACTATCTATCTATTTGATTCCAGTGTTTTCCTGTGTTTATTCCGCAATCCTATTAAATTATGTGAATGTATCTTTACATGTGTTTCAAATGTCTGTTTATAACATAATTCACTAAAGAATTAATCAATGTATTCAAGTTTCTGGAAATGTGTTGATATTGAATGAAATCAAAATGTCTTTCCAAAAGTCGAACTCTTAGGAACATACGATGCAGTGTTGGATTTCTAATAGTATAAACACTAGTAAGTTGTAATACCACTAGTGAGTCTAACCTTATGATGATGTGGTTAATACCAAATTAAATGGCATCAAAGAGAAGTTCGATCAACGCGCTATACTCAGCGATATTGTTTGTAGATCGACCGATACAAATCCCTTGAAAACTCACTAACTCGTCGTTCGAAGTTAAAATGGCCCACGCTGCCGAGGATGGATTATGTGTACTACGACTAGCACCATCAACATACCCAAAAAATGGTTCCAAATATTTAGACATCTGCGATGAAATGTAAAGCGGATTACTAACGTCAAGAAAAATCTAAAAAACAAACTATGACAGTGAATTCAAATCAACAATATGTATATACAATATAATACAAAAAATTACTACGCTCATGATTAAGCATAGTAATGTTTCAAATACAACCCATTTATGGGTTGCGCCAACAGAATCCCATCGTAATCTACCAACTCATAGGCACCTTTAGCAAGAACTCTTATGAAAATATAGGGGCAATGCCATAATGGCTCAAATTTCCATGTACCTATCACATTAGCTTCCTGATCATAAAGAAGGACCAGGTCACCCTCTGAGAAAATGTGAGGTTGGACATGCTTGTCATATTGCACCTTTATGCGTCTCTTATGCACTTCATTGGCCAATTGGGCTTCACGACTTGTTTCATCAATATGGATGAGGTTAAAATGACGCGCTTTTTCAGCAGTGTCAGGTAACAAGTCGATTGTGAGTTTTAACGACAGTATTTCACATTGGATTGGCAAGATAGCTTACATACCATACATCAATTGAAAGGGGGTAAATATGATTTTGTTTCTCACCGAGGTTCGGTACGCCCACAAGGCCAAGTGCAGGATTAAATGCCAATTCCTTTTATGGACTCCTATCATTCGTTGAAGCATTCGTTTAAGAATCTTGTTAATAGCCTCAACTTGTCCATTTGATTGTGGATAATAAGGAGTAGAACTATCATGTGACAATCCTAATTTGACAGTCAACTCATTCATCATATGATTGCGAAAATGTGAACCATGATCTGCAACTATAGCCTATGGGACCCCAAACTGTGAAATGACATGATTAAAGAAAAACAATGCAGTTGTTTGTCCTGTATTGTTGAATGTAGGCATCGCTTTGGCCCACTTGGTAAAGTAGTCTACTGCGACAATAATATAACCATGCCCCCCGGACGAATGAGGGTTACAGGTCATGAAGTCAATGCCCCATTTTGAAAATGGTCCCACAGGTACAACAGAATGCATTGGCACTGGAGGTTTGCAGATTTTACGATCAAATATCTGGCATGCATGACAACTTCTGACTGCGAGGATGCGGTCACGAAATATGGTAGGCCAAAAGCAATCGGCGCAGAGTATCTTCTGTGCGGTAGCGTATCCAGACAAGTATCCACCACAAGCCCCAGCATAACAATAATTTAAAACCTTTTCGGCATCCTCATGAGTGAGGCACCTTCTTAAAATTGTATCGACACCATGACGATAAAGTGCATTGCCGACGATCAGATAATCTTTGGCTTGGTATCTAATACATCGTTGATCAGAGCGAGAGGTATCAGGCCGAAAATTTTGGGTCTAGAGATAAATGATAATATCCCCATACCAAGGATCAGATGATCCGATCATAAACAGAGACTCGTCAGGAATTGATGGTTCCGACGTAGTAGTAGTACTATCAGATGGAAGGTCAAAGAGAAGCTCAGCCAAAACTAAAGACTTCTTTGACTTGGATTTTATGAATTCAAAATCAAATTCCTACAAAACGAAAATCCATTTTGAATACTTTCCCCCCAGAAATTGACGTGATAAGATGTAAGTCATGGGGTTGCAATCTGAAATGTCAATGGTCTTCCAGAACAGGATATAGTGGTGAAATATTTGGACAGCTTGAACAGTCGCCAAGGCAAGATTTTCTACATACGAATACTTCACTTCTGTATCATTGAGATTATGACTCAAATAATAGATTGGATGTTCTATCCCATTTTCTACTTGGACCAATACCATAGAAATGGTCGTATCAGCCACGGCGATATATAAGAAATAATCACTCTGATAATTGGGGGGTACATTAATGATGCCCAGACAAGTGTATCATTGACAGCATCAAAATAAGCTTGTGCAACTTGGTCCCAATGAAAGGGAATCCCCATTTTCAAGAGTCGAGTAAATCCTTTAGCCATTTCGGCATAGTTGGGGATGAACCTCCTTAGGAAGTTATCCTTTCCCTGAAGTTTCTGTAACTTAAGAAAATGTGATGGTGCAAGCAAATCAAGAATGGCATGGATCTTCAATGGGCCTATTCAAATTCCTTCTTTTGAGATGAAAAATCCTAGCGAACAACCATAACCAACGCAAAACACGCATTTTTGTGGATTGAGGAGTATTTTGTAGTGTTGGCAACGTAAAAATATAGCTCTCAAATGCATTGGGTGATCAGTCTGATTTCGTGAATGAGTGGGTAAATCGTCCAGATAGGGTTGAACAATGTGCTTGATGTCATTGAAAAAATCATCCATTGCTCTCTGAAAAGTTTACCCAGCGTTCTTTAAACCAAACGGCAGTTTCCGGTAAGTGAATGTACCCTAGGGACAGATGAATGTTGTCTTATATTGGTCCTCTGGGTGGATATTGATTTGATTGTAGCCAGAAAATCCATCCATGAACGAAAATATTTCGCATCCAGCACAATCGTCAATAATTTGGTCGATAAAGGGAGTAGGATAGTTGTCTTTTGGACAATAAAGATTGACATCCCGATAATCGATGCACACTTTGATGGTTCCTTGTTTTTTCATAACAGGAATGATGTTGGAAACTCATTCAATTAGCGTAACAGGGTAAATGAAACCAACACACAATTTTTTTTCAACTTCTATCTTAATGGCAGTGGCCTTCTTCGGATGAACAGGACGAAGGCGTTGACGTATCGGCTTGACATCAGGGTACATATTATTCGTGCGTTCAACGATACTAGTATCTATGCCTGGAATTTCCTCGTAATACCAAGCAAATGCATCACGAAATTCATGAAACAGAGAGCGATATGTTTCGAGTTCTGATGGAGAACAAGACACACCGACATGAATGTTTTCTACCACGCCGGGTTTGGTCGAAATATCGATAGAAATGGTTCCTTCAATATTTGACAAATTTCGCTCGGAATCGATTGCATTAATAGGAAAAGAATTCGAAAAGAATGTTTTGATTGATGGGTGATATAATTCACTAATATTATCTTCTTCATAATCTGGAAGATGGGAAAAATGATGATAATCTTCCCATGGTTCTCCTTCTGACATCATGGTTTCCATAATATTCTCATCTTTCAAGAAAGTTGAGGAAAAATGATCAAATGGAGTACCATAATCTAATGAACGATCAACCCAAATGACCAGCGACGATGATTTCGGATTCGCCGCCCAAGCCAGATAGATTGACTGCTATGCCAGCACAATGGGGTTGGGCGGCAGAAACTCATCCAACGTAACAACTTCATAATCACCCGTACTCTTCCTTAAGCCAGATGGAGTGGAAGAGATCATGTAGCAAGCCTCTATACTTGAAATTTCTGCTGAAATCGCAGGTGGCGGTAATGCAAAGGTTCCCGTGAGAGTGGAATCCTTTAATATTCCTACACAAATGTTCTGAAGTGCGAGTTGTGGTACGTGAACTAACGGAACACTTCCAGTTACCTGGGAACTGGAGGCAAAGAAGGATAGTTGATTGATGACTGTGATAACACCTTTATGTGGAAAGGCGATCATTCTAAAATATGTAGAGACAATCGCAGTCATAGCATATACCCATGGCCTTCCAAGTAAAATATTGTATTCAAGGGGTTCGTCAACGACTTCAACTTCAACATTCACTGTTTTTCCCCCTAGTTCAACATGCAGGTTGTTGATAATACCGCAAAGCTTATATGTACGTCCGTCGAAATCTTTCAACGTCGTTGCGATTGAGATAGGTGCGGCGAGCCAAGTGATTTCCAACAGTTTAGAGACATAATGCATGTAGATTCTCCCTCATCAATAATAGTACGATGAACAAGGTGATTGAGAAAATTTAATTGCATGGAGAATGTCAATTCTACTGGTAATTGTGGCACATAGCCCATATTATTAAAGACTACGAGATTGGAATTTGTAGGATCAATTCCACCAATTGCCAACAATAGAGCATGTTTCTGGGAGGGACAATTTTGTAGCACCTCAAGCGCTGACATAACCGAAGGGAATTGAGCCAAATCTTCAACTATATTATAATTTTGAGTAGTTCTTGCTCAAGGACTAAATGTAGATTTATGAATGACTCCCTTCGGTGGCTTGATTGTCAATTCAGGAATAGTAGGTGGTGGTATTGATTCCGTAGACGGATTCGTGGTCGAGGTAGTAGGTTGATCAGCAGCCTCACTACCATAATCTTTATTACGCGTTGACACTAAAACATCAGTCGATGACTTCGTGACAGACAACATAAGAACTTGTGAACTAGAAGCTAGATCCGTAGCAACCAAATTTGTGTCCAGATTCGGAAATGGATCTGTTAACATAGCTGACGCATGTGAGGTCTTAACCATTTTTTAGACTTTAGCGTGGTGAGGATATTCCCGAAAAAAATGTTCCTCATTACAGATTATGCAAGGGTAACGAGGTTTCTGATTTCTAGACAATTTATCTGATGATCTTTCCTGCGGGGTAGAAGTTTGCTTTTTCTTTGATTTCCCTTTTTTCTTACTTCCGGGTTGCTTGTCACTTTTTCCCTTGTCAGATGACATGGCATGGATTTCAGAAGAAGGCATAGGATCAAATGCAGTAGAGTGATGTGTGCTTGCAGTACCGATCATATCGTCTTCGACATGAGAGTCCTTTAATAGAGGAGGATCATTGAAATTAGATCGTGGCGCGTTAGGAATTTTCTCGTAGAGGGTGCCATACTGAGTATTAATCAAGTCTAAATATTGGGCACTGGAAATTACCTGCTCTTCAGTGGCGACGCCACCCTTAGCCACATCTGCAGTTATAGATGGTAACAAGTACTTAATGAATCATTCAGCAAGGAGCTTATCAGGAACAAATGTCTTAACCATTCTACGACGACGATGTCATTCATGAATATGATCAGAAATGTGAGTATCATTAGTCTGTTTAAAATTATTCAAGAGTTCCATTCCAGTTTCATATTGTATGGGTAACTGGAAGTGGGTCAAAAAGATAGTAGCTAGGGCAATGAAATTATCAAAAGAAGCTCTTGGTAACTCAATGTACCATTTTACGGCCGAACCAGTGAGCGTACACTGGAAAAGACGTAATATAACAGACTCATCATTTAGGAAGTTAGATGAACACCATAAATGATAAGTCATAACATGAGTCGACGGGTCTTCCCTAGGGTTTCCATTGAACTTAGGAATATCCGAGGATAATTTATGAGGTATCACCGGCCACCAAGGAGCATAGTTAATTGGATCATTGGTGAGCTGGTTTAAATCTGGTAACTCTAAAGTTGCAACAAAAGGCAACTGTTGATTGAGGTTGGGTTGAGCATAGCCAGGGTATGATGGAATTTCTTGGGAAACAGGCCTTTGAGCACCAGCATAAGGAATTTGTTGCTGGTAACCCAGATAGGGGTTTTTTTTATAAGCAAATTCTTGAGGATTCTGTTGACCAAAACCTGGATACGCTACTTGTTGAAATGAAGATTGTAGCATTTGTGCTTGTGGCTACCAAGGGGTCTGTCCACCAATGTTATAACCCAAATTAGGATGGCTTGGATTCGGTTGAAGATAGGTATAACCTGGTTACGGCTGTGACATCCCATAATATGGTAATCCAGCTTATGAATAAATGATTCTAGATACAGGTGGTTGTTGTAAACCAATCGAAGGTGTTGGAGTCTGAGGGCCTGATACTTGAGGGTATTGTGTTGAAGGACCCTCCAGTGAGACGGTTGAGGTACAACAATTTGAGTTTGTAACAGGGGTAAATATGTATTAACAAGTGGAGTTGATGTGGGTGAAACGGGTTGAACCAGTTGATGTGGGTGAAACAAGTTGAACCGGTTGATACGAGTGTACAACCGTTTATGGTTGGATAGGCAGAGTGGGATGCCATTGAAAAACATTCATTCCAACAATAGGATGACCAAATAATGACAAAGTACTGTCAAAGTGGGTGACCATAGGTTGCCCCCCAGCATGAGGAGTATAATAAGATGGAAAATATTGTTCTCCAAATCCATGAAGTCCATTTGAAATTGTATTGGATGGAATATACCCAGATGGACCAGCTTGATATTTCCCTGATGATGTGTATAAATGATCAATTCGTTCAATACTCATTATAGATTTACGAGTTAAAATACCAGACAATGACATTAGTGAATTCCATGGGTTTGAGGATGCACCAGAGAAGGTTCCAGATAAAGATTAGTAACTGGGTGGGACGAAATGGCCACCATATAAATGTGACTCTGGTGAAGTCATGAACATCGACGGGGTAGTGAGAGCAGGTCTTGTCAGAATTGGAACAGATGGTCCAACCGAAGATGTTGGCTCAGGCATGGTTTTTCGACCAAATGTATACCCTATTAGATCAACGGAAACTCTAATAGACACAGTATCAACAAAAGCAGAGGCATTCGATTGAGGAAAAGACTCGTACAGGTAAAGCTCCGTCCCGAAATGAGTTGGAGTTAAAGGTGTTTCTTCTTGTGGTATTTCTTTAATCGAAATTAAACTAGGTGGAAGGATTTCTCCGTCAGGCCCAAAGTACATTTCAGGAGGTTGACTGCGTGATATGGGAAACTCAATGGCTATAATAGATTGTGGGGCAACTGATACAGGAACAACTTCTGGTCGTTCGACTTCGGGATGCAGATGTTCTGGAAAAAACGAGACAGGATTTGGATCAACTTCCAGTTGAACAACGTCGAATTCGGGAGGTATCGTCTCACTGATTGGATGGATCGTGCCAACGGATAGTTGTGAAGACTCTGTATCGACAACATTAGATGAACCAGGATTTGTAGAAACAACTTGTGCCGACTCTAGTATGTGTGAGGATGATGTCACACCATATGTACTGATAGTACTAGTTTTGGTAGAGCGATGTCGCCTTTGCCGACTAGAAGTGGCTTCCGGTGGTAAAGGTGGTTTCAATGCTATTCTATGCGAACGACGGGGAAAGGGATGTTCTTCTTCCACGATGACTGATTTATTTTATGACAAAAAACAAATAAACAAAAAAAAAGGGTAATTCTAGGCAAAAGGTTTACCAAGAAACTGTGAACTACAAAATACCTCCTAGAGAACCAAGAAGTACAGGTAGGAAATCTCCCTGAATGTTGTGTTCGGTGTATCACAATTTACAAGTCGGCCGACTCGGTTTACTATGGATGGATATCAACCTAAATTTTTCCTCCCAAATATATCCGAAGGTACGTGGAGGACCAAGTCTGTATTAGCGTTGTCTAATGTGAAACCTCATAGTGAGAGCATCCCTTTATACTTATCATACTAGAACGCTACCCAATATACCCAAAGGTACGTGGAGTGAGGTATCACACTCGGAATTTATCGCAGAAAATTAATGAAAGTTGCTATGTTTAACGACGTCGGAACACGTCTCTAGCCTATACCTTTTAAATGTTATCGTTATGGTTCCAATGATTTTATAGGTAAATTGATGTAAATTTTATGTTGATCTTGTTTATCAATTTTCCTTTCAAGGTTCACCACAATGATGTGATGGAAATTCCTTAAATGAAAAATAAAATGATAAGCAAACTTTTCAATTTTAGCTTTTTCAATGAAAATCCTAGCTACTAAGGGGAAAGCACAATCAGTTTTAAGAGCAAACAATCAAAGAACACAAACTAATATGCAGCTTTCCTAACTTGTTCCTATGCAAAACACACTTCATTATATGCAAATGCAAGTTTTTCCTTTCAATCCCCTTAATGTGAATGCAAAAAGGAAACTATATGCATCAAATCAACAAAAAAAAAAATGCTTTCTTCTTTGAGAAACGATGAATTTAACAACAATTTATCTTTTAGGAAAAACGAAGAATGGAAATACAATTTTCCCTACAGGAAACGAAGAATTTAACGACAATTTCCTTTACGAAAATAAATGGATCTAATGCAGAAATAAAATACTTTGAATTTTCTTTTTCAATGATAAAGAAAAACACTTAAAGAGACATTGAACAAACTTACTTTTCAAAGGAAGAAGAATCAAGAAAATTCACTAGTCTCTAAGAGGTATCAGACAATTGAAAACATAGTAAACAAATGGTTGAGAATGATGGCAATGACAAATTCAAATGGAATTTGGTTGGCTAAGGGGGCAACACAGTCTCTAAGGGGAGATAGTGTGTTGCAATGCACCCCTATGTGGGAGACAGTTCACTGTAGTGCATTGTGTCTTGACCAACAGTGCGTTGGGTGCAGCAGAGATTCAAAATTCAAGCTACATAACACACTTCTAATGCAATTCTTTGATTCAAAATTATAATAACTGACAGTAGATGCTACTGGGTGGATAAGAAGAGACAAAAACACCAAGAATGAAGGGAAACTCCCCAGCGGAGTCACCAATTTGTTATGCGGAATTATGATCTACGGATAAATCAAATTCCCTAAATGTGGTGCTATGCATTTATAACAATAGATTAAAGACTTTGCAGACACTCTCTAAGAGTAAATAAACACACAGAAATATAGAAGGACCTATTTGTGATCCAAGTGCTTCCTATTCTCCTTTTTTCACTTTTGTTGTAACTTCCAATCCAACTTAGGTCGCCAGACTAGTTCCTGCAAGTACAAACACTAAACAGAAAAGAGATTGCAATATACATATGCCTATTTATATTAATCAGTTAAATCGATTGAAAATGAAACATATATATCAGTTAAGAATCCATCATATGAGAAATAGAAACATAAACAGATACATATATGGGAAAATGAGCAGAAATATTTATTAAAGAGTAGAAGGGGGAGGTTACAACCAATGATCGGTTTGATGTAACCAGCTCCAACATCATCCCAGCATCATCACAATCAACATCTCACCAGCAGCATATCACTTCTATCACTCTCTCAATTGAGAATCCAACAACATTTCTTTACCAAAATTCTTCCCTCCCAAGCACTAGGATTTGTGCTCAATTTATAAGGAAACTGAAGGTAGTTTCTCAATCAATGACTTTCTAAAATAGGCAAGACATATTCCCAAGATCATAGGTGTTATATGGACACTTGGATTCGAAGTTTGATACATATGGACTCTTCTAGAAGGCACTGGCCATGTGGAGATTCCAGAACAATGAGAATTTCGCTCCCATTTAACCAACGCACACTTGAATGTCGGGAAGTGCATTACAGTGCACCCTTCAATGGAGGGAGTTGCATATACAATGCATTTAGTCCCTTGAGAGGCAGCGTTGGTGAGCTCATAAGTGATATACCATATACTTCAAACCTTGGAAATCTTGCAATAGAAGTCATGAATGGTTTGTTCTTTTCTTAGAGCATGTAGCAACTGAAATTATAGGGGATGATAGAACCTATTTCATTGGTCCTAGGGATGATGTCCAGTTTGACTAGGTCATGGGGGATGATGCCCAAATTGACCTAAAACACAAGTCTTGAATAATTCTGGAGCAATAATACTCATAAAATTACATATATTTTATTAATGAAATGAATGATGCTACAATTGTGGAAGGCCCTGGGCTTAAATAAATCCTCAAGTGCCTCTTGGTGAATGGGCACGATCTTTGATAATGCCTTTTTTCCTTATTAAACTAATAATTACATAAATACTTAATTTTACATAACATTTCCTTCCTCTTGAAAATATGCTTTGTCCTCAAAGCATACGTAACGACGAGTTTTGTTGAAAAAACACTTTTGTCTCCCATGAATCTCCTTCTTCTGGTAAGTCCTTCCACTTGATCAGGTATTCTTTGATTACTCGAGGTCAGAGCTTCTTTTCCCTGATGGAGATTATACCTTCTGGTTCTTGAATGACCCTTCCTTCTTCATCTAAGGTCGGAAGTGTTGTTTGTGCTTATTTATGTTCGCCAAGTTCGTTTTTAAGGCAAGATACATGGAAAACGTTGTGAACACGAATTTTATCAGGTACGCTTAAATTGTATGCTACTTGGCTAATAATGTTGTTGATCTGGTATGGTCCATAAAACCTTGGTGCTAATTTGTTTTTTCCCTTCTGTTTCAGGGAAAAATGCTTGTAAGGTTGAAGTTTAACAAATACCCATTCTCCAACTTCAAATTCCCTCTCTATTCTATTTCGGTCAGCTTGCTGCTTCATACGATTTCTTGCATTATTTATAATTTCTTTAAGAGTTTGAACGACTTTTTAGGTTTCTTCTAACTGGTTTTTAATAGCTAAAAGTTTTGTCTCGATGATATAAACTTCCTTTCATTTCGGAGATTCATAAATGTACAAAGCTTGAAATGGGGTCGATTTCGCCAACGTGTAGTAAGTATAATTGTACCACCACTCAGCGAGATATAACCACTGAACCCACTTATTTTGTTTTTTTGTGGCATAACAACATAAGTAGGCTTCTAAAAATTTATTGAAAACCTCGGCTTGGCCATTTGTTTGAGGATGGTGGGTTGAAGTCATGTTGAGGTAGGTTCCTATATGATTGAAAAATTCCTTCCAAAAATTACCCTTAAATTTGGCATCTCTATTGCTCACAACGACCTTAGGAAATCCATGTAATTTGTAAACTTTTTTTCAAAATATATCAGCAATTTTTTTTGTTGATTCCGATTTCTTCATTCCAATAAAGTGAGCATACTTACTGAGTCCATCGACTACTACAAGAATTGTATCCTTACCATCGGGCACAAATAAACCTTCGATAAATTCCATTGATCTTTCTTCCTATTTCTTATTCGGAATATTCAAAGGATTAAGTAGTCCAGGTGTCATAATATTTTCATTTGTATTCCTCTGATATTTATTGCATTCTGCTACATATTTTTAATACCGTTACTCATTCCCTTCCAAAACAATGACTAGTGTGCATTGTAGTCGGTTTTAAACAATCTTACATGCCCGACTAACAGTGAATCACGTGACTCCTTGAGAATCTTGGCTTTAAACTTGGAGTTTTTATTTAGATCAATTCTTCCCTTGTACCATATAATATTGTTCTTCCATTCAAACTTTGAATTATGAGGAAGTTTATTGATTATATCACTTGTTTCTAGATCTTTTTCATATTCAACTCGAATCTCATTAAGCCATTCAGGAACAAGGACTGAACTGCACATAATGATGTTTCTTCGTCCTTTGTGGATAGAGCATTTGCTAGTACATTGTCCCTTCCCCTTTTATGTAATATCTCATGTCAAAAGTACCAATTTTTTCAATCCACTTTTGTTGTTCTTAAGAGAGCGTTTTTTATTGGAGGGGATACTGGAGACTGTTATGGTATGTTCATATTTCCCAAAATATATTACCTCCACTTGGCTAGTGTGTGAATAATTGCGAGCATTTCTTTGTTGTATGTAGATTTAAGACATTCTCGCTTATTTAGTTTCCTGCTTTCGAAATTTGTTGGATGACCATCTTGTATTAATATTGTTCTTATACCAAAACCTAAAGCATCACACTCAATTACAAAAGGTTTTGAGAAATCTGGAGTTTCCAATACAGGGGAATTAGACATAACTTCCTTCAAGCCTTCAAAACACTTTTATGCTTCATCATACCATCGAAATGAGTTCTTCTTTAAAAGGTTTGTTAGGGGTGTGGTTATATGGGCATAGTTTTTAATTAATCTTCGGTAATACCTGGTCAATCCTAAAAATCCTCTTATCTTGGAGATATTAACTGGTTTGGGCCATTCCTTTATGGCCTTGATCTTATTAGGATCTACTTTTACTCCTTCCTTGGATATTATATGTCTGAGATATTCTACTTCATCCTTCCCAAAAGTTCATTTGGACTTCTTGGCATAGAACTGATGTTTTTCTAATGCAATAATAACTTGCTCCAAATGTTGTGCGTGCTTCCATGTTTTACTATAAATTAAAATGTCATCAAAGAACACTAACACAAACTTCCTTATATATGGACAGAATAGCTCGTTCATCGTAGCTTGGAATGTTGTTGGTGCATTGGTTAATCCAAAAGGCATTACTTTAAACTCGCAATGACCTTTACGTGTTCGAAACGTTTTTTTCACTACGTCTTCCAACCTTATCCTGGTTTGGTAATAGCCTGACCTTAAGTCCAATTTTGAGATGTATTTAGCTCCATGTAGTTCATCCAACATTTCATCGATAAAGGGGATTGGGAATTTTCTTTTAATTGTTATTTTGTTTAGTCCTCAATAGTCGATGCATGATCTGAATGATCCATCATTCTTTCAAACTAATACAACTAGAGCAACATACGACCTTCTACTTTTTGTGATGATGCCACACTTCAAAATATCTTGGATTAGTCTCTCAATTTAAGTTTTTTTATGATGTGGATATCGATATGGTTTGATGTTGATGGGATTAGATCTTGCTTTGACTTCTATTGTATGCTCGATTTCTCTTCTAGGACACATCTTCATTGGAAGATCTTGGAATACTTTATCATGCTTTTGAATTAGCTCCTGGATTTCTAGTGTTCTCCATTGATCAAACTTAAAGTTAAAATTTCTAATTGATGACATTGTGCTACATAAGTTGGTGCTCCCTTCTGAATCATTTTCATAATTTGGGATGACGATATAACTTGATTCTCAGGTGGCTAGAATCCATATAACTTGTACTTCTTCACCTCCCATTTAAATCTTATAAATTGATTTTGATGGTTGGCAGAATCAGTGCCTAGGGTTTGTTAGCATTGGATACCTAAAACCACATCCAATCCTCTTAATGGCACAGTGTAGAACGGAGATTCTATATTATAGTCTTGAATCTGCAATTTGATTGTTAAAATTTGGCAACTCAGGGATGAATTTCTCCTAGAAGAAATCATATATTTTGGTTATGCTTGAACCACCTATAATAAAATTTCATTTCTAAAAATTCTAATATGAGTTTTCAAAAATAGTAATTCACATCTCAATTTGGAATTGACTTTCCAAAATTCAAAAGTCATGTCTAAATGATCAAGGATGATCTTGACATATGGAATCCACTTTAAAATCAAACAATCACGATTATGCAAGTCGAGAATTAATATTTTTATCCTTATTATTATTATTATACTACTATTATTTATAAAATAGTCTAAGGTCATTCACCTTTAATGGATTAATAAAAATGAATTCTCTCATGAAATAAGTAAATTAAATTGAGAATCTCTTACTTGGAAAATTGAACCTCTATCTTGGAATAAAATAGTAACTCGACACTTAAGAGAATGTGACTCTCCCTCATTATTTCAATGTATGGAAAAAGTGTAACTCCTCATTAAATTCACTTGTAACTCCTCGTTCAATTCGATTTGTAACTCTCACCAAATATTCTCGCATATCTAAGTGTAAATCTCTCACTCCCAAATTCAAATTAAAACTCCTCAAGACAAGTGTATCTCTCTCTCTATTCTTGAGATGAGTTACACTTCTCCAAAAGTAACTCCTCTCTCATGGAATTAAATTTTCCTATTATTGACTCAAGAAATGAATTCATTTTTGTAACTTCTCTCTTTTCTCATCTATTTAAGCAAGAGCAAGTGAGAGTTGAGTGTAACATGTTCATTGTGAAGGAGAGTTATATTTGAGTGTGTGCAAGAGAAGTGTGAGAGAAAGTGAAGAGAAAGCGAAAGGGAAGAGTTGGATCAAGTGTGTAGGACAAGATCTAATCAAGAAAATGAGAAAATCTTCAAGCAAAGCGCAAGAACACTTGAGTTGCAAGTTGATCAAACATTGGTGACTTCTCTCTCTCTCTCTCTCTCTCTCTCTCTCTCTCTCTCTATTTGTACTCTATTGAACAATTGAAGAAATCTAATAGAAGAAGAATCATTTGGGTTTTCTCTTTATGGGGTTTTCACTGGTCATTGGACCTAACTCTCAATATCTCATATTTGTGCTTGGATGTATTCATATGATCCTTAAGTTTATGTTCTATCTACAATTGCTGATCTGAAAAGTTGTGAAGAAGAAATATGCATTCTGCATATTTGTAACAGCATAGTACATTCAATTTTTCTGCAAAGTGCATTAAGTTTTTTTCAAAGTACATTCAACTTTCTGCAAAGTATATTCAATTTTCTGCAAAGTACATTCAACTCTGCAGAGTAAATTCAATTTTCTGCAAAGTACATTAAGCTTTATGCAAGGTACATTCAGTTCCATTCAGTTTTCTGCAAAGTACATTCAGTTTTGTGCATTGAACTTTCAAGTTTCTATAAATAATTTTTAAATTTCTACATAGAACTTTTAGATTTTAACATGGTATCAGAGCCTTGGTGAAAACAAGTCCAAGGAGATTAGAGATCACCTGAAGATACCCCACTTGCTGCCAATTTTTTTTTATTAAGATGACTTTGTCCTACTTCGAGATAGAGAAGAAGTTGAATGATGCTTCAAACTTTGGTCCATGGAAAGCAAAGGTAGATATCAGTCTTGAAGAACACGAAGTTCTAGAGTATGTTGAAGACAAAATAGCTCATCCACCAGAGAATACAAGTGTTGTTGTCAAATCCAAATATAAAAAGGGTCAAATCAAATCTAGAAAAAATATCCTTGATTCTCTTAATGATCATCTCATTACTTACTTTTATAGTTTGAAGAAAGTTAAAGAAATGTATGACAAACTAATTGGCATGTTTGCAATTAGTAACTTGAACCGGATTATTTCTTTGAAGAATCAGTTGAATGACATCAAGATGAATAGAGGAGAGACGGTTCAAGCATACTTCCTCAGAATAATTAGAATCAGGAATCAACTGTCAACAGTTACTGAAGTTGTACCCGACAAAGAAATGGTGTTGATTGTGCTTGGAAGCATTTCTCTGGTTTGGGAGACTTTTATCACCACTGTTATCACCAAACTGAGACTAATTGTGCTGCTCAACAGTCAACTCAGTGTAACTATTTCAAACCACTGGGGTTGGGAGTTAGCCCTTCCAACCAGAGAGGACTCTCTCAAGAAAACGTAAGATATTCGATAAACATGCTTAAAAATGAAGATGACTAACTCTTAAATGTCTTTTAGATGATTTTTTTTATAGGTGAGGTGAAAGATCAGTGAGGGCTACCATTGGGCATGGAGTCAGTATGAAAATTCAATTGCATAAAGTATCATTCATGGAAGTTGAGGCACATGAGTTCTTATAAAACAATTCTGACAGCAAACAAGATACATAAAGAAAGTTGGAATATAATAATTTATGAATTCCAAGTAATTATGTATGATAAATTTGAGATAACATTCAAAAGATAAAGGACACAAATACATAAGAACTCAAACATAATCTCAGGTCTGAACAAAATTCTTCTGCAACTGTATATTAACTGAGTAGAACAAAATTGCAATAGTAGCTTTTGGTCATTACATCCATCAACCCTTATCTAATTCTCAAAACCTCCCATTTATAGAGTGAGGACTCATAAAAATGGTTTTCCACATGAGCTAGCTTCGAACTCCTACCTAAGAGACCTATTTCAAATAGGATTAAATCAATTGAAGACTTTTTAGGTTTCTGTTTGGCAGAGTTTGAATACAAAAAAGACTCTTCTTTCATAAAATAGCTCAACACATCCCTTTAATAACCCTTATTTAATGCAACCAACTAATTTTTTGAGTGTACAGGACTTCTGATGTGTCATTATGTCACGTGGATGTTGAGCTGGACCTCTTCCAAGTCAAATTTCAAAATGTTTACACAAATCTGGTTAGTGAAAATTCTAAAAAATAGGCCTCAAAGATGAGTGCATAATTTCCAAACCCTATGGATGCGATATTTTATAAGCCAGTTTTAATAAGTTAAGTAAACCGTCCAGAATTTGTTCGATATGATGGCCTTCACATGAGAGTTATAGATCCAACAAAATTCACATTCAAACATGCATGTGGTTTAATATTTTAATTGGAGGCGATAGAATTATAGCAAAGATTTAATGTGGTTTGGGGTTTGTCATTAAATCAAAGTAAAGAGGAAATTGCAATAATTGTCTTAAGTTGTGATTCCGCCAATTTGAAAAGGTTGTGAATTAAGTTTAATGCATTTTGAGTTTCGAAGCTGATGATCGATACTCCAAAGAAAAATCAAGAAGAAGTTCCACCTAAACTCGAAGAAACAGTTTCGAAATTTGAAAGCTTATCATTAACGCCTAAACCCAGACCACCACTTCGAATTTTTGAATTCTTTAAGAATGGAGTCGCAAAGGTAGAAGTACAACCTTGAATATTTCTGATCTCCTGCTACCTTCAAGAGTTCAGTTGCTTCGATTGAACACAATTTTCCAGGGAAATGCAGCTTCAAGCTCCCGATACACGCACAAATTAAGACAAATTGGGTTTCTCAACAGTCAATTAAGTGTAACTATTTCAAACCACTTGGGTTGGAAGTTAGCTCTTCCAACCAGAGAGGGTTCTCTCAGGAAAAGGTAATATATTCAATAAACAGGCTTTAAAATGAAGATGGATAACTCTTAAATTTATTTTATATGATTTTTTTTTGCAAGTGAGGTGAAAGATGAGTGAGGGCTACCATTGGGCATGGAGTCAGTATGAAAACTCAATTGCATAAAGTATCTTTCATGGAAGCTGAGGCACATGAACTCTTATAAAACAATGTTGACGACAAACAAGATACATAAAGGAAGTTGGAGCATAATAATTTATGAATTCCAAGTAATTATGTATGAGAAAGCTTAGATAACATTCAAGAGATAAAGGACACAAATACATAATAACTCAAACAGAATCTTAGGTCTGAACAAAAGTATTCTGCAACTATATATTAATTGAGTAGAAAAATATTACAATAGTAGTTTTTGGTCATTACATCCATCAACCCTTATATAATTCTCAAAACCTCTCATTTATAGAGTGAGTACTGATAAAAATGGTTTTCCACATGAGCTAGCTTCGAATTCCTACCTAAGTGACCTATTTCAAATAGGATTACATCACTTGGAGACTTTCTAGGGACATTTTATGTTTCACAAAGTTTGAATACAAAAAATAACTCTTCTTTCATTAAATAGGTCAAAAAATCACTTTAATAACCCTTATCAAATGAAACCAACTATTTTTTTGAGTGTATTTGACTTCTGATGTGTCATTATGCCACGTGGATGCTGAGCTGGACCTCTTCCAAATCGAATTTTAAATGTTTTACACAAATCTGGTTAGTGAAAATTCTGAAAAATAGGCCTCAAATATGAGTGCATAATTTCCAAACCTTGATGGCTTTGTAAACACTGAGGGAGGTTTTTGTATATGGGCTTATGCTAAAGAGAAAACTCCTTGGGATTTCCAAAAGTTATTTTAATTTGGTCATAAATTGAACTTGAATTTGACTACTAAAACAATCATGGACAAGAAATTTCGTAGCGTCAATTTCGTGGCAAACTCCAAAATCCAACTTTTGCATACCTTTTACCTTTCTAACTATTGGAAGGTATTCATTGGGTATAATAAGGTAAAAATGTGCCTTTATTTACACCTGACATGATATTTTTTGGAAGTTTTGCTTCAAAACATTCTACAGCGAGTTCGTAGCAAAAACTCAGCTTCAAGCCTGGAGCTCGCTACGAACTTACCTAACTTCACCAGATTTTGCAATTTTTTCTATTTAACTCCAAAAACATGGTTGAAAATCTTTAAATGACTTGATATGGTATTCTACGACAAAAATTATCCAAAAAATGTGTGTCTTACCATCTTTCAAGGGGCAGCAGGGTCATCCTCCATCACAATCATCTTTAGACCTTTTTTCTTCAATTCATATTGTACCATCTCTATCGAACCAAACTGACATGCTGAGGTTTTGGCCAGCTGATACACTAGATTTAAGACCTTTTAAACCTTAGTTGAGATGTTTAGTTTTCCAATTTTGTGAGGTGGCATCATGATGAGTTGTTTAGCCATGTCAGCCATGTGGAGTAGATGTTGAGTTGTCTTCATCAACAGATGTCCCAATGACACTTCACAATATTTTTTTATGACTCATCTCCTTCCTAAAATGTATTAAATGCCTCAAAAATACCACAACTTTAGCACGTTGGAAAAGCAGAGTTTTTAGGCAAGTTCGTAGCGAATTCTGACTATTTTACATTGATTTTCGCTACAAATATTGGTAAAAGTGTCAAATTCACTCTAATGACCAGATTTTATCATACATGAGATATTTTTGGATTTTTCTTTGACATTGACCCCTATCACATGAATGATGACCTTCAAGACCCCTCACATACGTGAAACTATTTTTTAAAATTACAATTTAAAAGATCATATTCAACCCTAACTTAACCTAATTGACTCGTGACTCAAAACAAACCTAATGGTTATCTTGGATAACAAACACCATCAGCAACATGAACACTATTCCAACATTTGATGAGCTCTTGGGAAAGTGTATCCAAGAGGAGGCTAAAATGATCTCCAGAGAGAATTTCACATCATGAAGAAGGAGAACCTACTACATTTTTAGACTATGACAAAAAAAATCTAATTATAGAAAATACTCTTCTGAAAAACAAAGAAAATGGCATCCTAAGAAAACAAAAAAAATACAAAATATAGAAATAATGCAGCGGAAACTCAATTAGAATATTTTCTTGTTTCCTCTCTTTCCAATTCTTCTGCAAATTCATTTGATAGTTGGTTAGTTTATAGTGGTGCTTCCAAACATTTTATTGATTACATAGAAGCACTCTCTAATCTAGTTAAGAGTGATACTAATTTAAATATTATCCTTGGAGATAATTCTACTCACCAAGTTAAAGGTTATGGTTCAGTTTCATTTCAATTAGATGATGGAAAATCTAATTTTCTACAAGAAGTTTTGTATGTATCTCGTTTGAAAAAGAATCTTGTATCCATATATACTCTAGAAGATAAAGGAATGAAAATTGCTTTTATTAATGGAAAAGTTCTAACTTGGCCTTTGAACTCAAGTATGATAGAAGCCTTCACTCTTGGATCAAGATGTGAAGGGATTTAAAAATTCAATGGTAAACCAATTCATGCATTGGTCAATGATACCGATCTTCAGTGTGAGCTATGGCACAAAATATTTCCTTACCTACACTACAAAGCCTTACCTCATGTAAGGAAGATGGTTTCTGGAATGCTTGAGATCAGAATGGATCGTGAAGGGGTTTTCCCGGGATGTGCAAGTGGAAAGCATATAAAGGGACCATTCCCTTCAAGCAGAACAAAAATTAGTCAGGTAATTCAGCTCATACATTCTGATTTATGTGGACCTATGCATGTTACTTCTCTCAATGGCTACTTGTATTTCATGATTTTTGTTGATGATTTTTCTCGCAAGACATGGACATTATTTTTGAAAAATAAAGGGGAAGCATTTCATATGTTCATAAATTTCAATGCTTTAATTGAAAATCAAACAGGATGTTTTTCTCTTCGTTAATATGTAATTATCGGCGAACCGAAGAAGGGGTATTGATTTGAGATCAACATATTTGTGCATGGATTCCAAAGTTGCCTATTTTAAAAATTCAAGTTACTATTTTCTTGATTAGGCATGGAAGATGTCTTTGGAGATTCAGGGTTCGGATGTGACACTGATGCGTTTGATGTATCTACGGAGTCTGGGCGCTGAGTGGCTTCATTATTCTGGAGTATTTGATCGGGTGTAACCTTCAACTTTTCAAAAATACAGGTCAACATCTGCATTGCTTGATCATGATTTAGACTCACCTTATTTGAAAGGATTGTACGATCTTTTTCAAATTTGTTATGGCTCTACTTGAGCTAACTTTCTATTCTCTGTTGTATCCTGAAGCTCCTCGATTTTTTCGCCATGTCTCGTCACCTTAGTCTCAAGATCTATCAACCTTTTATTAAATCAGTCATAGACATTGATGAAGACATCGAGCGGGTCTGAGGTGGCATATACTTATCCAGCTTAGCCCCATTTTTTTTTAATAATGAATTTAATTATATACTATAATATAATTAATTAATTTTATAATATATAGTGTAATTATATAGTATAGTTACATGAATCCAAAGGTTGTGTCATTGACCAGCGAAGAGAAAGACGGCATGGTTTCCGCGTGGAGTATAGACAGATGGCTTGAATGAAGACCAAACGTGGTGGAATCCCGACTGGACAGGCAACTTGAACGAAGACGAGGATGACGGCGAGGGACAAATCGAGGACGATGGCTTGAACAAAGACCAACAAGGAGGTGACGCGATGGAATCTGACTGGACCGGTGGCTTGAACGAAGATGAAGGCAGCGGCAAGGGACAGGTCAAGGACGACGGAAAAGGGCAGGTCAAGTGTGATGGTGACAGATTGGAAGAACAGCGGACGGGGGGTCAACAACGGAAACGATACGGACGATGACCGAAGGTAACCATAATGTAGTGTAAGTGTCAGAATTTTGCACTAGACGATTGAGGAGAATCAGAGATTGTATGCAGCAAGAAGTCATCAATCGAACGTGCTCTGATACCAAATGGAGCAACAATACTCAGAAAATGACATATATTTTTATTAATGAAATGAATGATGCTACAATTGTGGAAGGCCTCGGGCTTAAATAATTCCTCGAGTGCCTCTTTGTGAATGGGCGTGATCTTTGATAATTCCCTTTGCCTAATTAAACTAATAATTACATAAATACTTAATTTTACATAACAATTTCCTACGTTGATTCCTTCACATCTTGGCTTCCAAGGTTGAGATACCTGAAAAGGCCCCAATCCAAGATACCCTTCAAATGTTTTGAAACAACACTTCATAAATTTTTTTCTTTGCTAGAATAGTGGTCGCAAACAATTCATATGTCACATGGGATTCTAAATAGAATTCTTCACTAGTTTAGATACAATTGATCTGTGAGTTTAAGAGACAAATTCACCGCAGTTTTTGTTAGTGAGATACACCTATGAATAAGAATTGCAACCAATACACAATTCAACAACTCTCAATGATACATCATCGCAAGACAACAACCAAAGAAATTCAAATATTTCCAAAAGATATGCCACAAAAGTTCAATCTACCCTTAACGAAACCGAGAAGAAATCCAAAAAAAAGAATAGAAGAATAAACAAATCCCCACCAGAAGATCGACTTTTCAAATTATTTGTTAGGTCATGTGTTGGACATTGGATAAACCAGCATTCCCCGTGTGTTTCGAGACATTGACTAACTGCCTCTCATGGATCCTTATCTCTGGCGAAGCGATCGTTGACTAAAACCTACGGGTTTTGGTCTAACGGCAATCATGATTCCCAACAAGTGGTATAAGATTGTAGGTCACGAGTTTGATACACACTTGGCTCACGTTGGGGGGGATATTGTTGGACATTGGATAAACCAACACTCCATGTGTGTTTCGCGACATGGACTAACCACCTCTCATGGACCCTTATCTCTAGCGATGCGATCGTTGACTAAAACCTGCAGGTTTTGGTCTAATGGCAATCATGATTCCCAACACCATGATAGATCATACCCTTCCTATACAAAACGAAACTTAATCTAGAACGTTCTCAATATTCGAACTCCTCCACAGATGTTCAAAAGCCACAAAAATCTCAGAAATTTCTTTTGATCGTACATTAAAATCATAAATATTGAGAGGGAGATAAAAGCACTTATATATTTTTGAGGAAATCATTTTTAGGATAATCGACTTCCATTTTAGGAGGAAGAAAAATATTTATTTTGAATTTTGAATATTTGGAGCCAAACGTTTGGTATCAGAACCCTTATTGGTATTTAATTTAAATTTAAATTTGGAAACCCTCCATGAAATATTTTAGCCATTAATTTTTTATGAAGAACCTACTTCCTTGATTTGAATAATATGTTGACCAATTATAAGGTGCCACATCATCTCCCTTGTGGGGTTTTTTCCCACGAAGTGGGTCCTTCATCTTCAAATAGACATAACTCCAAAACTGTGAGGCTTCTCGTGGCGTGAAACATATCACTAGAATTAGTTCGACGAGGAGAGTCCAATGATGAGGATATTAAAGGTAAATTCAATGATATGCTTCTTCAAAAACCTCTAACAAGTGCGGGGTATGGCCATCATCTAGGGAATCTAAACCCTAGGGCTAGGGTTTCCAACCATCCTTCCATTGGAGATTCCAACTCAATGCAATCCAAAAAAATATTAAAAGTACTCATTAATGTTCATTGGGATCAACAACAACACCATTCAACATTGTCAAAGATGTTTTCCTCCTCTCATCTCTTTACATAATGAAAATAGTTACATGGAATATACATGGGGTTAATAGTGTTGAAAATGTAACTAGTGTTGGTCTTCATAATGAAAGAAAAATTATTATTAAATTTATTTTTTTATTATTCTTTTCATGTTCAAGCATGTTCTTCATGCTTTAGAAGTCAAAAATAGTTGAAGACATTTGCAATTGATTCATGTCACAATTGACATTTTGTAAGAAAACAAAGACAATTTTATGTTTGTCTAAAAGAGTAAAAAGGGTTCAAGTCAACCCTCTCAATCAAGCCGACCTATGGGACTATTGGACACCTCTTGGACAACTATTTAAAGACACCTAGTCGAGCTCTTTTGGAAGACAAGACACTACACAATAAGTAATTTGTTCGCTGCAATAGAAGAAAGATAAATAGGTTGAGATCAAGGAGAACAAAATTTGAGAAACAAAAAGAAGGAAGATTGAATTCTATACTATACCTCCCACACGTGCGAGTAATCTGAAATTTTGTGACAGGGTTGAGGATTTACAACAGAACCAAATATTTTTTGATGTATTGTGAGAGGGCCAAGGGTTTGCAACAAAACCGAAGATTTATGAAGTAGTGTTACAGGAGTTGAAGTTTGCAACAAGACCGAAACTTGAAATTGCTTGATATCTATAATAGAGCCAAGGTTTCTTGACCTCTACAACTAGGCTGAAATTTTGAATTGTCTACATTTGACTACTACTAACTTTGACTTGGAGAGTATGGTTGACTTGGAAACTTTGCGAGAGTATTTGTTGAGAAATCAATGCAAGTAAATTAGGGTTTGATTCATCTTTCTTGATAATTACTTGTGAATTATGTTGGCTTCTTATACATCTTTATTAGATTATATTTCATCAAACAATTACCAATTTATGTGTATGAAGATCACAAAAACACAAGACACAAGATGTAGGCACTATGTCATGGGAAAACCTCGAGTCTAGGGGAAAACCCAGTCAAAATTATCTTCCTTCAATATTTTTCTTTGAGACTCTTCACCCTAGACATAGACTAAACCTTTCCTCCACACCAAGTCAGTGTTTCCAAATCGTCGACCCAATAGCAACAACAACTTGTCCCCAACAACTTCGACTATGCAGCAGCTACGACATCAAGCAACAGAAACAACACAAAAAGAATTTGATCTCCCAAACTAGGGCACGAAATGGAGAGAGAGTAGCACCAAAACTTCGATTTTCTCCTTCTCTCACTTTGACCCAACTCGCACTTATTTTGGCTTCCTTGACCCACTTTGCACTTTTTCCAGCTTCGAGAGAGATATCAAACTAGCTTGAGATAATATGCTCCAAACAAATTCGATCGCCTTCCTTTTATAGGCTTCAAGTGAGGTCGAATTGGTCCCCTTTAGGACGACTTGATCTCCTTTAGGCCGACTTGGTGTGGAGGTGACATATTTCACATTTGACTCAATAATAAATATTTTTACATGATTCGAAAGCCCAAGAAGGGTCTCTTTAAATATACAATGACTCTAATAAATCAATATTAATCCCCGAATTCCACGATGGGGACTTTGACTAATATAAATATGACCCAAGCATGAAACCCATGCTTTCATAATTCATTGTTAGAATAATAATAAAAAAATATTTATTCTTTTGACAAGTACATTACATAATGACTTCAATACATTTTATGAAGACCGAACCTAGTTACATTCTTCAACAGTCTTTAGTCTTGGGTTGGATATCTCCTTTTGACTTGATTCAATAAGAAGAGGATTGTTGGGTTTTCCCCCTTGTGGGGTTTTTCCCTGGCTTGAAAGCCTAAATTTTCATCTCTTGCTTCTTTGTGATCTTGGTAGAATAGTGTTGTGTAGTTTCTTGATGAAGAAGGAATAATAAATAACAAAAGAAGAATATTAACACTTACAAGTAATTACCAACTAAGAAAATCAATCATCATATACATTGCTTTTGATTTTCTAACATGGTATCAAAGTTAAGGTGAAGAGGAGACACTCTTACAAGGCAGAGACAAGAAGATCATTGTTGTAGCAACTCGCTAAGATCATGATTGTAGCAGCCATAACTGAAGGTATATTTTGGTAGCATCTCACTTGCAAGTCAATATGTCTAATCCAATGGCATGTATGTGCAAGGAAAGCAATAAATTGAAGGAGCATCCAACTTTAAAGCTTGGAAAAAGAGAATCGACCTAGTTCTTAGAGAAAGTGATGTCATGAAATTCATTCAAGGGAAAGTTCCAGTACCAAATGAGAAGGATGCTCAAGAGATGGAAAAATATGAAAAAGGGGAAAATAATTCTCAAAGAGTTCTCTTTGAATCCATCAAAGGCAACCTTATCATTTTTGTATCAGAATTATATACATCTAAAAAAATTATTATAGCTTGGTGAAATTATACTTTGTTAGTACAATAGGTGGCATCATAGCCTTAAGAACTCAAATATATCAATAAAGAATGACAAAAGAAGACATTATAGCTTCTTATTTCATGAAGCTATCAAAAATTAAAGATCGAGTTGAAGAAGCTGGTGAGAAAATATCTGAATCAAAATTAATTATAGTGGCAATCAATGTCTTACCTAAAGAGTGGGATGGTTTTGCAAGTAACATTTGTGCCAGAAAATAAGCTCTGTCATTTGAAGAATTATGGGCTCAATGAACAATAGAAGAATCCAGAATAAAGGTTATAAGTGATATTCAACCTGTCAATGAAGCCTCTCAAGCCTATGCAACTAAATCAAAGAACAATTTTGATAAGAAGAAGAGAAACAAAAATAGAGACATATCCAATGTCTAGTGCTTTGGTTGTCTTGAATATGGACACTACAAGACAAATTGTCCTAAGAACTCTAAAAACAACAAACGAAAGGAAAGATCATAAGCATTAACAATTAAAGATGAAGAAGCTCCGAAGAAGCAGAAGGAAGATATCAAAGACCTCTACTATTGAAAGATCATAAGAAAAATGACTGGTGTAGCATGCACCAAGATCGTAATATGACTAGAAATAGTCTAGCATATGTAGATAGAAATTTTTTCAGGAGGACATGTTTAGTAGGATAGCTTAGATTTCAAACATCAAAAACGCATTTCTTCGCAAGCTCATATTAGCAACAAGGTAGCAGTTGACTTCAGGAGATGATCTAGAAAGGAGGTAGAGGACGGTTTGGTTCTATTTTTTATCTCATGTTCTGGTACAATTCAAGGGAAGGGAAGTTGGTTGAGAGTCTAATCAGTATTTTGTGTTCAAGGAAGAAATTTTGTGCATCCAAGTTGTGGAGAATATTTGTGATAAGGGTTCAAACTTTTTTTGCATCCAATTTGTGTTAGGGTCAAGTTTTCCTCCTCTATTCAAAAGGGTCGAGACTCCCTTGAAATATTGTAGATGAAGTAGTGAGGATGTAATGCTAGTTGAATAACGGCCGAGCTCATTTCAAATAGAGCAAAGGAGATTAGGGTGACCTTATGACGAGTATTGGGAGGTGATATGATGGTGATGTAAGGGTTGAACTCCATGAAGTGATGCATTAGTATGAAGGGCAATCCAAACCATCTTAAAACTGTATTTATCTTGCACAAGACTGAGTTTCTTATAGGTTGTGCAGAGGTTGCAAGGACGTATGATAGTCTTTAAGGAGGAGAATTGTTGGGTCGATGTAGAGTAAGGGAGTTTTAGCATAACCATAAGTAGAAGGGTATTTTAGTGCCCTTAGAACTATCAATTTGAATTAGGAAATGGACAACTAAGAGGGTTGTCAATGATGCCCTAGTTTTGTGTGTGCGAGTGGGCATATCACTGATAAGAGGACTAATATTGAAGACCCTAAGACCAGAGATAGAGATGCAGTATCATCTATGATAGAGGGAAGAGTTATTTATGATGATAGAGTCTGATTGAAGAACTGTAGTTTGGAAAGGATGGCGAAATTTTGTTCAAGATTTATTGAACGATGTATTGGCTATCCTTGTACTGTGATGATAAATCAGTTGAAGGATTGTGTGATGGACTATCTTCAAGGCGGGAAGCAGTGCAAGAAGTAGTGTTAAACACAATGCAGGGTCATGGACTGTTAGGAGGAAGATTTGGAGCCCTAGTTCAAAAGTTGCAGTTGAGAAAACTTAGTGATAAGAGGGCTAGTCGAGGAAGCTACAACGGATCTCCATGAAATAACAAGTAGTTGATGTAAGGGAAGTATGTGTACTTCCGACACAAGTTGAGGCTTGTTGATGCACTCTCCATGTTTGAGAGGGAGTGAGCATGGATTTCTCTTCTCAGGTTGAGAGGGAGTTACGACAAATGGTTCTCCTCGTGTCATGTACTGTGATAGATTAGGATTGATATCCTAAGTCAAGTACATGGACATGGATAAGGAGAATGGTGGATTGGATAAGCATCTTGGATAAATATTCTTGATTCATGTATTATGATGGATTAGGATAGAGATCCTAATTCAAGTACATAGACTTGGATAAAGAATGGTTCGGTGGACAGAAATTTCCTTGAGGAAAACGGTCTGATGGAGGAAATACTCCCAGTATCCTAGGTGGAGTATGTACCTCAGAGAGGCGGTGTGGTGTCCCATGGAATGCCTCCCAACATTGTGCTTTGTTCCTATGGAAAGATAGAGTGTACCTGTCAAGGACTTGGTAATGAGACAATGTTGGCTAAGATGATACTATCATCTTTGATGCTTATCAATTTGGATCCCTTCTTATGTGAATATTTAAACTTGAGATAGGCCTATTGGGTTATTATGAATACCTCCCTAGTTAAGAGGGAGTGTTGAAAATATAACTAGTGTCGATCTTCACAATGAAATAAAAAATATTATTGAATTTTTTTATTATTATTATTCTATTCTTGTTCAAGCATGTTCTTCATGCCTTAGAAGTAAAAAAGAGTCAAAGAAATTTGTAATTGATTCATGTCAGATTCCTCTCTAGTGGGAGAGGTTTGGCCCTGGTTGATCCCCTACATTTTGTGTCTCATGTCTCTTTATTGTTTATGCATTGGTAGTTGTTTGATGAAGAAGAACACTATAAATCTAAGTAAAGAGAAAATCATAATCTAAAGAAGTAAAAAGCATTCACAAGCAGCTATCATAAGAAGAGAAATCACCTAATTGCTATGCCCTAGATTTCTCAACATTGTCCCTCGCATTAATGGGGCTATAGCATTAGATTGATTGATCGACGTGATTCAACTAGATGGTTGTACAAGTGTTGCTATATGGTTGCAGATAAACAACAATGGTTACAAATCGATGCAGTGGTGAATTTAACCTGGTGGTACAACATATATTTTTTTAACATGTGTACATACAGATGGTTCAGATGTACGAGACAACTGGAGGCTAGGGTTTTGATTAGCGATGGTAGTGGTAGCAAGGCAGCTATGGCGACTTGTCGAGTGGAGGTTGTGGTAGTGACTGCAAGTGGTGGCAATTTGAGAAGAGGGTGGAAATTGGAGGCAAGACAACATTGAATAGCGGTGACAGAAAGGCACAAAAGGGGACAAGCAATGGTAGCTAACACATTCTTGGCAACTAGTCGTTTTTAGGGCATCTAATCAGTGATGGCTAGTGGCTAAGTGTGCTTCTATTTTTTATTATTAGTCACTGTGTTTTTAATTACTTATATATATAGCTTAATTTTTTTAATTTCACATTTTCTTGTTTGTAACAATTTTTTTTAAATAATATAGTTTTCATATATATATATATATATTCCATGCTAATGCCCAAAGGCCAAACCTACTCTCTTTTTGTATAATGGCCAAAGGCCTAATAGTAGAATGGAAAACCTCCAAAAAAATGTGGCTAAAAGCCTCAATCACAACAACAACGAACTAAGTGTAGATATTCAAAGGTCGGATCGAGCTAGCTAATGCCCGGGATTAGAGAATGATACTCTAATACATATATAACGAACAAGGTTCATATGTGCACGACTATTCATAATATTTGGAATATGGAAACATCCATGATAGGGCAAGTAATATTTATATATAAGAATGTTGAATGTTCAAGTGATGTGATATGTTGTGGTTACAAATGAGGGCCCCATTTATATACCTACACGTGTGCCCTTTCATAAGGTGTCATGTATTTTGAGACATGCCCTTTTATAACTAATTAGACATTGTTAACTATTACTTATGTTATTTTATATGTAATTATGTTCATAACAGTTTGTTATGAAGCAAGTCAACAAATTGCCTTGCGAATAAATCATATTTTTGTGTTTTGTAGGTTTGTGGTGTTGTGTTGGAAGACAAATCTATAGTAAACCAAGAGCAAGAGTTTCACAAGACTTTGCTATGTTTTAGCAATGTTGAATGGAAGCTTAGTGAATGCCATGGTTGATAGTGGGGCAACCCACAATATCATACAGGAAGATGTTGCAAGAGGGCTTGGCTTGCAGATTGAGCTAAAATAGATCTTTGAAAGCATTGAACTACAAGAGTGGAAAAGGTGGTTGGTGAAACCAACGGAGTTACGTTGAAGTTTGGAGATTGGAGTGGAATTGTAAGTTTCACCATTGTGCCTATGGATGAATTTAAGAAATTTTTAGGGAAAGAATGTTTATGGAAGCAAAGAAAACATCTATGCCTCTAATTATTGGGTCATCTTTCCAGTCCAAGATCCATTTGTCATTCCTGCAATATAAGGAAGCAACATAAAGTTGTCAGCAAGATGAATTCCTTGAGCAGGTTTCAATAGCAAATCTGAGGAGTTGAACAACCTTGCATTGGAGAACTTGGAGGAACTAGACTTAATGGATAGCCTATCAGTGAGACTTCAGGTGGAATTCTTGTACAACCTTCGATGTACAATAATTTAGTAAAGACATTGAAGCAAACACTCACTAGGCTTGAAGGCATGATGGACTACACAATTATAACAATGGCTAAAGTTTGTATGCTCGCTTAAATAAGATGGTAGTTCGGATTCAAAGCGCATAGATGGAAATAGTGGAAGATTCGGCCAAGGAAACCAATGAAGCATGGACCTACATGAGTTAAAGTTCACCACAAACCAAGATGATGAGTATGATGAGAAGTGACCTTGGTATGTGAGGACCAAGAGGTTGAACCCTCCTTAGGTGCACTTAGGCAAGATGGTTGGCAAAATAACCTAGAAATTGAAAGATTGTTGGAAGAGGATGATGGAAGAATTGGTTTGAATGTGCCTATTTTGATGTACAAATATTGGCAACCGCCTTGGAAACAACTTGCCATTTTCTTTTGATTACCCATGGCAAGGAGGCTCACTACCCAAGATTAAGTAGTGGAGCTAAGTGCACCTATAAAAAGGTGCCTTAAAAAATCCTATTTAGAAATTACTTGATAGTTTGAGTCAAGGATGGAGATCTTTTTCTGTGATCACAAGAGTTATACAAAATCGCTGAAACATGGAAGGCAAACAATGTTTGGGCATGGGGAAGTGTATTCTCAAGGATTTGACATAATAGTTGAATTAACTACTGAACCAGTTCAAAACTTGAGGGAATCCAATGTAGAGAAGCATGACAAAGTCGATTGAAGTATTAATGCAATCTAGGTTTGGACAATGCAACCGTTGGACATTTTGCCAACCCTCTTAGTGGAAGCTGAATTGCGATTGCAATATAGGTCAACAACAATGACAAAGACGTCCAAGAGCCATTGCTAGTAGAATTTGGGCAAAGGCACTTTGTTCAAAGGAAGAATTTAGCAATGAACAAGTGCATCACAATTCTGGTCACAATAGTGTGGAGTAGCTAAAGAAGTCAATTATGAACAAATGCATGGGATTGTGCAATAGAGTTGGAGGAAAATGGGTTCTCAAGGATGTTGTTGAAGACTATACTAGTGTTTAGTGGGGGATCATGTAAGGCCCTAACCTTGAATGAATTTGAGCACCTCTAATGCATGATCACCTTGGTGGTCATTGAGTAGCATGAATGGACATGATGGAAGGTTGATATCTAGAAGAGTCAGTTTTGGGTGCCCTTGCATGTTGACAAGGTGCACCGCAAAAATGTTAGGTACCCTTGCTCAAATTGGGGGTACCAAAAACCTTGGCAATTCGCATTACTTAGACACACCAAGAGAAGCTTGGAAAGGAACTTGGTTAGAGAAGGCAAAGAAGAATATCACAAATGATGACCTCGTCTATATGCATGCACTAAGCATGATGGGAAAAGTGGCTAAGAAGCACCCATTGGCTTATAGATTACTTGGGCGCACTTAGTTGAGTGTAAGTACATTGTGCATACTTAGTTGGGAGGCTTGGACAGACACAAATTAGCTAAGCACACTTGGACCCACCTTGTAGGGAACAGTGAGGTGCACCTTGCCGGGCATAGTTGAATGTGGGTTCACCTTGAAAAAAAAAGGCATGTCGCACTTGTGCCCAAACACCATTGGATGTAAATGTAAACAAACAAGTCATGTGGGTGAAGTGGAGTTGAAGGGGGCACTTGGGATCAAAAAGTCATTCAAAAAAAATTGTTAAAGATCTCTACAATAGTGCTAAGTTCTGGTGTTGGCACAGTGGGGTGAATTACACTAGCTAAGTGAAAGAAGAAGATATGACTTGCGGGAGGTATACCCGTATTTGCTTCAGGGATTGGATTGACAATTCTTGTAGGCATTATGTCTTTTGTAACTTTGGTCTATAAATGAACCGCAAGCAATTGATTGTGCCCCTCCATCATACATTATAACATTCCCCATTTAAAGTTATGGCACTTGCTTTGGCTACCCCACGCATAAATATGTGTTGTGTACTCTTTATGTTATTGAATGTTACAGTCGCTTGTAATGCATTGCATTTGCTAAGTATTGCTGAGATATTTTTGTTGGAAAGTGTAACTAGGTTTGGTCTTCATATTGACTATATATTTATGTAATGAAGAAGACAAAGATAATAAAATGTATTGCTTCATGGGTTTCATAAGCAAGGAATTTTATTATAGGTCAAAAGGCTTCTTCTTGACGTCTTTTAGGGATTTGTCATCTTGTCATACATGTATTTAATTAGAGTCATGTATATGAAGTGTCACTCGTGTAATATCAGTCATGTATGCCTCAAGACCTTGTCATATTAAGCTTGAAGACATGACTCAATATGGTGCTCAAGATCAGCGTTGGAATATCTCCTCAAGACAGCCTATGAACAGTGGACAAATCGACTCACATACTCCTGAACAAGTCGGCCTACACACAGATTGAAAGGTCAGCCTAAATCACAGGAAGGAGTACACTATATAAGGTAAGGTCTGCGGTCATTTGAGAAGATAAGCTCGGACATGTCTGAGTTAACTTCGGTGATATATGTCTGAAATAAGTGTGAGTTTAGGATTGCATAAGAGGGAGACAGAAAAGCGAAGAAGGGACTGTGTTTAGTGTGGAGAACAGGACAGTATTTAGTGCAGAGAACAAGACTGTGTTAAGTGCGAGAAAAGGACTCTGCTTAGTGCAGAGTTGCAGGACTGTCCTTTGGTGCGGAGGAGGGACAGAATTACAGTGAAGTGCGAAGAAAGATAAGGGCTGCTCAGCGAAGTATACAGGGAAATAAAAGGGGTATCTATACAGTGTGAAGAAGGCAAGTTATAAGTTCAATCTAGGGTTGCATTTAAAGGATTGGTGCAGATGTATGTACCACTGTCTTGGGTATAAAGCAAGATAAGAAGCAGCCTAGAAGAATATAAGGTAGAGTCAAGAAATAAAGGAGATACCAAAGAATAGAGACCGGGTTCTCTGAGGTTGGTGCAGGATGGTGCAGAAAAGAAGGATCAGCTTAAGGAGTGAAGAAAGAAGCAGTGACAAGATCTTGGAGGCATGCATGGGTCAAGGGTATGTGTCATGTTCATGGTACTTGTCATCTGAAAGTCTATAAATATTAAAAAGAATTTTTTGTGGGTTTTCCTCTCCAAAAGGGAGAGGTTTTGGCCCTAGTTCGAAGAGCCTAAATTTGTGTCTCTTGTGTTTTGGTAATTGACTTGATGAAAGACATAATAAGATAAGAAAAGAAGACATAAGTAAAAGAAGTAAGCTCACAAGTAATTATCAAGAAGAGAATTGAATTAAACCTAGCCCTACCTAATTCTCAACATTTTTAAAGGATACTTTGGACGCGTACTTTTGAATAAATTTATTTGAGTAGGACTTAGTTGCATTTGATAGATTGTAACTCAACGCAAAGTTACAGATAAAACTTAATTGAATGGGTGTAATCTGATTGTAATAGGCATAGGCTAGCAAAGCCCCTGCAAATAAGGTAAGGTTGTGACACACGATCTCAGATGCAGAAGCAGACTTGGGAAAAATTCAAGTTTTCAAAGAAAACTCCATGCAGACTGTATTGCTGGGACACCAATTATCTATGAATTCCCAGAAAACTAGGGACAAGCTACTTGCACCATGAACAAAGAACCTCCTATAGATTCTTCACAATCCGCAGCCCAATCTCCACCTAGTGGTCAACATCGAAAAATAACAGGGAAAACCATGAGAGAGCATTGGCAGTGCCATCATAGTTGGTGTTGAACCCTCCTCCCCAAAGCTCAAAACGATGAGTTTACCACACTATCATTGGCAATATCAAAAATTGGGAAGCCCGAGAGCAAAATATGATGGATAGGAAGTAAAAGTTAAATCCCCCAAGTCCAAACCATCAATTTAGGGGTGGCAAAGGCAACTAAATAATTATAAACATGATCTGCAGCCACTGGAGTAGTTCTTGCAGCTGCTCAACGCTTTCTTTTATGATTTTAACGATTATAATCCTGATCTTTGTTCCTAACGGGATGGCATCCCTAAATTTTTTACTAGTGGACTTCATAACTTGCATCAAATTGTGCTGTGAATTTTGAATATGTTTGTCATAGTTTGGAAATTAATAATCAAAGTAGTTGATGTCGTCAATGCCACTGCTAATGGTGGTTGCTAGAGCTTATTTGTTAATAGAAAACATAGTATTTTTTACCAGAAGAAAAGGTACCATAATTATGATAATAAATGATATCAATATCATGTATAGTGAATGCATAACCACCTCCATCTGGTGATGCTCCTTGACAGTTTAAACCCATTCAACAGATCAGAGATAGCTAATAAGATATAATAGTTCTCTTCTAACAACATTTATACCTTCCATGTAGACGATGTTACCTTCAACAGAGTTACCTGTATAGCATTAAGAAAAGGTATATAAAAGAAACTGGACAAACAGATTACCTAAAGCCCACAATCCGTACAATTCCTTACCAAAGGAACTTATCTTTTGAAGTTCCTTCCAACATACTAAAACAACCAAGTCGATTATTGTTCAATCTATCAAATGCATTGAAACAAATACTTTAATCCTGCAGGTTGAGAATGCAATTAAGATAATAGTCCTTGCTTTGAAACTCTAATTGTATGTGCATTTCAAATAGACACTGCAAAACACAACTTGCCCACACCAATTAGATTGATACATATATGAAAGCATGCTTTGAACCCCTAGTAAAAGATACCTGTCGTTGTCCTTCCAAACAGGTGCCAAAAGGAAGTCAACAGTTCTTTACATGTGACAATAATAGAGTTCCAAGTGTTCTCAACACACATCGCCAAAAGCAATGAAGCGGTCTAAATTCTTCCAAGCCCCAATACAATAAATCTGGCAAGACACTTAACAATGTCAAAGCTTTAAAGGCTTTAATCCTAATGCTGCACGCAAGCGGTTGGCTTCTGCAATTTCTGGGTCAGGATGGTCCGTTCCATCTGCTGCAGGCTCTTTCTTTTCTTTCTTTTCCTTCTTCTTCTTCTGCTCTCCTTCTAATGCATCTTTATCTAATCGTTTACGGTTCTGAGGACTTGCACTACGGTGTCGCTTCTTATAATCAGACTGCATGTCATAGTCACGATCTCTGTGATCCCTGCCTCTGCTATGACTACGCGATCGGCTGCGGCGCCTTTCTCTGTCCCAATGTCTGTCTCTTTCCTTCTCACGTTCTCTTCTGTGATATTCCCTGTCTCTTTCCCGGGGGTGGTCTCTTCCATCTCGCAAACGATCACGATCACGATAATAATCTCGGTCTCTGTCCCTGTCCCGATCTTTCTCCCTTCCTCTACCACGATCATAATCATAGTCCCTATCATAATTACGATCTCTACATAAAATTAGTTGCGAACAGCATTAGTAAATCTATATCAATGATAAAATTGCCTTTAAAAAAGAGCTAATTTTCTTATGCCTGGAAAATGCATCTACGGAAAAATTGAAAATAACATAGAATCAGCAGAAGTCCTCCTGCTTGAGTAATCAAATATAAACCCGCCACAGTGAAGACGTGACTCTAGAACAAGTTGGCAATCACAAAGAAAAGAAAGGTGATGTGTCATGTGAATATCTGTTTAAGAAACGATCTTCACTTACATCAGTCATTCAGATATGTGAAGGACAAACCTAGGAAGCTTCATTTAGTCAATAATTTTCTTATAGATATAATGAGATAGAAAGAGATGATCATAATAATTTTGAACTAACTCCTAAACAAAGGATATACTACTAAATTTTTAAGTAAGCTTGAAACTAAGAAGGAATCACACAGTGAACAATCACAAGGAGGCCGCTAAAGAAAACAAGACCTCTAAGTGGTGCTAGTCCCAGAGTGATGGTGGATGTTAGTGCCAAAGAGATAAACAGAGAGCTTCAATTAAAAGCATGCTTCTATTTTAGAGATAATAAAAACAGGAAAGGAACCGATTATAATTACAAAAATCCATTCATAAATTTATAGTAAATATAGATACACAAGCACTTGGATAAAGACGTGGACAGAATGTTATGATACTCAATGCTGCTATTATAATTGCTGTTGAAATTTGGTTACCGGAGGACAGGTGGTTCCCCAAGGCTTTGATCGTTGGCCTAGGGAAAAGTGTCCAAAAGAATTTAATTTTTCTCCTAAAGTGACTTTATAAAGTTATAAAGTCAAATCAAATTTAAAAGTGACTTTAAATGATAAAGTTACTAAAGTTTAATTTTAAAGTGACTTTAATAAAGTCAATGTAAAATTAGAAGGGAAAAAGTGACTTTGGAAATAAATGACTAAGTGGGTCTTTATTAAAGTGGAGTGAATTAAAAAATAGAAAGTGAGATTTAAATGAACATTTAATCTCAGCCCTAGATCTAAAGCTATCTCAGCCATTGGATTTAGGGATTCCCCAAAAGTCACTTAGGGTTAGGTTAAAGGAGGAAAAAGGTCATTCATTCTTTCATGAGCAGATTGAGAGAGGAGGAGAAAGTTGAAGAGAAATTTCTGAGCGGAGAGAGAGCAACAAAAGACACACAGCAAATCCGTACAGCAAGAGGGCACACTTCCCAAGGCTGAAAATCCGTACAGCAGCATTTATTGACACGGTTACTGAAGCAAAAAATCCATACAACAGTTTGCACACATTTCAAGGAAAGGACAGCATTGTTTTCGAGGAGCAGAATCAACAGCAAAGGGGCACGGTTTTCGAGGCAGAATTTCTGGGCATGGAAATCGAGGAAAGGGATGTTGTCATGTCCGTACAGAATCCATATAGTCCATACAAGCAGTTCTGCACATTTTTCAAGGCAGCAAGGACAGCATTTAATATTGTAATTTTCTGTTCGCTGTTTGGCACAGTTTTCAAGGTGAAAGGTGGCACGAAAATCGAGATAAGTGGTTTTTAGTGTTTGCTGTAATTTTCACTGTGTATTGTTGTTCACTGTAAAAGCATTTTCCAGAAATAAGAAGAAGCTTTCAAACTGGTTTTCCCCAAGAGTTGTAGAGGGTTTTTCTAAGATCAAGTTGATCAAAAATCAACATGTCAAATTTCTGTGTGGCTGATTTATTTTCCGAGTTTTTATTTCTGCATTTCAGCATTGTGAAATTTCCAAAATTAGTGTTTTTAGAAAATATTTATTTTTCCATCTTGTTGAATGTATGGCTATGGAAATGGGCATTTAACTTTATGGGAGAAATAAAGAGAAACTGAAAACTGGGGTTGGGTTATCAAATTTCTACATGGTAACAGAACTATTTTGCTGAAAAAAATACAGTTTGAGACAGCAAGAAGAAAAATTACAGCAAGTTGATTTTTCACACAGAAATCATTACCTTTACTACAGCAGTGTTATTTTCAGTTTTTTTAGGACAGCAAGCATGTCTTTGGGCTTGAGGGTGGAGGTACAGTGTATGAAAGGAGAGAATGCAGAGTATTTTTGAGGAGGCAGAAGTCTGGGATATCATGGTGCATACCGCACAAAACCCTATTAATGTGCTTACTGATGTTGCTCAGTTGGCAACCTTTAATAAAAAGAATAACAAGGGTAAGACTGATTCTAGATGGAATCAAAGACCATTGCATTTCTCATGTGAGAGGAAAGAGACATGCTCATGAGATGTGGACAGCATTGACCAATCTCTATCAGAGTACCAATGAGAACAGGAAAATGGTCCTAAGGGAGAAGCTGAAGACCGTTAAGATGGGTAAGACTAATAGTGCAGCTAGATATCTCAAAAATATTACTAATGTGAGAGATGAGTTGGCAGCAGTTCGAGAGGTCATTCCACCCACTGAGTTGGTGTGGATTGCAGTGAATGGCCTTCCCAGTTCATGGCTAAACTTTGCTGATGGGATTTGTGCACGTGAGACCCTTCCCTCTTGGGAGAGGTTCTGGAATGATTGCATACAGACAGAAATCAAAAAGAACCAGCGTGGAGCAGCCAAATCAGTTGAACAGGATGCGGATGTAGCACTGTTGGCAAGAGGCAAGAAAGGCAAGGGTAAAGGTAAAGGTAAATAGGGAAACACGCAGAAGGACTATTCCAAGGTGAAGTGTTGGAATTGTCAGAAGATGGGACTCTGATATAGAGGTAGTACTCGGAGATGACAGCGTTGTTAGAGCAGTCGGTGTGGGGACACTGACATTTGATAGGGAACCCAAACCTCCCTTGAAGGTGTCAGATGTTCTATATGTGCCATGAGGAAGAACCTCATATCTGTCTCAGCTTTGGAGGACAGAGGATATCAGATATTGTTCAAGAGAGGACAGGTGCTTATATATCCCAGGGGCGCTCCAGCTGATTCAGCTAGAGTGATATGTGTACGCCATGCAAAGGTGTACAAGTTTGCATTTCAGCCCCTTTTGGCATTGAGTAGTAGTACCGACAGCAGAAAGCTTGTGCGCCTCGTAAATGCTCAGAGATTTGGCAACTTTGTGATGGGGCACATGTATCATGGAGCCTTTGAGTGGACATTATGGCGATCACTACAGTGGTGCCGCATTTCGGGAAGATCGAATACATTTATACATGGTAGGATGTGCGATGGGCAAGTTGCCAAACCCTTTTCCTCAAACAGTGACAGCAAAGCGACTGGGATACTTGATTTGATTCATTCCGATGTGAGCGGTCGAATGTCTCATGTTTCCTTGAGTGGATATGAGTATTATGTTTTATTCATTGATGATCACTCCAGGAGGACCTGGATTTATTTCTTGAAGACCAAGGATGAGGTATTCAAGCGGTTTCAAGAGTTCAGAGCTCTTGTGGAGACTCAGACAGGTCAGAAGATCAAGTCCCTGAGGTCGAACAATGGAGGTGAGTACACCCTTGGAGAGTTTGTTGATTATTGTGCGGAGATAGGCATTAGGAGGGAGTTCACAATTCCTTACAACCCCCAGCAGAACGGGGTTGCGGAGAGGAAAAACAGATCCATCAGAGGGGCTGCCAAAGCCATACTACAAGATCAGGGATTGCCATTGTTTTTGTGGGCAGAGGCCTGCAAGACTGTTGTATATTTGCAGAACAGGAGTGCATCGTGCCTTGGGGCATGTGACTCCGGAGGAGGCTTTTTCTAGGAAGAAGCCTGATGTTGGTCATCTTCGTATCTTTGGGTGTATTGCATCCTCCTACGTACCCAAGGAGAAGAGGACCAAGCTAGAGCCCACCGCAGAGAAGGGTGTCTTTGTGGGCTACAGTGAGACCTCGAAGGCCTTTCAGATTTATATTCCCACACAGAGGAGAGTTGTTGTCAGGCGGAATGTGAAATTCGAGGAGGACGTGGCTTTCAGGAGGTCACGGGAGTTAGAGTATCTGGATAAGCCAGAACCTCAAAAGCAGCTGAGTCAGTCGCAGGGATCTAGTGGGCAGGGATCAGGAGGATCCGAAGGTACATCGATTACGGTGTCAGGTCCATCAGTGAGCAGTAGCTCACAAAGTTAGAGGGGTGGTGCTTCGGGCAGCATGCAGAGCAGTTTACTAGGGAGTCCATTGATGGACATTTCACACGGTACTTCAACGTCTACAGGTTCAGGTTCAGGCAGGAGGACAGCAGACTGACGGTCAGGAGTTCAGACTCCTGATGATAAGGAGGAGGAGTTTCATTCTCCAGTGGGAGAAGTGTGCTCAGGGAAGAGGAAGCCCAAGTGGCTTTAAGACACCTTGAGAGAGGCCACATCTGTTGCTGGGCCTAAGAGGCCAGTCAGAGAGAGTAGACCACCTGAGAGGTTTTGTAGCTATATGGCAATGGTTGCCAACATCATTGACTCTAAGCCTTCTAGCTACGAGGAGGCAGCTAGCCAGCAAGTCTGGAGAGAGGCCATGCAGGAGGAGTATTCTTCTATCATGAAAAATGATGTTTGGGAGGTGGTGCCGAAGCCTGAGGGCAAATCCGTGGTTACTTACAGATGGCTTTACAAGGTAAAGCATGCTGCAGATGGCAGCATTGAGAAATTCAAGGCAAGGTTTGTGGCTAGAGGGTTCTCCCAAGTAGAGGGAGTAGATTATGAGGAGACCTTCGCTCCCGTGGCTCGATATATTTCGATTCGCTTCATCATATCTGTTGTGGTTCCTATGATTTGGCAGATTTGGCAATACCAAATGATAAGACAACATCAAACCACTTTTAGATCTCAAGATCTAGCCCTCCTGGATCCAAAGAGGGATCTCTCTATAAATGCAAAGAATGATATATCTTTGAAGCTCAAATTGAGGTATTAGGCTAGGTATGAAGCACAAGGGTTTTTTGATTTGGTTGGTTTGGTTGGAGATCATTAACTGAGAAGGTTAAGGAAATGAAGAAGGAATAGAGTAGAAGGATGTTTCAGCATAGGAAAATAAGTTAAGAAAAGTGTCAATCCATTGGGCTATGGAGTCATGAAAGGGGATTACTTGCATAACAACTATCCAAGGGTTTCCATAGGGCAAGTCATCTATACCAAAGGATCTTTTTGAGATAGATGGTGAGATGGAACATTAAGGAGTGGGTGAAGGAAAGAAACCAGAGTGTAGTCTGTAGATCAGGTAAGGACTTTGAACCTATCCTGCTTTGACATACTTCAAAGGAAACTCTCAATAAAAGACACAAAGGGCAGCTTAAGATCAGGTCAAATGTCATTTAAATCCAGACCTGCTTTCAGCATACTCTTAAGGAAGACAATCCAGCAGTCTTCATAACCACTTTCAGAATAGTAGAAAACATTTAAGATGAAACACAGAGTAAGGCCTAATATCAGAGAAAGACTTTGAACCTTCAATGTTGTTGACACTCACTCAAAGAGATCTTAGAAAGGTTAAACTGTTGGAAAAGGAACCTAGTGAGACAGGGCTAACTCTAATCTCCCAGTTTCCCAATTCTTTCAACTGAAACCAAACAAGAACATCTAAGAAACAAACTCTAAATTCATACATCAGTAAGCATGGGCAAACCAACATCTTTGACTGGTTAAATTATGTTAAATTTGTTCTTAGATACACAATCAGAGGAAAACATAAAGATAAGGATTTGACAGTGAGATTTCGGGTACTTCCAGCAGTATATCCTAATCTATGCTTGTTGTTCATTATCTGAGAATAATGGACAGTATGATAAAACATGAAAGGCAACAATTGCAGTAAGAATACATCACCGATAATATAGACCAGGATCCTGTGAATCTGCTTGATTAATTGATGTGCAAAACCAGTCACATACTTTGAGCTCAATGGCCCTTTACAATCCAAACTTCTCCTCCCAGCCTACTATTTACAAACTAGTCAGCTACTTCCCCCAATAACAGTTCTAACAGTCGATAAAATCCCAACCCTTTACAATGTATTTTCAATGAGTTCTTATAGGTGAGTGAGGAGGTGGAGTAGTAGATATGAGTTTAAATGATTCATTAAGACAGAGGGGAGGAAGTATTCGTGCCCACTCTGCTTAATGGCTCTGCATTGACTGTGTGTACTCTTTAGGCTGTCTCAGAAGTCCTTTGTCAGGTTGATAATAACCTCAAGTATGTTCTTTGAAGTATTTTCTGACTACTGGTACTCTGTTTTATCTTCTGTGACAAGTATGGTGACAGAGGGTCTTTCAAGTCTTCCATGCTTCCATAACTGCTGTCCTGACAGCTTTAGAAGCTTCTGTCAGTGTAATAACTTTTAAAGGCTCGAGGAGGCATGGAGAATGTTGTAGGGATGTGTCCTTCTTAGGGAAAGGACATTCTGTTGATATGAGAGCACTGATATAACTTGTTTATGTGCTCCAGGCTTCATTAAGCCTTCTCAATTATTCTTATGATCTTCAATCTGTGTCTCTGTCCTCTAAACGCTGGATTATAGCATTAATCTTCAATAATAGGCTTAAATCCCTCTAATCCTTCACTGATACTCTTTGCCGCTTCTGCTGACTGTTTCTGTGAATGTACAAGTTTTGATGGTGCTAGAGGGTTTATGAGAGGGTTTAACACCAATCTTTTAATGAAAAAACTGCTTTAAAGACCTTCTCAGGCATTTTCCTCTGCTACTTTGGCTCTGAAACTCTGCATTCTGCGCTCTGTATTTCCCTGTCTGTGACTGTGAAACAAAGAGGATTCACATCCTTTTAAAACCTGCAAAAACACGATCAACATGTTAAGAAATCCATGCGGGAGGGAGGATGGATGCTCTGGACGACCGAAGGATGGTGGCGTAGGCAAGGAAAATGGTGGAGGCGGGCGAGAAAACGAATGAAAACGCAACAGAATGGTGAAAAATTAGTCTAACGGAGTTTGGTGTGTTATGCGTTCTGGATCGTTAGATTAGGTTTAACAGAGGTAATCAACGGTCGAGATTCACTAATAGGGTCATTGGGGAGGAGAAATGAATGAACAATGGGCGGAGTTAAAATTATATCGCGACCATCGGATTTCGTTAAACAACGGCTGAGATCGTTTGAATCGGAGTTGTTAGGGAGCAGATGAATGGAGAACGAGCGGGGGTGAGATCCAACCGTGGCCGTTGGATCATATCAATCAACGGCTGCAATTAAATATGAAAACTCAATGCGAAGGGGAAAAGGTGGTAAGGCGGAAAACCAAGACGGTTTTCGCGCAGGGTCGGAGGTGGTAAGTGGAATTGGCAAAAATCACGCGATTCCATACATTGCTTGATGCGTGGCAAAACAAAACCACCTATATCGCACGATTTCGGAGCTTTAACTGTCGAACACTAAATTTACGCGATATGTCACTTCAGCCGTCGGATCTGATGATTTTGATCTGACGGTGCGGAGAAAAGTCGATGGGGAAAGATGCACGGGGCGGAGGTTAAATCATCGGGTTCATTGTGGACCGTTGGATCTTTAGATCGGACGGTGGAGATTTAGAAAAGAAAGCGGGGGGCAAAGGGGTAAACGAATGAGCGGGAAGAAGGAGAGCCGTCGGATCTGCAGGAATGGACGGCGGAGATTAAATTGGTGATCGCTCATCGAGGGGACAAAAAAAAGGGGAAGACTGTTTTGGAGCGATGCGATTCAGTGCTGACCGTCAGATCTTTTTGAATGGACGGTTAAGATTTAATCGGGGATCGCAAATCGGCGGAGGTCAAGGCGAGGAGTTAAGCTTTTGCGATTGTGCGATTACGCACGAGCCGTCGGATCTAGGAGTAAGATCGACGATCAATATTCAATCAGAGATCGCGCAGGCGAGAGGGGGGGGGGGGGGGGGGGCCAAATGGATGGACGAGCGCGATGCGATTTAGCATTGGCCGTTAGATCCAGAGGGGAGATCAACGGTCTAGAGTCAATCGGAGGGGTAATGGAGAGAGCCGATGGGCGGAGAATGATAAAGAGCGATAGCTGTTGATCCGTGTAGATCAACAGTGGAGATTGCAGCGGGGGTCGAGAAGAGGAGGACCAGTCGCATTGGAGATTTTGGGAAAAACAAAGGAAAGGCGTTCACTGAAAGCTCCGATTGCGATTAGCGCCCGAGGGCTAGAGCCTGGTTCTGGCGCCCGGTTTTATGCGGAGAAGGGGTTAGGGCTAAGCCAGAAGGGGCTTAACTTTCCAATAGAGCGGAGAACAAGTTTTTAAACCTTTTTAAAGGGATTTTTGACCTTTTTAGCGCCCGGTTGCGGGGCTACGGGTCTATGAGGAAGGGGGTTAAGCCATATAAGCCCTCAGGGGCTATAAGACTAATATAGTGTAAAAAAGGGGATTTTAGGCCAAAATCAGTGCTTTTAAGGCCAAATGGAGGGTTCCGGTAGGCAGAAAAGGAGAACTTTAAACCAAATAAATGGTAATATAAGGTTTAAAAGGGGTTTTAGGATGAGATGGGGGGCTGATGAAAGGATTTTCGGAGGAAATTTGTGAGGGGAAAAGGGATGAAAAATGGGATTTTGAGGGAATAAAAAGGGCAGATGGAGGCCTTTAAAGGCATTCTCTTTCACACAGTCAGCAGGGTTTTTCAAATGGAGATAGCAGTGAGGATTTCTTCAGAGGACAAAGAGACATGGAGACTTCAAGGATGAAAGATTTTCAAGGGAAATGTTTCTCTTGAAGGCTCAAAAACATTTTTATCCACCTGTTTGCTTGTCAAAAATTTATAGATGGCTAACAATATCGATAGCACCAAAGATGGGTTGGAAGATCCACCAGATGGATGTGAAGACCGCATTTCTCAATGGCTTCATATAGGAGGAGGTGTACATTGAGCAACCACAGGGCTTTGAGGTGCATGGGAAGGAGTCCCATGTGTGCAGGCTGAAGAAGGCCCTTTATGGCCTTAAGCAAGCTCCCAGAGCTTGCTACTCCAGGATAGATACATACTTGCAGGAGATGGATTTCACAAAGAGTGAGGCAGATCCGAACCTTTACTTTATTGTGATAGGTGAGGAGCCTCTCATTTTGGTGTTGTATGTGGATGACTTGGTCATTACGGGTGTAGAGAGACTCATAGAGCACTGCAAGAGAGATCTTGCGTCGGAGTTTGAGATGAAGGACATTGGCTTGATGCATTACTTTTTGGGTTTAGAGGTGTGGCAGGAGGAGGGGCATTTCTTCTTGGGGCAGGGGAAGTATATTGTGGACATCCTTGGCAGATTCCATATGGAGGATTGTAGACCCATGTCGACACCGATGATCACCAACTGGAAGAAGCTTCACGCAGTTAGAGTTAGTGGATCCCCATTATATGAACGGTTGATTGGTTCCTTGATGTATTTGGTCAATGCCGGACGAGATATATGTTTGGCCGATCCAACACGATGGGCAGTTCATGTGTGAGCCCGGAGAGATTGCTGTTGGGTTCTTACAAAACACAGCACAGGTACTTGGGAGAGACGAGTGGATTATGGTGCAGCGGATTATGGCGGGGGAGATGGAGTGAGATTGGCAGGTTACACTGATTCTGATTGGGCAGGTTGTGCTTCTAATAGGAAGAGCACTTCAGGGTGCTGTTTTGGGTTGGGTTCGGCAGTGGTGTCATGGTTCAGCCGGAAGCAGCAGTCAGTAGCATTGAGTTCAGCGGAAGCAGAGTATATGGCAGCCGGTCTAGCTAGTTGTGAGGCCATCTGGCTTCGCAAGATGTTGTTTGGCTTATTTGGTCAGCCGTTGAGACCTTCAGTGATTTACTGTGATAATCAGAGTTGCATTAAACTCACGGAGAATCCATTATTTCATGACAGGTCAAAGCATATCGGGATCAAATATCATTTCATCAGAGACTATGTTCAGAAGGGAGCTGTGAAGCTTGAGTATATTCCCACTGATGAGTAGGTTGCAGATATTCTTACCAAAGCCTTACCACGGGGCAAGCATGTCTACTTCAAAGACAAGATGGGTGTGGTGAGGAACACCTTCCTCGGTAAGAGGGAGTGTTGAAATTTGGTTACCGGAGGACAAGTGGTTCCCTAAGGCTTTGATCTTTGGCCTAGAGAAAAGTGTCCAAAAGAATTTAATTTTTCTCTTAAAGTGACTTTATAAAGTTATAAAGTCAAATCTAATTTAAAAGTGACTTTAAGTGATAAAGTTACTAAAGTCTAATTTTAAAGTGACTTTAATAAAGTCAATGTAAAATTAGAAAGGAAAAGTGACTTTGGAAATAAATGACTAAGTGGGTCTTTATTAAAGTGGAGTGAATTAAAAAATAGAAAGTGGGATTTAAATGAGCATTTAATCTCAGCCCTAGATCTCAATCTATTTCAGCCATTGGATTTAGGGATTCCCCAAAAGTCACTTAGGGTTAGGTTAAAGGAGGAAAAGGAGGAAAAGGTCATTCATTCTTTCATGAGAAGATTGAGAGAGGAGGAGAAAATTTGAAGAGAAATTTCGAGCGGAGGAAGAAGCGACAAAAGACACATAACAAGTGAGTACATCGAAGGCACACTTCCCAAGGCTAAAAATCCGTACATGACATTATTTATGCAGTTCTGAAGCCAGAGAAAATCTGTACAACACGGTTGCACGCATTTCGAGAAGAACGGCATTGTTTCGAGGAGCAAAATCGATTTCGAAGGGAACGATTTCGAGCGATTGAAGGACGGGCACGGAAATCAAGGAAGGGGCTGATGTCTTGATGCATGCAAGGAATCCATACAGTCCATACCCAGGCGAATTCTTACACTTTTCGAGGGCGCGTCTGACATAATCTTTGTAATTTTAATAAATTTATGTTTTGTTTTGGCACGATTTTCAAGGATAAAGGTAGCGAAAATCGAATATCCCATTTTCGGTGTTATTTGTAATTTTTACTATGTATTGTTGTTCACTGTAAAAGCATTTATCAGAAAATAAGAAGAAGCTTTCGAACTGGTTTTCCCCAAGAGTTGTAGGGGGTTTTTCCAGGGTCAAGTTGACCAAAAATCGGCGTGTCTATTTTCTGTGTGTGGCTGATTTAATTTTCTGATTTTTTATTTCTGCATTTCAGCACTGTGAAATTTCCAGAATTTTTGTTTTCAGAAAATATTTATTTTTTCCAGCTTGTTGAATGTATGGCTATGGGGATGGGCATTTAACTCTATGGGATAAATAAAAGGCTGAAAGCAGGGGTTGGTATTAAAATTTTTTGAGCAAATTATCAGACTATTTTTTTGAAAGAGCGGTTGAAACTGACAAGAAGAAAAATTACAGCAAGTTGATTTTTCACACAGAAATTACAACAAAGTGATTTTTCACATAGAAATCATTACCTTTACTACAACAGTGTTATTTTTAGTTTATTTAGGACAACAAGCATGTATTTGGGCTTGAGGGTGGAGGATAGGTTGGATGGGCATAGTAACTACAGTGTATGGAAGGAGAGAATGCAGAGTATCTTTGAGGAGGCAGAAGTCTGGGATATCATGGTGCATACCGCACAGAACCCTATTAATGTAACTACTGATGCTGTTAAGTTGGCAGCCTTTAATAAAAAGAATAACAAGGGTAAGAGACTGATTCTAGATGGAATCAAAGACCATTGCATTCCTCATGTGAGAGGAAAGAGATATTCTCATGAGATGTGGGTGATGATGAGCTAGTCTCTACCAGGGAGTACCAATGAAGTGAAAATGGTCTAAGGAAATAGAACCATTAGATGGAATTAAGGCGATAGTGCAGCTGGATATCTCACGAAGATTACTAATGTGAGAGATGAGTTGGCAGCAGTTGGAAAGGTCAATCCACCCACCGAGTTGGTGCGGATCGCTGTGAATGGCCTTCCCAGTTCATGGCTGAACTTTGCTGATGGGGTTTGTGCACGTGAGACCCTTCCCACTTGGGAGAGGTTCTAGGATGATTGCATACAACAGAAATCAGAAAGAGTCAGCTTGGGGCAGCCAAACTAGTTGAGCAGGATGAGGATGTAGCACTGTTGGCAGGAGGCAAGAAAGGCAAGGGAAAGAAGCAAGCTTCCACAAGCAGTGGTGGGGGCAAAGGCAAAGGTAAAGGTAAACAGGGGAACACGCAGAAGGACTATTCCAAGGTGAAGTGTTGGAATTGTCAGAGGATGGGACACTATGTAGTTGTGTGTTCGGACAAGAAGAAGAAGGGGAAGAACTAGAGAATGGCAGCATCAGCAGAGATAAGAGGACTTTACGGATAGCTTTGTCCAGGAGTTTGAGTTCATTGCTTGTGAGTCCACTAGTACAGGATCACCTGCCACGGAGGTTGAGAGAGAGTGTGCATTTCCCTCCACTACTGGAGCATCTTCAGGTATCTATTATGTTGACAGTGGGGCTTCACGTCATATGATAGGAGTCCGTGAGTACTTCTCAGAGCTTTCAAAGAGTGGCACTGATATAGAGGTAGTACTCAGAGATGACGGGCGTTATTAAGAGCAATCAGTGTGGGGACGTGACATTTGATAGGGAACCCAAACCTCCCTTGGGGTGTCAAATGTTCTGTTGAGGATGAGGAAGAACCTCATATACATACAACATTGGAGGATAGAAGATGTGTGATATTGTTCAAGAGACGGGTCTTGATATATCCCAGGGGCACTCCAGCTGATTCAGCTAGAGTGATAGGTGTACGCCATGCAAAGGTGTACAAGTTTGCATTTCAGCCCCTTTTGGCATTGAGTAGTAGTACCGACAGCAGAGCTAGTAGTTCTGAGCTGTGTGAGATTTGGCACCGTAGGATGGGGCACATGTATCATGGAGCCTTAAGGACTTTGCGGGAGATCACTACAGTTGTGCCAGATTTCAGTACTGATCACTTTGATACTTGCATAGGATGTGCGATGGGAAAGTTTTCCAAATCCCCTTTTCCCAGCAGTGACAATAGAGAGATTGGGATACTTGATTTGATTCATTCCGATGTGAGCAGTCAGATGTCTCATGTTTCCTTGAGTGGATATGAGTACTATGTTTTATTCATTGATGATCACTCCAGGAGGACCTGGATTTATTTCTTGAAGACCAAGAGTGAGGTCTTCAAGCGGTTTCAGGAGTTCAGAGCTCTTGTGGAGACACAGACAGGTCGGAAGATCAAGTCCCTGAGGTCGGACAATGCAGGAGAGTACACCCTTGGAGAGTTTGTTGACTATTGTGTGGAGGCAGGCATTAGGAGGGAGTTCACTGTTCCTTACAACCCCCAGCAGAACGGGGTTGCGGAGAGGAAGAACAAATCCATCGGAGGGGCTGCCAAAGCCATGTTACATGATCAGGGGTTGCCATTGTTTTTGTGGGAAGAGGCCTGCAACACAGCTGTTTATTTGCAGAACAGGAGTCCGCATCGTGCCTTGGGGCACATGACTCCAGAGGAGGCTTTTTCTGGGAAGAAGCCTGATATTGGTCATCTTCATATCTTTGGGTGTATTACATACTCCTACATACCCAAGGAGAAGAGGACCAAACTAGAGCCCACCGCAGAGAAGGGTATCTTTGTGGGCTACAGTGAGACCTCAAAGGCCTTTCGGATTTATATTCCCACACAGAGGAGAGTTGTTGTCCGGCGGGATGTGAAGTTCGAGGAGGACAGGGCCTTTAGGAGTCCAAAGAAATTCTGAAATGTCCACGGATAGAACCGGACCCTCAGAATGATTGAGTCTATTCACGAGGATCGATCGATCTGGAGGATGTCAGAAGGTACATCGATTGCGATTATCGGGTCCATTGTGACGATGGCTCACGAGTCGAAGGCGTGGTGCTTGAAAACGCATACGAAGCCGATGGGTAGCAGGCCATTTTGGACGGTTCTGATATGGCGTCTGAGTTCGAGTTGACAGGAAACGTGAGACAGTGATCGAGTTCGATTTCTTGATGATAAGAAGAGGTTTACATTATAACTGATGGAGTGGCAGCAGGAAGAGGAAGCCTAAGTGACGGGATGAAGCCTCGTTTGGGCCAAAGAGAATTAGATCGGAGGCGGGACCACGATGATTCTATAACTATATGGAAATGGTTGCCAACATCGTTGACTCTGAGCCTTCTAGCTATGAGGAGGCAGCTAGCCAGCAAGTCTGGAGAGAGGCCATGTAGGAGGAGTATTCTTCTATCATGAAGAATGATGTTTGGGAGGTGGTGCCGAGGCCTGAGGGAAAATCCGTGGTTACTTCCAGATGGCTTTACAAGGTAAAGCATGCTGCAGATGGCAGCATTGAGAAATTCAAGGCAAGGTTTGTGGTTAGAGGGTTCTCCCAGGTAGAGGGAGTAGATTATGAGGAGACCTTCGCTCCCGTGGCTCGATATACTTCGATTCGCTCCATCATATCGATAGCAGCATAGATTGGTTGGAAGATCCACCAGATGGATGTGAAAACCACATTACTCAATGGCTTCATACAGGAGGAGGTGTACATTGAGTAGCCACGGGGCTTTGAGGTGCATGGGAAGGAGTCCAATGTCTGCAGACTGAAGAAGGCCCTTTATGGCCTGAAGCAAGCTCCCAGAGCTTGGTACTCCAGGATAGATACATACTTGCAGGAGATGGGTTTCACAAAGAGTGATGCAGATCCAAACCTTTACTTTATTGTGATAGGTGAGGAGCCTCTCATTCTGGTGTTGTATGTGGATGATTTAGTCATTACGGGTGTAAAGAGACTCATAGAGCACTGCAAGAGAGATCTTGTGTCGGAGTTTGAGATGAAGGACATTGGCTTGATGCATTACTTTTTGGGTTTGGAGGTGTGGTTAGAGGAGGGGCATTTCTTCCTGGGACATGGGAAGTATATTGTGGACATCCTTGGCAGATTCCACATGGAGGATTGTAGACCCATGTCGGCACCGATGATCACCAACTAGAAGAAGCTTCACGCTTCAGATTCCAAGTTGGTGGATCCCACATTGTATAGACAGCTGATTGGTTCCTTGATGTATTTGGTCAACACCAAACCAGATATATGTTTTGCTGTCAACACGATGAGCCAGTTCATGTGTGAGCCTAGGAGGGTGCACTGGGTTGTTGCAAAACACATTTTACAGTACTTGCGGGGGGCAGTGCATTATGGTCTGGATTATAGGCAGGGGGATGGAGTGAGATTGGCAGGTTACATTGATTCTGATTGGGCAGGTTGTGCTTCTGATAGGAAGAGCACTTCCGGGTGTTGTTTTGGGTTGGGTTCGGCAGTGGTGTCATGGTTCAGCCGGAAGCAGCAGTCAATAGCATTGAGTTCAGCGGAAGTACATGGCAGCCAGTCTAGCTAGTTGTGAGGCCATCTGGCTTCGCAAGATGTTGTTTGGCTTATTTGGTCGGCCGTTGAGACTTTCAGTGATATACTGTGATAATCAAAGTTGCATTAAACTCACGGAGAATCCAGTATTTCATGACAGGTCAAAGCATATCGGCATCAGATATCACTTCATCAGAGACTATGTTCAGAAGGGAGTTGTGAAGCTTGAGTATATTTCCACTGATGAGCAGGTTGCAGATATTCTTACCAAAGCCTTACCACGGGGCAAGCATGTCTACTTCAGAGACAAGATGGGTGTGGTGAGGAACACCTTCCTCGGTGAGAGGGAGAGTTGAAATTTGGTTACTGGAGGACAGGTGGTTCCCTAAGGCTTTGATCTTTGGCCTAAGGAAAAGTGTCCAAAAAAAATTAATTTTTCTCCTAAAGTGACTTTATAAAGTTATAAAGTCAAATCTAATTTAAAAGTGATTTTAAGTGATAAAGTTACTAAAGTCTAATTTTAAAGTGACTTTAATAAAGTCAATGTGAAATTAGAAAGGGAAAAGTGACTTTGGAAATAAATGAATAAGTGGGTCTTTATTAAAGTGGGGTGAATTAAAAAATAGAAAGTGAGATTTAAATGAGCATTTAATCTCAGCCCTAGATCTAAAGCTATCTCAGCCATTGGATTTAGGGATTCCCCAAAAGTCACTTGGGGTTAGGTTAAAGGAGGAAAAGGAGGGAAAAGGTCATTCATTCTTTCATGAGCAGATTGAGAGAGGAAGAGAGAAAGCTAAAGAGAATTTTCTGAGCAGAGGGAAAGCACCAAAAGACACAGAGAATTTGTACAACACAAGGGCACACTTCCCAATTCTGGAAATCCATACAGCAGCATTTATTGGCACGGTTACCAAGGCAGAAAATCCGTACAACAGTTTGCACACATTTCGAGGAAAGGACAGCATTGTTTTCAAGGAGCAGAATCAGTCGTAAAGGGCAGGGTTTTCGAGGCAAACTTTTTGGGCACAGAAATCGAGGAAGGGACTATTGACCTGTCTGTACAAAATCTGTAGAATCCGTACCGGCAGATTCTGGCACTTTTTTCGAAGCTGCAAGTACAGCACTTAATGCTGTAAATTTTCTATAAATTTCTGTTTTTCTGTTGGCACGATTTTCAAGGTGGAAGGTGGCACAAAAATCGAGATAAGTGGTTTTAGTGTTTGCTGTAATTTTTACTGCGTATTGCTGTTCACTGTAAAAGCATTTTCCAGAAATAAGAGAAGCTTTCGAACTGGTTTTCCCCGAGAGTTGTAGGGGTTTTTCCAGGGTCAAGTTGACCAAAAATCAGCGTGTCAAAATTCTGTGTGTGGCTGATTTATTTTTCCAAGTTTTTATTTCTGCATTTCAGCATTGTGAAATTTCCAAAATTAGTGTTTTTAGAAAATATTTATTTTTCTAGCTTGTTGAATGTATCACTATGGGAATTGGCATTTAACTTTATGGGAGAAATAAGGAGAAACTGAAAACCGGGGTTGGGTATTAAAATTTCTACAGTTTTTGGGTCTAATTTTCTACCCTACAAACTACCTAAATGTGTACCAATGAGGGTTTTTGCCTTGGAATACATCGCAAATCTTAAATTCTGATTCTATTAACTTCCTAGTAGCTAAGAAGAAAACACAATTTAAGTTAAAGAATTAGGTGGGACCCTTTATTTGTAATCACAGAGATGCAGAGACAGAAGCAGCCAAACATTTACTTGAGTACATATTTGAAGAGAGCTTCTCATGGAACTATGATCCACAAGGAATATTAAGCAAAATGAGGGTTAAGTGCAAACTAACACCTTACATTCATGAGAAAAAACCAGAGATTGAACAGTATGTCAATCAAACTGAATGGCTAGAAAACACTTTGGTAGATGCAGTTAAACAGGGTGATACTAGTCACACCTTACAAACTGCAAATCCAGGAGAGAGCTACTAAAAGAGTTAGAGAAGAAGGTACTCACATTGTTGAAACAACAACTGAGACTAGGTTTAAATTAAGATACAATAAAAAGCCTACGATCAATCCAGTTGATAAAGAGAAAGTGACTATTGAGGTATAAGACAGAGATGTTCCAGTGACAAATACAGATGCTGCTACAGTCATTACAAATGAGCCAATCACAGAGAATCTAAATGAAGAACAGCCTGAAAATTCAAATACACAGATGGTAGAAAAACAGCAAAATATGGAGGCATCCTCCTCACAGACAGCAGAAGAAAAAGATCTTGATATCAAGGAAAAATATAAGGATATTAAGACAAAGAATGAAGAAATCAAAAATGAGATTTATTCTCAATATTTGAAACAAACACCGGGTGTCCAGAACAGAGTTTTATCAGCTCCTTACTATTCAAATAAAAATTTGATTATGTCAGTGCTACAACCAACAGTGAAAACTCCAAAGACAGTTGCAGACTACAAGAAAGTTGATCTAGAAGTGCCAACAAAAAATATTCATGCACTAGATCAAATTGAGTTTCATAGGCACAGTTCAGAGATGTTATATTCTACCATTACAACCAAGGCTATGAGTGTCCAAAAACTTCAAAATACAATCATAAACATGAGAGATCAAATGAAAGTGGATAAAGCTTCCTCTTATGCTAAAGATCTTAGGATTAAGTCTTTAGAAGAGTTGGTCATTCAAGTTGGATATGATCCTACAAATGTCAAAGTTGCAGATGAGTTAGTAAGGAAAAAGAATGTTGATATTGCAGCATTAAGGAAATAGCTCAAGTTTCCACCCACTAAACATCCTCAAGCCAAAGAAATTGTACAAGAACAGACTCAGAAGGATGACATGATGAACTTAATTTTTCAATTAACAGAACATATCAAAGAGATGGAAATCCAAATGGACAAGCTTGTCCACGAAAGAGAAACTACAAAACCACAGGAAGCTCCTACAGTAATTCCCATAATTACTACAGTTGTGCCTTCAACTCTGGCAAAAGAGTTGGCACCAAAAGTACCACTGGCTACTGCAGTGCCAATGACATCATCCACAACTTCAGCTACAGAATCATCTACTACAGCAGCTCAACATTCAGATGAGGCTAATAAACTAGTTAAAGCCATGGAATAAATGACACTACAAACAAATGAGATTAACAGATTGAAAATCTTGAAGATACAAAGAAGTTAGCCCAAATCAATGCCAAAACTCATGAGCAAAGGGCTAATAGGTTAAATGAAGAACTGAAGAGTCTACAAAAGGATTTAACCTTGAAGGAGCCAATGTCATATGTGAAAAACTAGTTATGGAACAAAATCATTGAAGCCATCAATGATGTGTGGCCCTCAATCAAAGTAATCTATGAACAAAAAGATTTACTGAAGGCAGCCCAAGCAGAGATTCAGAAAACCAAAGATGAGCTAGGTGCCAAACCTGAGTAAATTTTTAACATTACTATGAAATGACTCAAGATGTTTGAGAGTGGCTTCGACCTCATTGGATTTCATATGGAGAAAGTAGAATTTTAGATCTCATTCAAAATGCAGCAGACTTATCAGGTTTTCAAGATTTCGGAATTGGGGGGATTGAAATGTTTCCATTGGATTTTGTCATGTACTAGGGTATGGAACTCATATTTAATCAAGAGCACCAATCCCTCTATGTACCTTGATGTTAGTGACATTGGTTGTCGAACTCCTCTATCATGGCCCTACTAAAAATGTACCCATCACGCAAACAAAATCTTGACTTGACATGCTATGTTTTTTCTATCTTATGTTAATGCTTAGAGGGTGATATTAATGACAAAGATCCTTATACAGATCTAGAGGTAATGACAAAGACACCTCTGGATATTAATGCTAAGAGGGTGATATTAATGACAAAGATCTTGATTTTCCAACAAGACTCAGAAATTAGACATTTCTCATGGCAGGAAGAGGCCCAAGCAATTGGCAATAGATAATAGATTTACTTGTCTTTTCTAGTTTCTAGTAGTTTTTATAATTGTTGACTCTTTCATATTTATTATGATATTTTTTGTAGACAATATATGACAATTTAAGTTTGAAGTTTGAAGTTGGCAATTATAACTCATTGGTAATGAATTATGAATATGATGCTTCGTGAAAGTTGAAAGTTGTTTCTTTTCATTTCATTTTATAATATTTCATTTCATGTTAGAATTTTATATAATTTTGGTGATCAATGATGATAAATGTTATGTATTGAATTTTGAAAGCTTGAAACTCTAAGATTGATGAATCACGAGACTCGATATGTTGTGTGTTACTAACTTGGGGACGTGGTTGATGAAGATTACTCTCGAACCAGAAACTTTTGAAAATGTCACTCCCCGCTACCGCTCCCCGCTTTCGCTCACACTCCCAAGTAACCTTCATGCAGACCAAGCTCATTTTTTCCACCAAATCCCACCACTAATCCATGTCCAAATGTGTCCATGATAAGCAAGCAAAAATACCCAATTACATAATGAAAGTCAAACCTTCAGGCCCACCTTCAAACATATGATCATAACAGATGTGCGACGGCACATAATGGTTGGCTTAGGTGATGGAGATGGTGGCACATTGAGCTATCTGGTGGTTGAAAAGGGTTGTTGGTTGTCGGTTGAAGACAAAACTTGGAGAAAAAATTATTCTATGGGTGTCACCCACTGGTGGTGGGTAGAAAAAATTCTCCTATGGGTGTCACTCACTAGTGGTGGGTAACAGAACCAAAACCCTTAGCCACAAAGGCATCACCTTGAAGCCAAATTGCTCTAATACCAAATGTGGGTTTTAACTCCGTACAATTAATTGTTGTAGATTCTCAATAATAATAAAAAATATATATATAATGGCACACACATTTAACACACAGATTTTACCTTGGAAACCCAAAACATGAAAAAAAGGAAATATTTTTTACTATATTAAAATCCTACAATACAATATAAATCCCCAATACATTAACCCTGGATTATAACACAATCATAGCTCCTTAACTGAAACTGCATTACCATGGACCATAAAATCATGTGTGAAACAGCCAAAAGGCAAAAATCATACCAAGAAAAACCACTCGATAAAACATCTCAATGAAAACCTATCGATAAAAACCTAGCACAAGAGGTTCGTTGTGCAAAGAATATAACACATACCCAACAATCAATGTCTAAGTCTTTCTTTGTAACTCCACTACAAAAGGAGTATGATAGATAATGGATGTTGAATCAATGTAGTCGGTGCATGAAAATTTATCCTTGGTTGAAACTTATTTCAAATTAAGAAGAGAGACTATGAAATCAGTCTCGTTTTTCATATTAAATTTGTCAATGCATTGCAACAATTCTTTTGACATTCTAACCAAAAAATATTCTAGTAATTTATGTCGTTGCTTTTGTCACAAATTTATGTTCCCACTTATAGAGTCAAAACCCAATAATAGCTTTGGACACAACCTTCTACACTACCCTAAGAGTTCAAGAATTCCTTGCTACTAAGATCTAACAAAAAAACAAAATAGTGGAAGCCTTGCATATGATGAAGTTTCCAATAATGAAGAGGATGAAGATGAGTACTATCATGAACCAGTAGTTGCACAATTGGAGCCATATGTAGATAATCTAATTCCAACAAATGACCACAAAATTAAGTAAATGGAATTGTTGACTACAATGATGTCAATACAAAGCAGGAGTACTAAGAAGTCTCCTATATAAAGAACAAGAAGTAAAGTAGAAACATGAAGTTTATATGTGAAAACATGACAAAACCCTCAGATCCAAGTGCAAGTAGAGCCACAACAAGAGGGAGATGTGGAAAGGGAAAGGATCTAGAGATTGAGTCATGATCCAATAGATCTACCTCTCCTAACTTCCAAGGCCAAATGAAGAAAACCTAAGATAGGATGAAGCCCTGAAAAATAGCTATGGGAAGATCTGGATCCTCTACTATGTTGTTTCCTAGCTATGATAACTCATTGTTGATTCTAGGTGATCAGATATGCCAACTGGTAAGAGATACGGTCTGGAAACGTCTTTGAGGCCTCTAGGGAAGAGCCAAGAATACAGATTGATTTGTTAATTATTTCCAATGATGAGGATAAATTTGAAAGAAAAAGAACAACAAATTAGCCATGCAAACTTGATTCTACAAGGAGATAATTGGATTGTTATTTCGATATCAGGATCAATGATGATCCAGTTGAGTTAAAGATGATGGAGATGTTTTAGGACATAGACCAGATGAGAGTTGCCTTGATGCTACTGAACAAAATAACCCTTCTTAATGGAGCAAAATAACCGTTCTAAAAAAGGTCTTCACAACATATTTATAATGGCAACCTCAGTAATCGATTTCAGCAATGAAAGATAAAAAGAAGAATATTATAGTCTAACTTTCACTCAGATCCAACATTCAAGCAACTATTCCGAAAGACATCACCAATTTACAATAATATAGCATAATTATGCCACCTCATGGCTATTTATCCCTCTAGCAAGCAAATTCAAACATTCAAATGGTTGCACAGGAAATCCTTCATCATTGAAAATCAATCTTGCGCCGAACTCATCATCATTAAATACAATGCCCAAAATATAACTGTTGCCTTTTAAATCATGGGTACTTCCTTCAAGAACTCATTTAATGTCTCTTTGTGCGTCAATTAGGTTGATATAGTAGATTTTGACCACGTCAAGGGTTTCGTATGCTCATCCATGTTAAGGTATTCTCAATATAAGTGCATCAAGAGCTCCTCCTCGTAACACATTTACTACTTTCTTTCATGCAAAACAATTTTACCTTCTTTTTCAAAACCCTAAGCTTGTGTCACAAAAATCTGTGTATTTTGTGCATACAAAAAAAACTTTATAAATCATACAAAGTAAAATATAAAACAATAGAAGAAAAATATCTTGACGTTAGCCAGTGCCATAACACCAAAGAATGAGTCAGAAAGGGTGGGAACTCTAAGTTGAAAGCAGTGTTTTAAAAACCAGTCAAACATATTCGAAATTGGCCAAGTCAACCGAGTCAAACCCCTGCTCAGGTCGGCTCAATACAAAAACCGGTTTGGTGGTCGGTCCGTTACCGAACCGGCCACACCGGACATCGATTCAGAATCGGTAACATACTGGCCAATTCGGCCGAGCCCAGCCCATCTTAAACCGACTGAGCTAGTCCGCGGGGAAAAAAGACGGCAACTCGGACTTCAAACTCAAATTTTTTTGGTTTTTTTTTTCTTAATGCCTCTACCCCTCTCCCAACCTATAAAGGCGACCTAACCCCCTCACATTTACTCACAACTATCTCATTGCATTTGTGTGAGCAATTGTGAGGAGTTTGTGAAGAGTTGAAGTTGGTTTTTGGAGCAATAGTGAGGAGGAGCCATGGGTTTCCCCGTTGACTCTAATTCAAAGTTTGAGCCAAATGATCTTGCCTTGTTTAGTAGTAGTGACTAGTGATGTTTTGCTGTAGATGCCATTTAGAGCCTCCTTGGTTTTGTGTTTTTGTTCTAATCTCTATATATTACATGTATTGGACAGTGCACTAAGTGCCATTTTGATATAATAGATATATTCATGAGCATACTTTGATCATATGTTCTCTTCTCTCTATATTCTAATGCTTTGAGTTTGGTAACATAAATGAAAATCTTTAAAAATAATTTTTCATAAAAAAATAAATATTTAATGTATTTTTTTACAACGACCAAGTCATTGAAATCAACTAGGTTGTTATGAATAAAATGATATAAATAATGTAAACATTAAATAATAATTAATTAATTAGTAATTAGGTTGAAGAGGCATGTCTAATGGGACATGACTATCCATGAAGAGGTACCTACCTAGTATATAAGCAGTTTCCTCACTTTCAATTGTACCATTAATCATTCTCATTCATACTTTCTAATATATATTCTTGCATCCTCAATGGATACTTTCATATTCCAAGTCTTTTGGAGTATTTGACTTCTGAGTGTTCGAACTTTGTTCGTTCCATTTGGTATCAGAGCAATTCGATCCTCTGGCTGCTCACCGCTGCACAGAACCATGCTCCCTGATCCGGATCCTTGACCGTCAAATTCATCAACGTCGTTGTCGTTGAAGCGTTTCGCTATCTAGGGTCTTTTATCCTAAATATGAATAAGAATTTTTTGACATTTTCCCACAAAAAGAAAAAAAATAACTCTACAAGATGTTACCTTGAAGCCAAATTCAGTGACGCCTAAAGACATACAAGAAATCTCAAAATTAATCCTTCAAGAATGTAAAAAAGCGATACAAAATATGCAAAGAGAAGTTGACAAGATCACTACTAACAAAAATGAAGAAGTTTCTCAACTTAAAGACCACAGTGAAAAACTACTGACGCAAATTAACAAGCTTAAGAAGGACAAGAAGTCATTAGAAAACAAGGTACAACAACTTATCGAGAAGGAAACAACAAATATCGCTCCAGTAAATGTCATAACTCAAGAAGAAGACAAGCAAGTTGCAGAAAATACAAACTTAGATGTTGCAGTTCAAATGATGAACATTCCAAGTGAAGGTACTGTAACCAACTCAATAACATACTCACCAAAAGAAAATCAAGAAATTACCACACACCTAATAAGGGGAAGTCAAACCAAAAAAGTCCCTATCGACATCTGAATCACGAGAGTAGGCAACTCAAACAAACTATGTATTCAGAACAGAAACAAAAAATTGATGTTCCGAAGAATACTAATGTTAGTGCAATCTACTCGTGCAATAACAATTCATCACAATTTCAAGTCACCACAAGACTCCATAGAAGATTGATCTAGGATGCTCTGATCCCTCTTCCGTGAGACAATTTTATATACCACTCCAAGGATCATATCGTCTAGTATCAATGAAGACTCTGAAACGAGAAGACAGTCGAGACCCAAAAAGAGCTCAAGCCTTTTTTATCAACAAGCTTTGAGGACAAGCTTTTCGAAGAGGAAGGCAATGTTATGAATACAATGATATAAATAATGTAAACAATAAATAATGATTAGTTAATTAGTAATTAGGTTGAAGAGGCATGTCTAATGGGACATGACTATCCATGAAGAGGCACCTGCCAAGTATATTAGCAGGCCCCTCACTTTCAATTGTATCATCCATCATTCTCATTCATACTTTCTGATATATATTCTTGCATCCTCAATGGATACTTTCATATTCCAAGTCTTCTGGAGTATTTGACTTCTGAGTGTTCGAACTTTGTTCGTTCCATAGGCCGAGTCGAAACCGAGTCGGAGTCGGAGTCGGAGTCAACCCTCAGCCGGTTCCGAATCTGAGTCGGAGTTTTTAAACTATGGTTGAAAGGGCTACAATACGTTTCATGCCATGAACATTGACAATGTCATTTGGTCACATCAACAGACTGCTTTGCCCAAATTTTAACATGCAAACCCTAGACCATGAAGCTGTCTGAGTTTCAATTTCAGTTAGACTAGGATGAAGGGTTTAACATACAGAATGGATCATTAGAACCAGCTATTGTACAGTATATAAGGGTTTGAGTATAATGTGCACTAAGAAAGGAAAGAACAATAATCTCAGAAGTGATGAAATCAAACAATTCTTATGATACTATCCGTATAAGGAACATAATGGCCTGCAGACAATAAGGAAGGTGTCGTACAACAGCTCAAACACGTCATTTTATTCCATAAATCAAAAGCAGAGGATGAATGTCTGATATGAACAAACATGGAATCTACTAACTACATTAAGAAGATATCGATAGAATATAGATAGACAAAACACCCAAAAGATGAAGTAGACTAAAAGTCTAAAACATGCCAAATTGGAGGCAAATCCAATTAACAGTACCAGCCATATACAGACAACCATATCTATTGAATTAAAACTGAATATATAACATATTGAAACAAACAAATATTAAACATCAAAAGCAAAATAGTGCTAAAGAGAACAAGCCCCCAATATCTGCTCTGATAGCTGATGCCGCCTGAAACACACCCATCCTATATACATGGTTGAGAACAAAATTTACAAAGAACCAGTGTATCCAAAATTTCCAAGAAAGAATAAAATACAGTCTTTCTTTACTTGACCTGTACAGAAAGCCAATAAAAAGACAAGGCAAAAAGAAAAACATTAATCAATGAATTTGGAAATAACTAGGAAAATGGTACCTGTGTTGCCGATACATATCTCGTTTTTTAGCATCTCTATCTCTCTCCCTTGGCGAACTCCTACCACGACGATGATCCTACATATACAAAAAATGTACAGTAACCATCCAATTATATATATATATATATATATAGTGAATATTTCTGCTACAAAAAGTTAGGCATACAACCCAAAGTGATGATGGGTAGCAACCTTATCTAAAGCAATTGAATCCAAGCCAACCAGTGTTTGGTCTTCTTCTTCTTTTTCTTCTTCCTCCTCAAAATCATCTTCCAAAGCACTCCTCCTTGGCTCCAACTGACCAGTTGCTTCAAGAGTCCACCTGTTAATTTTGATGCCATGTGAGAAATATTAACGTATAAATAAATTTGCAATGTGAAAAACTAAAGTTTTGATCATCCTCCAGTTGGTAAAGTAACACCTATTGGTAAAGTAACACATATTGCCACATTTGAACTCAGGACTAGCAAATCATCCACCTTTTTTGTCATTCTCGTCAATGTCAACTTTGGAAATAACTTTTCCTTCATCTAGCAATGGGTAGAGAAAATATAGTATGAAATGCAACTACGAAAATATGTGGATTTGAAACGCCACCAGAGCTACAAACATACAGATTCAAGTTCTCAAGAACAATCAACAGTAAAATTGAATAAACTGTATATCTAACGACACTTTCTAACTTCCAATTATCTTATATAAGTATGTCCGACCAGAGTCAACATAATTAATTTACCACCAACAAATAGTTGATGAAGATGAAATCAAAAAGCACAATTTCTAGTTTACATTCTTTATTCACATAACTAATTTTAACACAAGCATTCCCAAAAAAAATTAAATAGCTTTGCAGTTGCCTTATGCACCAATCCCTAATAAAACATACATAAACGGCACATTTTGCAAACGTCAAACTACTAAGTTTTATGAAAAACGCTTTGTCATCCCATTCTAATAAATTCTTTAAATGTTCGGTGCTGAGACAAAATGGAGAGAAGAACCTCTGCAAATGAAATGGCAGGATCTAAGAGAAGGTGAACACAAACAGACAATTAAAGTGCTTATAGAAGAAGACAACAATAACCAGGCAGAGAAAGTGGAGGGGTGTGGCAAACCGGATCTAAGAGAAGGTGAACACTAACAGGCAATTAAAGTCCTTATAGAAGAAAAAAAAAATAACCAAGCAGAGAAAATGGAAGGATGTGGCAAACCACAAAGGGATGGTTCAAAATGAAGGACCATAGATGGAGCCGATGGTACAAGTGACAACAGTGGGAATGTCAGGTTACAAGGGACAGCCACTTCATCCAACGGGAAGGATACTTGGACTGTGAGAGAGCAAGAAGGAACATGTAAGTAAAGTGACGTAAAATCAACATATCAGAAATTATTGTTAGTCTAGAATCTATAATTTTGACGTTGGTTCATTATTATCATTAATATATATTATCATTCTATCATATATACATAAGATATTTTATTAATGTCCAACAAATGACCACAAAAGTAGGTCAATGGGACTGTTGAGTACAATAATGCCAATGGAAAGTAGAACCACAAAAGCAACTCCTATATAGAGTAAGATTTAGAATGTAAAATAATAATCTAAGCTAAGATCTGATGACTGAAAAATATAAGTAAAAAGAAGATTTGGAAGAAAAATGGATACAGAGCCAAGAATACAAAGAGCACCCAAGTATCAGGGTGCCCTAGAGCTAGCTCCACTAAGCCCGTGGCCAAATGGAGGGAAACTCCAAATAGATGACTGTCCAAAGGATGCGCTGCAAAAAGATTTAGACTGCATCAGGCATTGTTACTTGAGAAAGGAAAACAAGCACTAAACTTGGATGAAACAGTCCAACTTCTGGTATGATATCTGGAAGAGAAATGTCACTAGGGTCTCTAGAGTTGGGGTTGTTACACTTGCCACCTGTCACACATACCTACCAATGAGTGAGAAAAGCCCTCAATGCCACAAAGTGTGGCTGGTGGCAAGAATTAAGAGATGGGGTTGTAATTTGGTTACCGGAGGACAGATGGTTCCCGAAGGCTTTGATCTTTGGCCTAGGGAAAAATGTCCAAAATAATTTAATTTTTCTCCTAAAGTGACTTTATAAAGTTATAGTCAAATCTAATTTAAAAGTGACTTTAAGTGATAAAGTTACTAAAGTCTAATTTTAAAGTGACTTTAATAAAGTCAATGTGAAATTAGAAAGTAAAAAGTGACTCTGGAAATAAATGACTAAGTGGGTCTTTACTAAAGTGGGGTGAATTAAAAAATAGAAATTGAGATTTAAATGAGCATTTAATCTCAACCCTAGATCTAAAGCTATCTCAGCCATTGGATTTAGAGATTCCCCAAAAGTCACTTAGAGTTAGGTTAAAAGAGGAAAAGGAGGGAAAAGGTCATTCATTCTTTCATGAGCAGATTGAGAGAAGGAGAGGAAGAAAGCAAAGGATATTTTTGAGCAGTGAGAGGAAGAGGGCAGCAGCAAAGAGATTCAGCAAATCCATACAGCAAAGACAGAGCACGGTTTTCAAGGCAAAAGGGCACGAAAATCGAGAGGAGAAAACATTTATTACTGCTATTTTGGCACAATTCCCAAAGAGGCCGTACAGTAGTTTGAGGGACTATTTTTCTAATTTTCGTACAGCAGAAAATCAGCACAAAAATCGAGGTCGTACAGCAGTTTCAAGGTAGCCGTACAACACGGAAATCGAGGCAGCCGTACAGCAATTCCGTACAACATTGTTTTCGAGGAGGCAGTACAGTCGTACAACACGTTTTTATATGATGTCCATACAGCGTTTAATGCTGCACAGTTTTCTGTAATCTCTGTTTTGTGTGGGCACGAAAATCGAGGTGGAGTTTTGCACGGTTTTAGAGATAAGTACATTTGAGAGGTTGCTGTAATTTTCTTACTATGTATTTATGTTTCACTATAAAAGATATTTATCAGAAATAAAAGAGAGCTTTCGAACTAGTTTTCCCCAAGAGTTGTAGGGGGTCTTTCCAGAGTCATCTTGACCAAAAATCAGCGTGTCTATTTTATGTGTGTGGCTGATTTATTTTTCTAAGTTTTATTTCTGCATTTTAGCACTGTGAAATTTCCAGAATTTGTGTTTTCAGAAAATATTTATTTTTCCAGCTTGTTGAATGTATGGCTATGGGAATGGGCATTTAACTTTATGGCAGAAATAAGGAGAAACTGAAAACCGGGGTTGGGAACAGAAATTTCTACATGGTATCAGAGCTAGTTTGCTAAAAAGTGTAATTTGGGACAGCAAGAAGAAAAATTACAACACGCTGATTTTTCACAGAGAAAACAGTACCTTTACTACAGCAGTGTCTTTTTCAGTTTATTAGGACAGCAAGCATCTCTTTGGGCTTGAGGGTGGAGGATAGGTTGGATGGGCATAACAACTACAGTGTATGGAAGGAAAGAACGCAGAGCATCTTTGAGAAGACAGAAGTCTGGGGTATAATGGTGCATACCCAACAGCACCCTGTTAATGTGACTGCTGACCCTGTTCAGCTGGCAGACTTTAATAAGAAGAATAACAAAGGCAAGAGACTAATTCTGGATGGTATAAAAAACCATGTCGTTCTTCATGTGAGAGAAAAGAGATATGCTCATGAGATGTGGACAGCATTGACCAATCTCTACCAGAGTACCAATGAGAACAGGAAAATGGTCCTAAGGGAGAAGCTAAAGACCACTAAGATGGGCAAGACTGATAGTGCAGCTGGATATCTCACAAAGATTACTAATGTGAGCATTGGCAGCAGTTGGAGAGGTCATTCCACCCACTGAGTTGGTGCGGATTGCAGTGAATGGTCTTCCCAGTTCATGGCTGAACTTTGCTGATGGAGTTTGTGCACGTGAGACCCTTCCCACTTGGGAGAGGTTCTGGGATGATTGCATACAGACAGAAATCAGAAAGAGCCAGCTTGGGGTAGCCAAACCAGTTGAGCAGGATGAGGATGTAGCATTGTTGGCAGAAGGCAAGAAAGGCAAGGGAAAGAAGCAAGCTTCCACAAGTGTTGTTGGGGGCAAAGGCAAAGGTAAAGGTAAACAAGGAAACATGCAGAAGGACTATTCCAAGGTGAAGTGTTGGAATTGTCAGAGGATGGGACACTATGCAGTTGTATGTCCAGAGAAGAAGAAGAAGGGGAAGAACCATAGCATGGCAGCATCAGCAGAGATAGAGGACTTTACGAATAGCTTTGACCAGGAGTTTGGGTTCATTGCTTGTGAGTTCACTAGTGTAAGATCACCTGCCACGGAGGTTGAGAGGGAGTGTGCATTTCCCTCCACTAGCGGAGCATCTTCAGGTATCTGGTATGTTGACAGTGAGGCTTCACGTCATATGACAGGAGTCCGTGAGTACTTCTCAGAGCTTTCAGAGAGTGGCACTGATATAGAGGTAGTACTCGGAGATGACAGCATTATTAGATCAATCGGTGTGGGGACATTGACATTTGATAGGGAACCCAAACCTCCCTTGAAGGTGTCAGATGTTCTATATGTGCCAGGGATGAGGGAGAACCTCATATCCGTCTCAGCATTGGAGGACAGAGGATATGAGATATTGTTCAGGAGAGGATAGGTGTCGATATATCTCAGGGGTGCTCCAGCTGATTCAACTAGAGTGATTGGTGTACGCCATGCAAAGGTGTACAAGTTTGCATTTCAGCCCCTTTTGGCATTGAGTAGTAGTACCGGCAGCAGAGCTAGTAGTTCAGAGCTATTTGAGATTTGGCACTGCAGGATGGGGCATATGTATCATGGAGCCTTGAGGATATTGCGAGAGATCACTACAGGTGTGCCAGATTTCAGTACTGATCACTTTGATACATGCAGAGGATGTGCTATGGGCAAGTTTTCCGAATCCCATTTTCCTAGCAATGACAGCAGATCGACTGGGATACTTGATTTGATTCATTTCGATGTGAGCGGTCGGATGTCTCATGTTTCCTTGAGTGGATATGAGTATTATGTATTATTCATTGATGATCACTCCAGGAGGACCTGGATTTATTTCTTGAAGACCAAGAGTGAGGTCTTCAAGCGGTTTCAGGAGTTCAGAGCTCTTGTGGAGACTCAGACAGGTCGGAAGATCAAGTCCCTGAGGTCGGACAATGGAGGGGAGAACACCCTTGGTGAGTTTGTTGAGTATTGTGCGGAGGCAGGCATTAGGAGGGAGTTCACTGTTCCTTACAACCCCCAGCAGAACGGGGTTGCGGAGAGGAAGAACAGATCCATCGTTGGGGCTGCCAAAGCCATGTTACATGATTAGGGGTTACCATTGTTTTTGTGTTAGATCCCTCTATTACTAATATAGTCCCTTATTGTTGTTATTGTAACCCCCTTATTGTTATTATTGTACCCCTGTAACCCCCGTATTGTTATTATTGTGCCCTTAAATTATTATTGTTAGGTCGGCTAGGATTACATTGGGCCCCACTAGGATTACATTGTGGCCCCATGGACTCCTATATATAAAAAGGAGGTTTTATACTCATTTTCATCCAAGAACTTGCCTGCCTGCAAGGGGTGGAGGTTTCCCCCTCGAAGTGGCTTATTTCTAAGGCGTTGATATCTCTTTTCTTCTATTTTTGGAGCTGGTTTCACAACATTTGGTATCAGAGCTTTGGATTTTAGGGTTTCGTTGCTCCAAACAGGTCATCGTGGCATTTTCGCTATAAATTTTTTTCTACGAAAGTTCAGAAGCTGAAATTTTTAGAGTACGAAGCCGAAATCTTGAGGAACATCGTCACAAAATTTCAGAGCTTGGTTCGCAATATTTTCGGAGATATGATCTGTGGAAGTTAGGTCTTTTTGCAAGCTCCTCAATTTAACCTAAACAGGTCATCGCGGCATTTTCGCTATAACTTTTTTTCTACGAAGGCTTAGAATCTGAAATGTTTAGAGCGCGAAGCCGAACTCCTGAGGAACATCGTCGCAAAATTTCAGATCTTGGTTCGCAATATTTTTGGAGATATGGTCTGTGGAAGTTAGGACTTTTTCAGGCTCCCGAATTTCATCTCAAAGAGGTGATCGTGGGAAAATCTTCATAACTCTCTCTCTGAGCATCGGATTGGAATTCTGTAAAAAGTGGACGCAAGCTCACAGAATTTAGTTTCCTATCTATCAATTTCAGAGCCGAAGGAGGAAGCACTGACACGTGGCAAGTCATACAAGTTCGCTCTATTGAACCAGTCCATAAATAGGTTATCGTAGGAGATTGGGCACAACTTTGTCTTCAAGAATCCAAATCAAGTCAGACTTGTGGCATTTGAAAGAGGATTCAGAGTACGAAGGTTATAGGTGAAAATTTTCCAGTTCAAACAATATTGCCAGAACTTGATAAGGAAGGAAAAATCATATTGGAACCTAAAGCAATCACGGAAACAAGAACTCGACAGCTACAGAATCGATCAATTTCAGAGTATCTCATCAAGTGGAAGAACTTACCCACTGAAGATTCTACATGGGAGGATGAGAATTTATACAGAAGCACCCAGAGCTACTCAAGCGTTGAGGACAACACTTTTTTTAAGGAGAGGGGCATGTAAGGACCCTATATCACTAATATAGCCCCTTATTGTTGTTATTGTAACCCCCTTATTGTTATTATTGTACTCCTGTAACCCCCACGATTACATTGGGCCCCACTAGGATTACATTTTGGCCCCATGGACTCCTATATATAGAAAGGAGGTTTTGTAATTTGTATCATCCAAGAATTGTTCATTCATGTAAAGTAGTGGAGGTTGCCCCCTCGAAGTGGCTTATTTCTAAAGCGTTGATATCTCTTTTCTTCTATTTTTGGAGCTGGTTTCACAACATTTTGTGGGCAAAGGCCTGCAACACTGCTGTATATTTGTAGAACAGGAATCTGCATCGCGCCTTGGGGCATGTGACTCCGGAGGAGGCTTTTTCTAGGAAGAAGCCTAATGTTGGTCACTTCCGTATCTTTGGGTGTATTGCATACTCCTACGTACCCAAGGAGAAGAGGACCAAGCTAGAGCCCACCACAGAGAAGGGTATCTTTGTGGGCTACAGTGAGACCTCGAAAGCCTTTCGAATTTATATTCCTACACAGAGGAGAGTTGTTGTCAGGCAGGATGTGAAACTCGAGGAGGACAGGGCTTTCAGGAGGTCACGGGAGTTAGAGTACCTGGATCAGCCAGACCCTCAAGAGTAGCTGAGTCAGTGGTAGGGATCCAGTGGACAGGGATCAAGAGGATACGGAGGTACATCGATTACGGTGTCAGGTTTGTCAATGAGCAGTGGCTCGCAGAGTCAGAGGGGTGGTGCTTCGGGCAGCATGCAGAGCAGTCCGCAGAGCAATTCACTAGGGATTCCACTGATGGACAATTCACACGGTACTTCAACGTGTACAGGTTCAGGTTCAAGCAGGAGGATAGCAGACAGGCAGTCAGGAGTTCAAGCTCCTAATGAGGAGGAGTTTCATTCTCCAATGGGAGAAGTGTGCTCAGGGAAGAGGAAGCCCAAGTGGCTTTAGGATACCTTGAGAGAGGCCACATTTGTTTTTGGGCCTAAGAGGCCGGTCAGAGAGAGCAAACCACCTGATAGGTTCTGTAGCTATATGGCAATCGTTGCCAACATCGTAGACTCTTAGCCTTCTAGCTATGAGGAGGCAGCTAGCCAGCAGGTCTGGAGAGAGCCCATGCAGGAGGAGTATTCTTCTATCACGAAGAATGATGTTTGGGAGGTGGTGCCGAGGACTGAGGGCAAATCCGAAGTTACTTCCAGATGGCTTTACAAGGTAAAGCATGTTGCAGATGGCAGCATTGAGAAATTCAAGGCAAGGTTTGTGGCTAGAGGGTTCTCCCAGGTAGAGGGAGTAGATTGTGAGGAGACCTTCGCTCCCGTGGCTCGATATACTTCGATTCGCTCCATCATATCGATAGCACCATAGATGGGTTGGAAGATCCACCAGATGGATGTGAAGACCGCATTTCTCAATGGCTTCATACAGGAGGAGGTGTACATTGAGCAGCCACAGGGCTTTGAGGTACATGGGAAGGAGTCCCATGTGTGCAGACTGAAGAAAGCCCTTTATGACCTAAAGCAAGCTCCCAGAGCTTGGTACTCCAGGATAGATACATACTTGCAGGAGATGGGTTTCACAAAGAGTGATGTAGATCCGAACCTTTACTTTATTGTCATAGGTGAGGACCCTCTCATTCTGGCGCTGTATGTGGATGACTTGGTCATTACGGGTGCAGAGAGACTCATTGAGCACTGCAAGAGAGATCTTGCGTTGGAGTTTGAGATGAAGGACGTTGGCTTGATGCATTATTTTTTGGGCTTGGAGGTGTGGCAGGAGGAGGGGCATTTCTTCCTGGGACAGGGGAAGTATATTGTGGACATCCTTGGCAAATTCCACATGGAGGATTGTAGACCCATGTCGACACCAATGATCACCAACTGGAAGAAGCTTCACGCTTCAGATTCCGAGTTGGTGGATCCCACATTGTATAGACAGTTGATTGGTTCCTTGATGTATTTGGTCAACACCAGACCAGATATATGTTTTTCAGTCAACACGATGAGCCAGTTCATGTGTGAGCCCAGGAGGGTGCACTGGGTTGCTGCAAAACACATTTTGTGGTACTTGCAGGGGACAGTGGATTATGGTCTAGATTATAGGCAAGGAGATGGAGTGAGATTGGCTAGTTACACTGATTCTGATTGGGCAGGTTGTGCTTCTGATAGGAAGAGCACTTCAAGGTGTTGTTTTGGGTTGGGTTCGGCAGTGGTGTCGTGGTTCAGCCGAAAGCAACAGTCAATAGCATTGAGTTCAGCGGAAGCAGAGTATATGGCAGCCAATCTAGCTAGTTGTGAGGCCATCTAGCTTCGCAAGATGTTGTTTGGCTTATTTGGTCAGCGGTTGAGACCTTCAGTGATATACTGTGATAATCAGATTTGCATTAAAATCACGGAGAATCCAGTATTTCATGACAAGTCAAAGCATATCGGCATCAGATATCACTTCATCAGAGACTATGTTCAGAAGGGAGCTGTGAAGCTTGAGTATATTCCCACTGATGAGCAGGTTGCAGATATTCTTACCAAAGCCTTACCACGGGGCAAGCATGTTTACTTCAGAGACAAGATGGGTGTGGTGAGGAACACCTTCCTCGGTAAGAGGGAGTGTTGAAATTTGGTTACCGAAGGACAGGTGGTTCCCTAAGGCTTTGATCTTTGGCCTAGGGAAAAGTGTCCAAAAGAATTTAATTTTTCTCCTAAAGTGACTTTATAAAGTTATAAATTCAAATCTAATTTAAAAGTGACTTTAAGTGATAAAGTTACTAAAGTCTAATTTTAAAGTGACTTTAATAAAGTCAATGTGAAATTAGAAAGGGAAAAGTGGTGGGGTGAATTAAAAAATAGAAAGTGAGTTAATCTCAAATTTCAGATCTAAAGCTATTCAAATGCATTGGATTTAGGGATTCCCCAAAAGTCACTTAGGGTTAGGTTAAAGGAGGAAAAGGAGGGAAAATGTCATTCATTCTTTCATGAGCAGATTGAGAGAAGGAGAGGAAGAAAGAGCAGTGAGAGGAAAAGGACTGCAGCAAGGAGATTCAGCAAAGACGGAGCACAGTTTTCAAGGCAAGAGGGCACGAAAATCGAGGAGAGAACAGCATTTATTACTGCTATTTTGGCACGATTCCCAAGGAGGCCGTGCAGCAGTTTGAGGGGTGATTTTTCTGATTTTCGTACTGCAGAAAATTAGCACATAAATCAATGTCGTACAGTAGTTTCAAGGCAGTCGTACAGCACGAAAATTGAGGTAGTCGTACAACAATTCCGTACATCATTGTTTTCGAGGAGGATGTACAGTGGTACAACACGTTTTTCTATGATGTCCGTACAGCGATTAATGCTGCACAGTTTTCAATAATTTCTGTTTTGTGTGGGCACGAAAATCGAGGTGGAGTTTTGCACGGTTTTCGAGATAAGCACATTTGAGAGGTGGTTGTAATTTTTTTACTGTGTATTTTTGTTTCACTGTAAAAGATATTTATCAGAAATAAAAGAGAGCTTTCGAACTAGCCAAGAGTTGTAGGGGGTTTTTCCAGGGTCATCTTGACCAAAAAACAACGTGTCTCTTTTCTGTGAGGCTGATTTATTTTTCTGAGTTTTATTTATTTCAGCACTGTGAAATTTCCAGAATTTGTGTTTTCAGAAAATACTTATTTTTTCAGCTTGTTGAATGTATGGCTAAGGGAATGGGCATTTAGCTTTATGGTAGAAATAAGGAGAAACTGAAAACCAAGGTTGGGAACAGAAATTTCTACAGGGGATGTCACTTATTCCCAAGTCTCTCCATTTTGTTGATTTTTGTAGCATTGGAAATTGCTCTAAGCCCCAAATTCTGTGGAGACACTTAGACACTGGTATTCCAAAGAACCTTAAAACCGTTTGTGAAAATTCCACTCAGTTCATGTTTTACCCTAATTCTAAACTTAGGGAAATTAAATAATTAAAGGACATTAATAAAACAGAGTGACAATGATCTAGAAAGCAAAGATCAAGTCATGTTATAATCTTAGCCATTGATTTGAAATCTAATCTCGGCCATTGATTTCTCAACGAGGAGACTATAAAGGAAGACTTGAGGGTCATTTGGAAATACACACCGAACGAATCTAGAGATCGAATTGTTCTAACGGAGCAGTGCTCGGACGAAGATCAGATCTAAGTGATTCAGTGCAGGGAGGGACAGAGTAGCTTCTGGAGAGAAAGATTTTCTCAGTCGGAGAATCATCAGTAGAGAGGGGCAAAGAGACGTCCAGGAGAGCCAGCCAAATTGACGCAGAGTCAGCGTAGAGCCACGCGGGACTACGCAGAGGCTGCGCAGTGGTTTAGAGGGTTTCTGAAACTCAGTTGTCGGATTAGATCCAGAAGTTGGAAGCTGGGGTGTGATACCAGGAGGCCCGGATCTAAGATTTCGAGAGTCAGATCGATCCTTTGTTGGGGTCACACAATGCCTAGAGGAGGTGACGTAGTGCCTACACAGAGGTTGCGCAAAGACCTTCAGAGGTAGCTTTTCCAGTGACTGGATCAGCCATATTTTCCAGTGATTGAGTGAGGTAAAACTTACAATTATTTCTGCTAGTATTTCCCTCTTTGTAGCCGAATAACCCTTGAGGTATTCAGGGATGTATTCAAAAATTGCTACCGCTTAATAATACAAACCCTCAGATCTGCTACATCGGTTTTCCTGCATTAGGTTTTTCTGGGAACTTAGTCCAAAATAAAGGTCTCTTATGTGTGATTGATTTCTTGCTTAGTTTCCTTGTTTCGGAATCATATTTATTAAGTGTAGACTGCTTCAGTAGTTACTTCAATAATTCAGATCTGAATTAATTCTGTAAATGTAATTTACATTATAGAAGAAGTAAACTCAAATTGTTGCAGTAGGATTCCTAAGATTGTCAGATCTAGGAATTTTCACATGGTTTCAAAGTGTTTGATGTGAAACAGGAAGAGCAGCTCTAACTCTAAAGAGAAGGCCAAATTGTTGCAGCGGCGGCAGATCGAATCCCCAAGGGGATTGTGCTTTTCTAGTCGGGAGGGTTAATTTTTCGAGGTTGTCTCTCTCTGAGTGAGTCGACAGAGAGGTAGGACTTCCAATTTAAGATTTTGCTAAGGCAAAGGGAGCAACACAAAGCCTTCACGCAGAGCTAGAGGGAAGCAATTTTTCTGCAAGTGGTTGTCGAGCAGAGAAGCTTCAGAAGAAAGAGAAAATCACATAGCGGGGAATTCTTCCTTAGTGAATTCCTAGCCGAGGAATTCAGCAATTTTTCCAGGATCTGAGCAACAGATCTACGAGCTCCAGAAGGAGTGCGTAAGCCTGCCTAGGCTACGCAGAGGGGGAGAAAGAGGGAGCAATTCGACAGTTTTTCGGCTGAGATGGCAGCTCATGGTCTTAGAAATCAGGACCGGTTGGAGGGTTCCTCCAACTATGTAATCTGGAAGGAAAGGATTCAATTCCTTCTAGATGAATATGATCTCAAGACGTTTGTGACGAATGTGATTGTTGTACCTACATATCCAGATCAACTTAAGAAGTACAAGTCCGATATGGCAAAGTGCAAGTGGCTAATCCTTGATGGTGTCAAGGATCACATAGTATCTCACATAGCTGGCAAGGGCACCGCCAGGGAGATGTGGGAGGCCTTGTCTTTGTTGTACGAAGGAACTTCCGAGCAGCGAAAGATGTACTGAAGGGGGAGCGCATTGCTTCGTTCCTTACGAGGCTTCAAGAGATTCGAGACCAGCTGGCAGCCGTGGGATCCACCCCATCTTCGGTAACTATGGTGAGGCTAGCCCTTAACGCAGTCACGGAGGAGTGGCAAGTTTTTGTCCAAAGTATTTTGGGCAGGGCTACGCTTCCTATTTGGGAGCAGATGTGGTCATCACTTCAGGAAGAAGAGTTGAGGAGAGATCTATTCAACTGCAAGCTTGACGGTAGCAGCAGAGCGGATCTAAGAGTCTGGAGGAGGAGGAGAATGCATCCCTCACATCGAAAGGGCAGCAAGGGCAATAGAGACAAAAGAGAGATGTCTCGAAGGTGAAATGCTTCAAATGTGGTGAGATGGGCCACTTTGCATCACAGTGTCCTTTGAAGAAAAAGGAAAAGGATGAGAAGGACGATCTGACAGTTGCAGCCACAAAGATAAAGCAGGATGAGTTCGCTATGAGTGCCCATGCTTCTCCTGGTAAGAAGTGGGGCGACATTAAGCTGTAGTTCACTTTGAACTTCAGTTGGGCAGGATCCTTGAGGAGAGCACCTCGTGGATCATTACCTTGCTACAGGAGCCCATGATCAGTAGTAGCAGGATGGAGGAGTTTCAGAGGAGTCGAGTGATGGAGACGACAGTGCAATAGGTAGCAGCGCTTATTTTTGGAGCAGGGCAGCAGCAACATAGCAGTAGCAGCGCAAAGCACAAGAGTGCAGCGCAGTGCAAAGCAGCAGCAGCGCAATGCATCAGAGGGATAGTGCAGTAGTTATCAGCAGTCAGAGTCTTTAGCACCGAGGTGCATCCACTGAACACTTGTTCAGTTTTGGGTGATTTCAGTTGCTTCTCTCAACAGCTGAGTTGCAGCGCAAATGCAGAGTTAGCAGTGGCAGTGTTAGCAGCATAGCAGATGCAGCACTTGAGAGGGAGTTGTAGTACAGATGCAGCAGTGGCAGTGGCAGTGTCATGGGAAACAGTACAATTGCAGCAGCAACGCAGAGGTTGGTGGGCAGCTTGTCAGACATTAGCAGCGCGGAGGATGCTTTAGGGTCAGAGCAGTATGCAGCAGGCATATTGTTAGAGCACCTTCCTCGCTAAGAAGAAGTGTTGATTTTTGTAGCACCGAAAAGTGCTCTAAGCCCTAAATTTTGTGGAGAGGCTTAGACGCTAGTATTCCAAAGAACCTAGAAACCGTTTGTGAAAATTCCACTCGGTTCATGTTTTATTAAAATAATTAATTATTTTAATGGAGACCCTAAGTCTAAACTTAGGGAAATTAAATAGTTAAATGACATTAATAAAACAGAACGAGAATGATCTAGAAAACGAAGATCAAGTCATGTTATAATCTTAGCAGTTGATTAGAGATCTAATCTCGGTCGTTGATTTCTCAATCAACGAGCCACGCAGTCGTTTAAAGGCTTTTCGAGCTTCAGTTGTCGGATCAGATCCAGAAGCTGAAAGTCAGGGTGTGAGACCGGGAGGCCCAGATTTGAGATTCCGGGAATCAGATCGATCCTTTGCTGGGGTGATGCAGTGCCTAGAGGTGATGCAGGGCCTACGTAGTGACTGTGCAGAGGCTACACAAAAACCTCCAGAGGCAGCTTTTCCAGTGACCGAATCAGTCAGATTTTCCAGTGATTGAGTGAGGTAAAACTCACAATTATTTCTGCCAGTATTTCTCTCTCTATAACTGAATAACCCTTGAGGTATTCAGAGATGTATTCAGAAATTGCTACTGCTTAATAATACAAACCCTCAGATCTGCTGCACTAGTTTTCCCGCATTAGGTTTTTCCGGGGACTTGGTCCAAAATAAAGGTGTCCTATGTGTGATTTATTTCTTGCTTAGTTTCCTTGTTTCATAATCATATTTATTAAGTGTAGATTTCTTTAGTAGTTACTTCAATAATTCAGATCTTAATTAATTCTGTAAATGTAATTTACATAATAGAAGAAGTAAACTCAGATTGCTACAGTAGGATTCCTAAGATTGTCAGATCTAGGAATTTTCACACTTTTAAGCTATCTCCTAGGTTAGCTAAGAGGGGTGGTCCCTAAATGGAAACCTAAGCTAGAAGGCTTCTAGGAGATGTAGAATTTGGATTACTTGAGATTGTGAGCAAATAAAATGAGTAACATAACATGAAATGAACTTTAATAACCATCAACACATGAGATAATGATTAGCATATATAAAACCAATGTCTTCAAATATTGCTTTACAAATGAATAATATTTGCTCAAAATTAAATGAAGTATTTCAAATTGAAACACAAGTAACCCTATCAATCAAGCAAAAGATGTTAGTAAGATACAATTCAAGATATAAAATTTGCTTTCAAGAAATTCTTTCAAAATTCATATAATCATTCACAAATTCAAAGCATGTATGGAAGCAATATAGACTTACTTGTAAAGGAAACAATTTAAACTTCAGTTGCAAAAGTGAACCAAATAATACTTGCCTAAATAAGATAATCAAATTGAAACATTTGCATCAATGACAAGTACATGAAATCATTTGCAAGTAAAATAGTAAGATGTGTTAGCATGAAGTGCACCTAAACTAAAATTTGATGCAATTATCTTGGTTATTTTTAATCTAAAATGCATAGTCTAAATGTGTGACTTTTCTTCTAACTATTTTGAAACAAGTCTCTTATATCGGTTGTGGAAGGGGTCCAAGAGAAAGACAGTCAAGGTTATATTAACGATACCTTCCTTGGATTACCCAACACACTCGATGCCTTTGGCGATGCAGAGATTGTGGCTCTGACGACTGCAAGGTCCCCGTGTTAACCACATAAGAGTGTCTATGTTCCTCTAGTTGTGAAATCATTTGCAAGTAAAATAGTAAGATGTGTTAGCATGAAGTGCACCTAAATTAAAATTTGATGCAATTATCTTGGTTAGTTTTAATCTAAAACGCATAGTCTAGATGTGTGACTTTTCTTCTGACTATTTTGCAACAAGTCTCTTATATCAGTTGTTGAAGGGGTCCAAGAGAAAGACAGTCAAAGTTATATTAACGATACCTTCCTTGGATTACCCAACACACCCGATGCCTCTGGCGATGCAGAGATTGTGGCTCTGACGACTGTAAGGTTCCCGTGTTAACCACATAAGAGTGTCTATGTCCCTCAAGTTGATGAAAGAAAGGGGTCCCTAAGAAATGTTTTTCAACCAAGCTTATGCTTGGAGGTAAATTAAGTTAAAAAATGCCCAATATGGTATGCAAGTAAGTTTTCCAAATAGAGATTTCAATGCTTTCAATATAATGGAAATAGTGCTTAAAGTAAATTGCAAATGTAAACTCAATTGGAAAAGGAAATTAGCTTGTGCATGAAGATTACTAAATGCTTTGCTTCAAGTAAATGGAAATATGCTCAAAAAAGATAAATTGGATAGTTGCTCAAGATAATGCAAGATACATAAGCTTCATAAACATATAATATTGTAAGTTGCTCAAATTAATTGCTTTAACAAATGATAAACCAATAACCAACTAAAGCAATGAAATGAAACTTTCAATTTATGTGCTTGCAAAATGAGCAAATAACTTAAAATAAATTAGCATGTAAACAATGAACCTATTGTCAGACCAACATGAAGAAAATTGTTACACTAACTAAATCAACTTTGCTACTTGAAATGAGATGCCTTGCATAAAATAAAATAACTTGCTTCCAAAAGTAAAATTTAAAATTTGTACTTGAAAGCTAAACTTGAAATGGCAAAGCATAAGAATGAAAATAAGTAACAAAAGCAAATTCAGAAAATTAGATTGTGAAGGTGAGATTGTGTTAATTTAATGCATGCAAGATGAAAACTAAGAAAACAAATTCAAAATCAAACCACCCATATGTTCCTCCTTTTGAAAAAGGAGAAAATGATGCTTTGGTGAAAACCCAAGCCCCTATAATAAAAACTAAGCTTTTATTAGATGTTAAAAGATGAGGAACCTTCAAGAGATCTCAAGTAAATCTTCATGAGGAGTCTTTACAATATATGAGTCTTCTCAAGCTCTAGATCTCCTTCTAGAAAGTCAAATTCAGAAAATGAGGAAAGTATGATGAGAAAGCTCTCAATATTAAAGAAGTTAAGTGTCTCTTGATATATCAAAGCTTTGCCTCCAATAGTGAATGAAATGTTGCACAAGACAAAGAGAAAATCGTCCTCAAACGCCCACAGCCACAGCCTCCTCAAAAAATCAACTTTGAAAGGGTTTGAGAGGTCCTACAAGGAAAAGTGTTAGAGTTTGTGTGAACTTTCCTTGATGCTCTAATCACCAACACTCTAGCTATGGGTTGCAAGATCAAGAAACAAATTAGTGTAGAGAGAATATGAATACAACTAAATAAAATACAAATAATATACAAGAAACCAAATCAAGTGATGGGAGTGAACCCCATCACTTGGTTTAGCTTAGAAGAGCTCTCAAATAGCTAATATGAATTAATGAAGCACTAATTTTAAAAGATTTGAATTTTTAAAATTGATTGCATGTATACAAGTTATATCCAAATGAATCCCTGCAAAACACTTCTTCGTAAGATAAACTATGAAAATCCAAATAACAAATAGGAGTTACTTTGAAGGTGCTTCAAGAGTGGATTGGTCTTGTTGCACTCATTTTGTCAAAGTTCTGAGAAAGCATATGTACCTATTTTTTCAAATGGATCGAGATCATCAACCATCAGCATTATGTATCATTGTAAACCAATTTTGCAATTTTGTAATGATGCTAGTAAGACCTTAAATGTATGTAACAACCTAGGTAAGCCTATTATTTTGGCAAAAGTTTCATCCTAAGAGGTCTTTTGTCTCACTGACTTATCTGTGTTTCTAAACACGGATGGTCGGCAGAGCTTTTCTCTCCAACCTCACCCCAAAGCTAGGGTGGAATTTTTTGTTAAAGTCTTAGGTGAGTCCTAGTGTTTTAGTCGATCCTCATGTAAAAGTGATTTGAGAATAATTTAAGCTAGTTGGCTAAATTATTTTATTACAAATCACTTGGCCAACTAGATCATATTGTGTCGCAAAATGGAGTGTGTAATTTGAGGGTCTAAGCCGAACGTGTATTCCCCCTTTGAGGGTTAATTTGTAAAAAATATTTTAATGGATGGTCCCTCATACTTAGACACCATGGTTAAAAATATTAGAGGGTGGAAAAAATATTAAATCCCCTCAAGTGTCAATTAATTAATTTTTCTAGCAAAAATAAAAATAAAAAATTTTGTAAGTTTAGTAGTACTACATCTTCATCATGTACAATATATCACCCCGATTGGAGTGGAGAATTGAACCGGTGATTTCACATCAAGGAGTGCCTTAACAAAGCACCCAATCACTGTCTAGACTCTATCCAACACCCATAGACTTGGCAAAAATAAAATTAATCCTAAGCCAGAAAATTAATTAATTGGAGTCAAATTGAATGCCTTAGAGAAATTACATTTTCCAAGTGGAAAATCTTGTGAGTATCAAAAGAATTAATTTTTGGAGGTCCTCCACCAAAGGAATATTGGATATTTCAAGAAAAATTGGACCCTTGGACCTTGGTGGTTAAGTCAAAGCCAAATTTTTGAGGAAATTCTAGCTCAAAACAATTAATTTTGAGCTAATAGAAAATGGATTAAATGAAAATTTTGAAAATTCCCTAAAAATAATTATTTCAACGGCTAAGATTAAAAGTTTATCAAGTATTTATCAACGACCAAGATTATTTTGATAAGGATCAAGCCAACTAACCGTTATTTTTCCACTTGGAGGATTTATCTATAAGTAGAGAGACATTTTGTGTCTCAAGCCATCTAGTTTTGCCTTATGTAACTCTGAAAAGCTAATGTACATTACTGTCCTGCTGGGAACGTTGGAATAATCTTAATAAAGACTTAGGATTGCAGTTCATGGTGTCTGTACTCTAATGATTTATGGTATGTGTTGCGTACAAGCATTCTTATATTGTGCTTTATCAATAGGTTGCTCGTTATTTCATTGTAGGTGATAGGAGCACTCTATTGGTAAGTTGTGGGCTTTTCTTAGGTGATTTGATTCACTAGACCCCAAGTTCACGAACTTTGGATAGAGGTTGACTATGTTTGGACTCTAATTATTTTTATAGTGTTCTAACTTCGCTAAGGTTGTGATATATTATTTATCTTTTGAAATACATTTACCCATCACTAAAGATTCATAAAATTTCAAAAATTCCTTCAAGCATTTCACATGTATATTTTGTAAATATATTTGTAAAATCATTTTTTGTAAATAATTTATTTTCTAACATTGGGGTTTTGGTTATTTTTATCTCCATTTTTGCAGGTGAGATCAAGAGAAAAGGCAGGTGGAGAGCTAGATCTAGGCCCTCGAGGGTAAGATCTAGCCTCTAAAAGTTTTGCAAGGTTAGCAATTGAAGAAATTGAGCAAAATTGCAGATCTTAAACACATTAAATTTTTTGAAGCAAGGGCTTCATTTTTTAGCCCTCTCGGGCCTAGATCCAACCTCTCCAAGGCCAGATCCAGCTTCCTAAGGCCCTGCATTAGCCATTTAGCCTCTTGCGTCACATTTGTAGGCCCTTTTAGGGCAGGCCGCAAGCCCTAGAGGCCTCGGCCTCCCCTTCTCCCCCAACGTCTTTGTTTTAAGGCCTTTTTAGGCTCGGTTGTGAGACCTAGAGACCTCGGCCTCCTTTTTCGACCCTCCTTACTAGGTCGTGGCCCTTGTGGGGCCTACGGCAGCCCTTTACGGCTTCTACCCTAAGTTGCTAGCCCTAAGAAGGCTTCCTCCCTTCAGCGTTAGGCCCTCTTGGCCTTTTCCCTCATCCTTCGCCCTTTTTGTGGCCTTCTAGGTCTTCCTCCCCTCAATGCTAGCCCTACTAACCTTCATAACAGGTTATTAGCCATAGAAGAACAACATGTTGAGGAACTAAAAACAATCGATATTAATCATTCTAATCATATGGCCACCATACAAGATTATTTGATCACTGTGGAAGCAAATCATAAGGAAAGAACAAGTTTCATTCAAGAAAATCATGATAAAGTAATTAAGTATATGGAAGTTGGTCAAATATGCCTTCAAACTAAGTTGTTGACCATGGAAGAAAACCATGCCAAAGAAATCAATGCTATGAAGGATGAGCATTCTAAGCCAACGGATGCCATGATATTTAAAAAGATCACTCTTCAAAATAAGCTGCAAAAGATGGAAAGGTTGCAGGAGCAAGACTATCAGCATAGATCAGATGATGAAGGAAATAAGGGATTTTCGACATATCACAAGCCTCCCAGTGCGCCAAAATGACTTGCATCCCATTGCAAGAAGATCACTTCTCCCATTGAAGACAAGGTAACTAGAAGTGACATGGTTGAAAAAGAAGTTAAGAAAGATCAAGCTTATATGTCACCTTTGACAAAGTAAATTTAGAATAAGGTTGGGCATACTTCAGGTTCTTCGGATCTTTCGTCCGAACATCTTCAAGATCAAGACATGAAATTTACAATGATCTCATTATTGGCATTCCAGCCCACCGGGAAGAAAAGCGAAAAGAAAAAAAGAAGGAAGAGGTTTGGTGCATCTGATGGCAGAGAGCAGCTCAATATTTGCATGAGTCAAAGTCCAAGCATTTCCAAAATTCAGCATGGCACATCCAAGAAGCAGCCCACAGACTTGTCGGAGAGTCAACAGATGCTCAGTGTGCACTATGTTGAAAACATTTGATTCCATGAGTCATCGTTTGTATAGTATCTTTAACCGTACTCCTTTTTATTTCATGTCATTAGTTAGTTTTATTTTATGCATTTATGTTATATCTTTTATATTTCAATTTTTTACAGTAGATTTTTCCATTCCGGCAACTTTACTATGTATGCATGATGATTTGGATTTTGAATGGATATTTATTTGATGGACTTTTGTTTTCTTGGATGCAAGATTCTGGGATTCTCACATTACTTCATGGAAGCAACATGTCCCCATATGGTGCCAAATGTTGCACTCATTTTGTCAAAGTTTTGAGAAAGCAGATGTACCTATTTTTTCAAATGGATTGAGATCATCAGACATCAGCTTTATGTGTCCTTGTAAACCCATTCTGGAATTTTGTCATGTAAATGATGCTAGTAAGGCCTTAAATGTATGTAACAACCTAGGTAAGCCTATTATTTTCGCGAAAGTTTCATCCTAAGAGGTTTTTCATCTCACTGACTCATCTGTGTTTCTAAACACAGATGGTCAGTAGAGTTTTTCCCTCCAACCTCACCCCAAAGCTAGGGTGGAATTCTTCGACAAAGTCTTAGGTGAGTCCTAGTGTTTTAGTCGAGTCTTATCTAAAAGTGATTTGGGAATAATTTAAGCTAGTTGGCTAAATTATTTTATTACAAATCACTTGGTCTACTAGATCATATTGTGTCGCATAATGGAGTGTGTAATTTGAGGGTCTAAGTCGAGCGGGTATTTCCCCTTTTACGGTTAATTTGTAAAAATCTTATGTAAAAAATATTTTAATGCATGCTCCTTCATACTTAGACACCATGGTTAAAATATTAGAGGGTGGAAAGAATATTAAATCCTCTCGTGTGTCAATTAATCAATTTTTCTGGCAAAAATAAAATTAATCCTAAGCCAGAAAATTAATTAAATAGAGTCGAATAAAATGTCTTGGAGAAATTAAATTCTCCAAGTGGAAAAATTCGTGGGTATCAAAAGAATTAATATTTGGAGGTCCTCCACCAAGAGAATATTGGATATTTCAAGAAAAATTGGACCCCTAGATCTTGGTGGTTAAGTCAAAGTAAATTTTTTGAGGAAATTAGCTCAAAATAATTAATTTTGAGCTAATAAAAAAGGGATTAAATAAGAAATTTGAAAATTCCTCAAAAATATTATTTCAACGGCTAAGATTAAAAGATCAAGTATTTATCAATGGCCAAGATTATTTTGACAAGGATCAAGCCAACTAGCTGTTATTTTTCCACTTGGAGGATTTATCTATTTTTCCTCTTGGAGGAGTCATTTTGTGTCTCAAGCCATCTAGTTTTGGCTTATGTAACTCTGAAAAGTTGATGTACATTATTATCCCGTTGAGTGTTAGTTTTTGTAGCATCAGACATGTTCTAGCCACGAAATTTTGTAGAGAGGCTAGAATACATGAGATCTCCAGAACCCAAAAATCGTTTCTAGAAATTCTGCCTAGAAGTGTCTCAATTAAATTATTAACTGTTTTTTTAATATTTCCTAAGTCTAAACTTAGGAAATATGGTTAATTAATCAATATTAATTGAGATAAGGCGAGAATAATCTAGAAACTCAAACAGATCGATCCAGAGATGATCCTAGCCATCGATTATGTTTTAATCTTGGTCATTGGTGCTCCAACAGTGGATCATGAGATGAGGTCGATATGTTGATGGAGAATATACTGGAACAGTTCGATTTCTTGGTAGATCAATTTCTTGAGTAGCAGCAGACAGTCTCTCCGAAATCGAAGCAATGAGTGAAGGGTAGGGGCAGTGATCCAGAAGAAGTTTCCAGATCTGGAGAGACAGTAGCAAGAGGTTCAATTTATCCCAGTGAGACAGCGCAGAGCTTTGCGGAGTAGCTTCTGAGAGGGTAGTTCAATTTGATGGAGAGAAAGTCATTCTCAGATCCAGAGGTTGGGCAGAGGTTCCAGAGGACTGGAGAGACGAATTTCTCAACAACAGAAGGCAGAACGAATTCATCATAGACCAGTTAGAGGCTTGACGGCATAGTGACTGTGCAGTCCAGTGCAGAGGGTGACACAGAGGCTTCAAGAGGGAGAGTTTTCTGTAGGAAAGTTGTGTTAGGGATTTCCTATGGAGGAAGGGAAATTCCTTTCAATAATTTTACCCAAATTTTCTTGTTCTGGATTTCCAGTTTCAGGCATTCAGATTGTACTCAGAATTTCACTGATGCATAATCTTGAGTGGGCCTAATGGTTAAGAGCATATGTTTTCTCCTAAGAGGTCACAAGTTCAAAACCAAAGGAGGGTAGAGTATGTATGCCTTCGTAGGCTTAGCAATCAAATCGCTACGCGGAGGTGGGTCCCCTATCCCACAAACAAGGGGGTCTCAAACGCCAATTTGGTGTCTGGCTTGGCCATGACCTTAAAATTAGATAATAATAATAATTATATTAACCCTCACTGTTGCACCGGTTTTCCCCCATTGGGTTTTTCCGAGGACATTTGTCCAAAAATAATTGTGTTATATTGTATGTGTGTGTGCTAGCATTTCTCAACTTCCAACGTTTTACTTTTCCGCAAAATTTTATTTGTGAAGGTTGCAGTGTGTTTATTTCGATATTTTTCATAGCAGATAAATTGTTAAATTAATTAGCAATTAGGAGAAATAATATCAGTTGTTGCAATAGGATTCTAGTTGAGGAATTTTCATACTGCAAATGTTAGAATGTTCATAATAAAGACTTTGGGGTGCAGTTCATGGTGTCTCTACTCTGATGATTTGTGGTATGTGTTGAGTAAGGGGATTCTTATATTGTGCTTTATCAATATTTTGATCGTTATTTCATTGTAGGTGATAGGAGCATTCTATTGGTGAGTTGTGGGCTTATATTAGGTGATCTGATTCACTGGGTGTTTCTAACGATTTACTTTCAGAAATATATAGCGTTTGCATGTTCCCCAACCCTTGGACTCCAAGTTCAAGAACTTTGGATAGAAGCTGACTATGTTTGGAATCTAATTATTTTTATGGTGTTTTAACTTTGCTAAGATTGTGATTTATTATTTATCTTTTGAAATACATTTAGCCATCACTAAAGATTCATAAAGTTTCAAAAAATCCTTCAAGCATTTTCACATGTATATTTTGCGAATATATTTGTAAATAATTTATTTTCTAGCATTTGTTTTGCAATTGGGGTTTTTGGGGTTTTGAAATTATTTTGAATATATATATATATATATATATATATATATATATATATATTGGGTTTTTGGGTATTTTTATCTCTATTTTTGCATGTGAGATCAAGAGAAAAGGTTGGAAGAGAGCTAGATCTAGGCCCTTGAGGGTAAGATCTAGCCTCTAAAATTTGTGCAGGGCTAGAAATTGAAGAAATTAAGCAAAATTGCAGATCTGAAGCTAGGGCTTCATTTTTTAGCCCTCTCGGGCTCAGATCTAGCTTCTCCAAGGCCATATCTGTTGGAAATACTAAAAAGGGGGGCGAATTAGTATTTCTTTTCAATTGTAATTTTTACCAGTTAGATCACTTATAATTAGAACACAAAATGAACAACAAGAATAAATACTTTTATTAATCTCTTCTTTACAATAAATTCAATACAATAATGTGTAGGGATCTAACCCTAGATGAAGACACCAATCTTCAATCTTCTAGGCTCCAACCTGTAGTTTTCCAAGCACCGACTTGGACTTCCCAAGGCTCCAACCTTGTCACTTTGAGGCACCAACCTCTAGGCCTCCAACCCTATCTCTAGTACAGGTTCCAACCTAGCCTTTTGAGGACTCCTATCCTCTAGGGCTCCAATCCTATCTTCCAAGGCACCAACCTCTAGGGCTCCAACCCTATCTTCCAAGGCACCAACCTTGTCTCTATGGGGCTCCAGCCTCTAAGGCTCCCAATATTTGTCAAGATAAGTTTGATGATTGTTCACGACTCCCAATATCTTCTTCAACGAGCCCTGTCAATCTTCAGCGATGCCTCCTCCAATTCATTTCATCAATGATAACCTTGTCTTCACATGAAGGTGTCTCCACAACTCTTCATGGTACCCAAACAAAATCTCCAAGGTTACTCCATGAGGGCTTGAGCAAAGCATCATGTCTTCAAAATGTCAACTCCAAGGTATGTCTTCACAAAGCTTCAACTATTTCAAATGCTCTTCCAAACATTCTTCAAGGATGCTTCAAGGTCTTCAATAAGTTGCCCCAAGACTTTCCAAGTTGCTAAAAAGGTCCTTTAAAATGCTCTCCAAACAAAACTTCGATACTTCAATTCTCTTAAGCAACTCCAACAGACTTTAATGAAACTATCACTAGATTCATCCAATAGTTGCTCAATCAAAAGCCTTCTAGATAGCTCGTCAATGTGTGATATTAATGTAGCTTCAACAAGATATGTATTGGTCTCCAAAATGTCTTTGAGGTGTCTTCAAGATGTGATGTCAATATTGCTTGAATCAAGACTTCTAAAGTGTCACAAAAAAAATTCAACACAATTTGTTCAAAAGTATACTATTGTTATTTGGCAATGGCCTCAGACCAAAGTAAATTGGAGTCACCATTAGACATAACCTTGCAGCTGGAGCACACAATAGAACTATCTAACATATTTAAGCCTTATGGGTGACTGTCTACATACTTGTTGGGCCTCTCCAAATTGTTGTAGCTCCTACCCTTCAATCACAGATTCGAGGTATTGCAATTCTCCACAAGGTTGTAGGTCTGAGCTCCCAACATAGGTTGCAACAGGTAAAGGTTTGAAATCCGAGGCTACAAAGGTATATCACTGTCCGAGTTCCTCCCAACAGCAAGTTCTGGTTCAACACAAGCCTGGTATGAGCTGGTCTGATCCTACAGTTCGAGGTATATATAAGTATATATAGGACTGTTCAGAAATTTTCCCAAACTATCAGCAATCCGAGCTTGTTCTCCACAAGACTGTCATAAATTGTAGTCCCTCCACAGATCCGGATAGGTGGCTGCTAATGTAAGGTTTCAGGACTTAATTTATGTTCCGAAATTTTTAGAGAGGTGCCCAAACATAAATGCTTCCTCCTCGACCTACTTGTGAACTTATTGCATTATGTTCTCTGAAATTTCTTATCTTCACCGAAAATGTTCTTTTGTACCGAATTGGTGATAAAAATGGAGTGTTAGACGTCATATTTATACAGGTTTTGACTTATGACAAATAGGCACATCTGTTGGGTGAAGGGGTATGAGCCTACACAAGTCGGCTCACCAGAAGTAATAATTTTCTAAACTTAAAAATTCAATTTCTCCCAATCTAGGAGTTAGAAGGAAAATACTAGCTCGTTAGAAAGGGGAAGATATCCTCCACAAGCCTATTCCATTTCAACCTTCAAATGAAGTTATTTTCCATTCATAAAAAAAATATTTTTGTGAACAGTCACCATTATTTTTCAAGGCAACCTTTAGGCTTTAGGAATTTATTATTTGGACAATGTTAGGGCTCCTTCTTTATAGGTTATCAACCTTAATAGGATTAGGGCATCTTTAATAAGGCATTCAAGGTAAAGGCTCCTTCAAGACTTGACAATAATGGACCTCTTAGGATTAAGCCTTCGAGTGTGGTCATCAATCCATGTCATCAAGTGTACACATTTGGTCCTAGAGCAAGTGTTCTTCAATAAAGCTAGTCATGTCATTAAATGTCTAGGACTTCTTCACTTGAGTTCTCAATTAGGATAGGCATCCTTATTTCATTAAAATCTAGGTCATTATGAGCATCAATCAAGGAGGGCTTGGCATCATATAGATGAGGGCTATAGATTCATCAAGAGCAAGGACATCATATTATTAGGATTAGGGCAAGGGCTTGTATATTAGGCACATAATTGGCACTTAGGGATTATACATCAATCTTCATGTTTAGGGCATCATGTGTTAGCCTCACTCTCATGTGAGTAAAACAATTCTAGGTCCAAAATAATTAAATTAATTAAATCATGAAAGTTAGGATTTATTCCTACTTTTCTAGATTTAGTTTGTTCCTCATAGTTAGGAGTCAGTTTAGGTCTAGTTGGTTGAGAGATTCTCTCCAACTAGTTAGCCTCCTAGATTAGTGTATGGTTGAGATATTTGCTCAACCAAAGAGTCCAAGATAAACACACTATCTTGAGACAAACTTCCTCATGTATTTATATGTATCGTAGACATTATTTTAGTAATGAGAATGTGAGAGTACAGTGAAGCTCTCGTGACTTTTCCGCCACTTCTTGGTCTTGGTAAATTATGTGTGATAATTTATGAAATCTTCTTCATGTGGTATCAGAGCAAGAGTCTGTTGAGGAATCCACTGTAAGGTCAGGAGACGTTGCACGCCAGATTCTACATACGGTGATTTGCAACGTTTACAATCTCAAACCGTGGCAGCGCCGTCAGCCAATCAGTGAGATTTAAACTGAGATGAGACAAAGGAGCAGTTTGAGCCCAGGAAGAGTTCTCCTCGTATTCGGATTCAGTAGGTCTCCTAATCTGAGACCAGGTTTGGTTTTGAGAAGGCATCTATTTCTTTATACTTTATTTCGGGTTTAGTGCTTTGTCCCTTTTGAGGAGCAAGCATCTTCTTCCTCCTTTTTTTGGTAGAAGGTGATAACTGTTCTTTGAAGCAATGGGAATCATTCAGAATTTAAGCAGACGTTGCCAAGCCCATTGAACAAGAACGCCCTTTCCTTTGGCACCACAATGACTCTGTTGGACTGAGCGTGGACTGTGAAGCATTAACGCATTTCATTCAATCGATTTTGTGAGCATGGAGAAGTGTGACAGGTCCAGCTGTCGGTTCTAAGACTCAGTAGACTTCTATAAAAGGGCATTTGGGTATTTTCTGGACTTTTTGGTTCATATCAACATCTTTTGGTCGAAATATTAGGAGGCCATTTGAGTTTTCTTGAGATTCAATCGAATTAAAACGCAAGATCTAGAAGAACTCACGGCAAACTCTGCCTTCAAGCAATCAATTGATGTGTCGTTTGATGAATTGATCTATTTGATTTCAGTTTTTTTAATTCTGGAAATTTATGAATATATAATTTTTTTTTTTTAATTCTGGAAATTTATCAATAGCATAACTCATGTATTACCTGGAGGGATTGTGTTTAAAAATGGGTGTAAATTGTGTTGTTTAATGGGCTTGAGCTGATTTTCCGAAACTTAGCCAACATAGCGCATAGATTTGAACTTCGGACCATCATATATTGTCTGAGTTGCGTTGGGGACTTTGTATTGTTATTCCCATGCTTGGGTTTTACTATTAGCATCCTTCTCATTTATACAAGCTTTCCCAAAGAGACCAAGCTCCATAGAAATAGCACACTGGAAATCAAATTTTTTTCTGTATGCTTTGATATATAAAGCACCTTTTCAGACAATTTAACTATTCATATTGGTGAAGGAAATTTATCAATATACTTTGAGCTGCCACAAGCAAAACCTTCACACAAAGATCATAGATTGCTACGCTCTACATTGTGATTGATGCACTTATCGCACTGATAGCAATAGATCACCGTAAGAAACCAGTGTGAGCCAGTCATCGTGGAGTCGGCGTGAATCAGTCAGCTTTGAGCCAGATCAGCGTGAGCTAGATCAGTGTGAGCTAGCCAGCGTGAGCCAGCATGAGGACAAATTCAAGTTGTGTCCAGCAATCTGATGGCTCTAGAGATCAAAGGGGAAGTATTTGGGAGATCACAAGCAATTATCAAAGTAAGAGAAATCACCTAATCTAGCTGCCCTAGATTTCTCAAAATGGTATCAAAGCTAAGGTGACAAGACGAGGAAAGGAAGCCTGTGGAAGGACCATCAAAAGGAATATCAAAGGTCAATACATCAAAGAGGACATCGAACCTTCAAAGAATACATAAGGGACAAGCAATCTAAACAAGAAGGACCATTCATCACATCTCAAGGATCATAACCTCTCAAAGAGAAGAAGACCTCAAAACCCTAGCTCATCTGAAGAAGGGTTCTACATTTGAAGCATTCTTGAGAATCTCATACATTTTTCAATCATCATCACGAAGAAGATCTCAGGGACCCTTCGTCCACTCAAAGAAGGACTACACATTGAAGCATCTTGAAGCCTCTACATCCAAAAGAAACAAGAAGAAGCATTTCCATCATCATCAAGGAATCAAGGTGATCTCCCTCTTCTTGAGTCAAGGATCACTATCAAAGCATACTTCAAGGAAGACATCTTCTATTATCAACATCATCAAGAAAGGCATCAAGCTGAAGATTTCATCATCTAGGAGTATCTTCACTTAACAAGTAAGTATCTTTATATCTAAGTCTGAATCTATCAAAATGACTTCATTTTGCAAGGAGACCAACAAATTGGTTGGTTCATCAAACTATCTTGCATGGAAGAAGAGGTCAGATTTGATCCTCATAGAAAATGAAGGCATTGGACATGTTAAGGGTTCAATCACTAAACATCCAAAGGAAGAAGCTCAAGCTCTAGCTAAGTATATGAAAGGGGAAATAAGAGCTCAAAGGATGCTTATAGAATCCATCAAGGATCCCCTCATACTTTATGTTGCAAAGTTGGCGACATCAAAAGAAATCTATGAGAAGTTAGTAGAATTGTTCTCTGTAAGCACCACTAGAGAAGTCATACCTTTGAAAATTGAACTATATAAGATGAATGTATCAAAGGAAGAAGGGATAGCGTCATATCTTATGAGGGTGTCAAAAATACGAGACCAACTGCAAGAGTTGGGGAAAATAATGCCCAAATTCCAATAAAGAAAAGACCACCGTGGTGCTCAATGCACTACCTGATGAATGAGGCAACTTCGTATCAAGCATATATGGAAAGAAGGAAGCCACCCCATTCAGTGAACTTTGGTCATTGTGTAAAATTGAAGAAACAAGGTTGAAAGCAAAGAGTGATGTGGGACCAAGCGAACAAGTTCAAGCATTTGATGCGATAGCTAAGAGAAAAGGAAAGTTTGGGGAGTTTAAAGAAGATCAATATGTCAAAGATCTAATGCTATGGTTGTCAGGAATATGGGCACTACAAGAGAGATTGCACTAAACTCAAGAAGGAAAACAAGAAAATGAAACAAAGAATTGAAGCCCATGTCACCGAAGAAGTAGAAGAACCTGATGAGAAGAAATCCAAGAAAGAAGGGATAGATCTTCACTATTAAGGTCTCTATAGCAAGGAGAAGGAGAAGGAGGAGGTGAAAAGACCTCTACCATGGTCAAAGATTGCTATCAGAATAAGAAGCATTGCAAATATGATAGGATGCATTATCTTAGAAGATGGCATCATACAATTGAAGCAAGAGCTCATGACATCATTGTATAAGCTTGAAAGGATAGCTAAAGTATAAGTCTACATGGTTGTAGCAGTCATCATAAACAGGAAGTAGCTCTTGGTAGCCTCATTGAAAGCATAAGTAGCACATATGGTTAGAAGAAAGACATCTAGCATGATAGAGGATAGAAATAGTTTATCATGCATCATCATCATTAGAAAGGAGCATTTGCAGAATGAGGATAATCAAGATCCTCCGTTGGAATCTTCATTAGAAGGTCCAACTCTACTCGGAAGAAGCAAGTGTCTCATTGATCATTTCACCTTGTGTGGAATCCATTGTTTAGAAAGATGATGGTATGGTGACAAAGGAGTGCAGCATGTCAAAATGGTTGAAGTACTTTCAAGCAAGGAAAGGAAGTTGTCAAAGGAAGTCTAGATGACCAAAAGAAGAAAGGAGGTATGAATATGTTTGATAGATTAAGTCATGTCATGATAGAGTTTCATATAGCATGGGTGAATGCTCTACCTTATGAGCATGATCAACAAAAAGGGATCTCTTCCTTTGGAAAGGTGAATGAAAGCATGGTTCACATATTGACAAGATGAAGCCAACATAATATGTCCTCATATGGAATATGAGGTAGTTGACAAAGACGAAGGAACCATGGATGGAAGTTCCTGGGGAGCAATATGTGAAGAAAGAAAGAAGAGATCGTGAAAGATGCAACTATGGTCACATAAGAAAAGGAATTCAACATTTGATGACTAGAAGAATTGGCTATGACATCTCCATGGAGAAAGTATGAAGACCCTGTTGAGATCTGTAAAGAAAGGAGACCCTTGACATTGAAAGTCTTGGAGATGTGTTTATGTGCAGGATGTTGATCTTGTAAGCAAGCAGATGTCATGATGAAAGACCATCACAAAAGGTAACTTTGATTTGATGTTCAAATTTTATTTTAGAACAACATCTGGATGGGTTGATACAGGGCTACTGAAAGAGAGTTGTAGATGTCACCTACAACTAACACTCATGTGGTTGGATGGAAGATCCTAAAGGAAACATGACATGGAAGAGGTAGCGGAATGAAGAAAAGCTAGATGTGGAATAGAAGATCACTTTCCGATGAAGAGAGGGATGACATGACTGATATGGTTCATGAAGGAAAGTGATGGATGGTCTATGCCCTACAAAGAAGATGAAGGCTCCATGAGGACAAAAATGGAATTCATGACATCGAAAGGAGCTTTACAAGCAGTTGATAGTACCATGATCTCCACCAAAGAGCTGATATTTGTTGTTGGTAACAAGTCGCTAGCTAAGAGGGAGTTTGGAAACAAGTCCCTGGTTAAGAGGGTGCTCGAGAATATTCTTTTTATAGGAATGAGAATATCTTCCCTAGTTGAGAGGGAGAGATAGGCACATCATTCTTGTCTTCGTATTGTGAAGAAAGAATGGAGGATTGGGTAAGCTTTTGAGACTGATACTGATACTCTTTGAGGATAAGGTAGGGCATCCAAGATAAGAGTAGTCGAAGAGGAAATTCCTTGAGAATGTGTTATTCTAAGATAGGAATTGTCCTAAAAGGACATCCCTATGAACACTCGGGTGGGGTATGTGCCTTGAGAGACAATGATGATGGTGTCTATCAATCATTGGTCTCGCCAGCATTGTGTTATGATCTTGTGGAGAGATAGAGTTGTTAGTCAAGGCCTTGTTATGTGACAATGTTGGTTGGTATGATGAGATGCTCTAGCATAAGCTAAGGAAGTAGCTGACGAGATGGCTTACCAATCTGGCTCTTCTTATGAGAATTCTTCAGTTTTAGAATGTCCAAATACCTTGTATGGATTATGAATACCTCCCTAGTTAAGAGGGAGTGTTGAAATATGTAATTAGGCTCGGTCTTCATAATGACATATGTAATCATGATTTTATGTATTTGTTGTAAAGAGAAAAATAAATTTATTATTGTTATTCTTGAGGCATGGATTTCATGCTCAAGGGAAATTTATTTTTAGGTCAAGCATCCATTGAGTGCTTCTAGGACTTGTTATTTAGTCTACAAGTCAATTGAGTCATTATCATGTATGAAAGACCCTTTTGGGCATGTTACATATTGTAAAGAAAAATTTATTTGAGTCAAAGACCCTTTACAACCTTGTCATGGTGCCTCAAGCAAGTTGGGCTCAAGGAAGCAATTAGTACCCGTAGAAGGCCTATAAATAAGAAGGAACTCGACCTCATTTGGACACACTTCAAGCAAGTTCGGTCTCCTCAAGAAAGAAGCTGGAAAAGGACGAAAATCAAGGATAAGAACAAGAAACGCAATATCGAAGTTTTTGGGTCTCTCTCTCTATTGTATTAGGGTTTCTAAAGTTATTGGGAAAGTCAGGTTGTTGGAAAGTTGCTGGGAAAGTTGAGTTGCTGGAAAGATGTTAGGTAAGTCGAAGTGTTGGAAAGTTGTTGGGCAAGTCGAAGTGCTGGAAAGATATTGGGTAAGTCGAAGTGTAGAAAAGTTGTTGGGAAAATCGAAGTGTTGGAAAGTTGTTGGGCAAGTCAAAGTGTTGGATAGTTGTTGGGGTCGTAGTTGCAGAAGAAATTGTTAGTTTGAAGTTGCAAAAGAAATTGTTGGGTCTAAGTTACAGAAAAAATTGTTGGAGTCGAAATGGTTGGAGAGAAAACTCATCAAGGAGAAAAAATGACTTGATCTAGAGGGGTCTTTGTCAAGGGTCTTAGGTCTTGGAATTCATCATTTGAAGATTCTATAAGAAGAGAAGAATTCTTGCATCATGTGTCCTCTTGTTTCATTGTTCTTTAATATAATCAAGAGAAAGAAGAAGCTAATTAAGTTAAGTAAAAATACATCACAAGCAGTTATCAAAGTAAGAGAAATCACCTAATCTAACTGCCTTAGATTTCTCAACAATTTTCAATGTTTTGATGTCCAAGTTTTTCATCTTGTAAAGCTTTGATTTGTTCAAATAACTTTTGATTAAGGTTTTTTAAGCACAAATTTTCTTCTTCTTTCTCTGATAGACTCTCGTTGAGTTTATTCTCAAAACTTTCTTTTTTTGCTCTATTTTTTGTTTTTTTAGCTTTACACCTCTTGACTTGTGCAAGTAGTTTATGACTATGATCATTTAAATGATAAATTTCTTTGTTCTTAGTGAAGATGACTTATTCAAGCTCTTTCTGCTTCTTTGATATTGTTTATTTATTCTCTTGAAACATCAATTTCTAAATATCCTTAAAGTCTTCTGATGAAGGCATTATCGATTATGACTTCATTGTCATGTCCTGGAATGTGACCATCTTCTTCTTATAAGGAAACATCATAAAAAAACTCTCCATGTTTAACAAGAACATGCCCAATTCTTTAAACCAAGGTAGCCCAAAAATTATGTCAATCTCTTCGTTAAACATAGTTGCTACACCAAATTGAGATACACACTCATATTCATCAATTATTACTAGCAAGTTTTTAATCTTGTATTCTGCTTCGAAATAAGAAGTTTCTCTATTCTCAATTATATATGATCTTGGAATTAATAATTGATTTGCTAAATGTAGTTTTCCTCGCAATTCTCACCGATAATGATATTAATATATTTTCCTTGAATATTTTTTTTAATGTACATAACCCATAACATTAGATCATGCCACCTTGACAAGAGAATCTTCCTTCCGTCATTCGAGTTTTCACTCTTTTTACTTTGTGTTGAACTTGTGGTTATTTTTAATTACCTTTTTTGTTTTGGGTAATAATATTTTTTTATTTACCTTTTTTCTTTTTTCTTAAAACTTAAGATCTCATCTATAAGGGTTATGGTGTGGAATATGAACCATCACGAGGATTCTAAAGCACCATATTAATCAAAATGCGCTCATGCTTATATTTTCATCTTTGGTCGGCAGCCCAACAATAAGGATCTTCATATGTCTGGAAATTGTTTAAATTTTTCTTCTTTTACCTAGTATTAGATGATTTTGGAAGGTGTTGAGATTGTAAGGGTAGATCCATAAGCAATTTTTGTCCAATATAGATACTCATTACTTTTCTTAAAAATGCAAAACCTTTTTATTTACCAAATGGTGAGAAATCTAGGGCAGCTAGATTAGGGTGATTTCTCTTTACTTTGATAACTGCTTATGATGTTCTTTACTTCAAACTGTAGTATTTATAATTAGCTTCTTCTTCTCTTGATTATTATAATGTTCTTATCATCAAACAGCTACCAAATTATGAAGATCAATAACACAAATAGACACAGGATATAGGTTGCTAGCAAGAGCCAAAACCTTTCCTAGAGAGGAAAACCCACAAGTAATTCTTCTCTTCTTATAGAATCTTCAAATGATGAATTCCAAGACCTTTAGACCCAAGACTGAGACCCCTCCAAGACCAAGTAAACCTTCCTTCTTGATGAGCTTTTCCTTCAAAGTCAAAATAGCTTCCATCTACAATTTTTCAACCCCCAACTATTTATGCAACTTCGACCTAGCAGCTTCCAGCAACTTCAATTTCAACCTAGCAACTTCGCAGCTTCAAAAACCCTAGTTCTTCGCACGTGTGAGAGAGATAGAGACCTAGAAACTTCGATTCCAGCTTCCTTCCTTCTTCTTGCTCTTCGTCCTTCTTTTCTTGTCTTCTTGCTTCTTCCTTCTTGTGATTGAACTTCTTCTCTTGCTTCATCGAATTTCTTGGATGTCTCCTTCAAATGAGGTCAAATGCACTTATATATAAGCTTCTAAGGGGTACGAATTTCCTTCATGAGGTCGACTTGATCTTGGAGGGTCTTTTGACACAATAAATTCTTTTGACTCGATACAAGATGCCTAATGGGGTATATTACATATGACAATGAGTCTTTTGAGTCTTTGACATTATGACAAACCCTAGAAGCACACAATGGGTGCTTTAACCTAAAAATAAATTGACCTTGAGCATGAAACCCATGATATAATATAGCAATAATAATTTTTTCTTTTCTCTTTACATCAAGTACATAAAATCAAGAATACATAAGACATTATGAAGACCGAACCTAGTTACATATTTCAACACTCCCTCTTAACTAGGGAGGTATTCGTAATACATACATGGTACATGGACATTCTCATACTAAAGAATTCTCATAAGAAGAGTCAGATTAGTAAGCTATCTTTTCAGCTTATATTAATGCATCTCATCATATCAACCAGCATTGTCATATAGCAAGGCCTTGACTAACAGCTCTATCACTCCACTAGATTAGAGCACAATGTTGGGGAGACAAATGACTTATAGACACCTTCATCATTGTCTCTCAAGGCACATACCCCATCCAGATGTTCACAAGGTTGTCCTTTTAGGACCATTCCTGTCTTGGATTTACACATCCTCAAGGAATTTCCTCTTCGACTACTCTTACATATTGGATGCCCTACCTCATCCTCAAAGAGTATCAGTATTGGTCTCAGATGCTTACCCAATCCTCCATTTTTTCTTTATAATGTGAAGACAAGAATGATGTGTATATCTCTCCCTCTCAACTAGGGAGGATCTACTCATTCTTATAACAGGAATATACTCAAGCTCCCTCTTAACTAGGGACTTGTTTCCATCAACAGTTATTTGTTCTTTGGTGGAGATCATGGTACTATCAGTTGCTTGTAGGGCTCCTCCTTTCTGTATCATCATATCACGGATGAACTTCAACTTCCATATCATGGAGCCATCTTCTTCCATAAATTCTTCGTAGGGTTTTGGAAATCTTCTACATCACTTTCCCTTTCCTCTTCATAGTGTTGAACCAAGTAATGCTCGTCATGCCATCTTCTTTTCATTGGGAAGTGACATTCTTCTTCATCATCTGGTTATACTTCATATTGCTACCTCTTTCCAAGGTTTTCCATCCAAGTCTATGTGTACTACTTGTAGATGAATTTCTACCACCTTCTGGTAGCCCTATTCCAACTCAACCAGATGCTTGCTTTCAAAATCAAATGTGAATCATCAAATCAAAATTACCTCTTTATGATGGCCCTTGATCATAATTATGGCTTCTGCAACATCAACATTCTGCATATTGTACAAATCCATCTCCAAGATATTTACTACCAAGGTTCTCATTCTCCTTCATACATATCATGGTTTTCATACTTTCTCCATGGAGATGTCATAGCTAATCCTTCTAATTGTTATCAAATCTTGATTACTCATCTCATCTCAAGTGGCTATAGGTACATCTTTTACAAACTCTTCTTTCAGATTCTTCTTATACTGCTTCCTTGGGATCTCAATACATAGTTACTTCATCGTAGGAATAATGGTTGCCAACCACCTCATATTTTTCATGAAGTCATGTAATGTTGATTTCATCATGTTATTATATAGAAGAGTTCAAGGCACATTGTATTTATGCCTTCATGTATTATTCATAAGGAAGAGTCCCTTCTTTTGCAATCATGCTCATTCTAACCATTCAATCTGTAATGACTTTATCCATCTAAAGTTAACAAATATATGCAGACCTCTTCCTTCATGTGATCATCTAGGCTTCCTTCAACAGCTTCCCTTTCCTCGCTTGAAGATGAAAATGCTTCAACTAAATTGTCATGTTGCATTTCTTTGTCACCATACCTTCATCCTTCTAAATTTTAAATCTCACACTAGGTGGAATGTAGACTACCTATGTGACACTTGCTTCTTTCAAGTAGAGGTAAACCCTTTTAACAAAGATTCCAAAGGAGGATATTGATGGTCCTCACTTCGCAAATGCTTCTTTCTAATGATGATAAGGTGTGATGATAGTCTTCTCTTTCTATTTTGCTAGATGACTTCCTTTAAACATTCAAACTACTACTTTGGTTATCCTTTCATGCTTTTACGATGTCATCTCAATTCTGCTATAACGCATCTTATCATGACTGTAATGCTTCTTACCATGACTTGCTATCTTTTATATACTACAAAATAAACTAAATGTATGTGAGGGACCTTTTAACAGTAGAGTTCTTTTATTTATTCCTTTTTCAACTTCTTCTCTTCTGGTTCTTCTACTTCTTCGATCACATTGGCTTCACTTATTTCCTTTCTTTTTTTGTTTTCCTTCTTGAGTTTAGGACAATTCCTTTTGAAGTGCCCATATTCATTACATTCATAGTACTGAATCTTAGACATGTCAATTTTCTTTTGAAATTTATTTTGAGGTTCAATCTATCCAAATTTCCCTTTCTTCCTTGTCATAGTTGCATATGCTTGTGTTTGTTCATCTGATCCAACATAATTCTTTGTTTTAAATCTAGTTTCTTCAATCTTATATAATGACCACAAATCACTGAACGGAGTGGCTTCCTTCTTTCAATGGATGCTTGATACAAACTTGCCCCATTCATCTGGTAGTGTATTGAGTACAAGAGTGGTCATCTTTGGATCTGACATTGTTTCTCCTAGCTCTTGTAGTTGATCTCTTATTTGAGATACCTGTTACCCACCACTTCGTGGGTAATATCCTTACAATAATTTTTTTCTCCATGATAGTCCTCAGCCGGAAGCCAGCAGCCCTCAACTAGCTTGGTGTGCCATTTCTCCACCACTTGAGCTAGCCATGTGGTCCCTAATCCATCTATAATATATATTGATCGTATGTTTGAAGGTCGGCCTCCAAAACTCAAAGGTATGTCTTTTCATTTGGTAATTGAGTATTGGGTTTACTTATCATGGACACTTCTGGGCATGCATTAATGGGGGGATTCGGCGGAAAGAGTGGGCTTAGTTTGTGCTCCTGTCCCCTTGACCTCTTTTGGATGATACCCTTGGACTTTAGTCCTGTGGGATCTCCTTTACTGACCATTTGGTTTTAGGATGGTACTAATTGAGAAACCCCGACTTTGGTTGCGTGGTCCCGCTCCCTTATCTACATATATCACTCCCCTTCCACTCACTATACCCCCCCCACCATTCATCATCTCTCCCACCAAGGTCCACATTTCCTCACTGGGTCCACATAGGGTTAGCCTCCCCATTCCCTTGCCCCTCACCTTGGGTCAGGCTTGGAACGATGCCCCGCAAGTTGAAGCAGCTGAAAAGAAAAGTAAAAGCATAAATGGCCACATTCAACAGGAAAATGTACCACAAGATGCAAAATATGGTTGGGACAAACATATTTAGCACGTGGGAAAAAGCCAATGCATGAGCTCTACCTCATACCCATGGCCATCACCCTGGTTCCATAGGTCCTAGATGAGCATCCTTCATCATTCAGGAACCCATGATTCTCCTGTGAAAATTCCTCAATCGGAATTCCTATTGCAACAAATGATTAAATTTCTTCTACTTGTCAATTTCTGAATCAAGTTATTTACGGTGTTACACAATAATATTGAAATAAAATCTACTGCAACCTTCACAACATAAAATACTGAGCAGGAAAGATAGAAACACACACAAGTACACTATTATTTTTGGACAAATGTCCCCAGAAAAACCTAATGTGGGAAAATCGGTGCAACAGCTAAGGGTTTTATTACTATGCAATAGTTTTCTGAATACAAATCTTTGGATGCCCAAACTGGCAATCCGATACAGAGAATAAATTGGCAAAGAGGTAGTGAGAAAATATCTCACACTGTCACTGGCGATCCGACACTGATCTGGGCTCTGGATGGCTTGCCCTACGCTGCCTCTGCATTGTCACTGCGTCACAGCCTCCACGAACTACGTCACCCCTCTAGTTGATCGTTTACTGACTATAAACTCGAATCTTTGGCCATCCGGTCTCACACCTGTTGAGAATTTGGTAGGGCCGTGTTTAATTCAATTTCTCTTCTTGATAATTACTTGTGAACTTGTTATGCTTCTTTTACTTAGATCTTCATTAAATTATTATGTCTTTCATCAAAACACAAGAGACACAAAGTTTAGGCTCTTCAAGCCAGGGCCAAAACCTCTCCCTCTTAAAGAAGAAAACCTGAAAGTAATTCTTCTTATAGATCTTCAATTGATGAGTACCATAACCATGACATAGACCCTTGACACTAGTATGTCTTCAAGACCCTTGTCAATTGCTTTTATAGACTTCTTGTGTTGATCTTCCCTTCTGCACTGCTTTGCACCAAAACTAGGAAAGCTCAGTTCCTAGCCCTAACCAGTGAACTTATTTTCTACCCTTCTTTGATTTATCCTCGACCTCTTAGAGACTTTTGTTGCACCCTTGATCTCAAGACAGAAATTTTATTTCTTGTTGCAATGCTTCTTCTCAGGTATCCGAAATATATTAACCCAAGACCAAGGTCCCTTACACACCTTGCAACCTTACTTTCTTCGCTACCTAGTCACCTTCTTTTGCACTGTATTGTAGACCTGTTCCTTACGAAGATAGCCCTTGGCCTACCTAAATCATGCCAAGTAGGTATGCAACCTTTCAAACAGAGATTACCCTTGAATTTTCTTATAATTTGTTGAGATGACTTCTATCTTTCCTTCGTAATGAATTGCAGTCCTGCACTTCGCAAACCTATCACAGAACTTGACCGATATGATAAAGATCCAAACCGGAGCTTCTCTACCTTTGTTGAACAACCTCCCTTCTTTTCATCAAACTGTAGACCTTATCTCGCATTCCTATTGTCTCCAAACTAGACCGCAATCCCTCTATATATAGGGACTATCTCCCATCTCTATGCCGACATGTCCATCTGTAGGTAGGCCGACTTGTTAAGGGTGGATCTTCAACACAATTTGAACCGAATTCTTAGAGCTTAGTGATAAGGTCTTGGAGTATACTTTTACATCAACAATTTGTCTTTTACAAGTGTAACATCATTTCATATACATGACTCTAAATTATATTTATAACAAAACGACAAACACCTAAAGACATCAAGAAGAAGTCTTTGACCTATAATAAAAACTCCATGTTCACGAAACCCATGAGGCAAGCATTACAAAAATACATTTTATTATCTTGTCTTCTTTACATAAATTCATAATACTGGTCATTATGAAGACCGAACCTAGTTACACTTTTCAACAACACCCCGGCTCCGGTACTAGATCTTGACTGCTCCCCAGCAAAACTGCGGATTCCCTCTAAAGCACTGTGTTGCCTCTCTGGACCTCTCGATGCCTCCTCTGTAATGCACTCACTGGATCAGGAAAATCTTCCTCCAACCAATTATCCCTGCCCCTCACTGTAAAGAAATCACTCGATCTCTCTCTGGCGACTGTTGCGCTGCTCTCTTGAGAATTCAATCTCTCTCTCTCACTCAATTTCCTCCAAATGCCCATCGAGCTCCTTATAATCTCTCATTGACATATCAACGGTCAAGATTAAAACATAATCAAAGGCTACGATTAACTGGGAGTCGATCCTCGTTTTTATTTAGAAGATTCACATCCGACTTAATTAATACACTTTAATTAATCACATTTCCTAAGTTTAGACTTAGGAATACATTAAAAATGATTAATTATTTTAATTAAGCCATCTCTGGATGGAATTTCCCAAAACGATTTATGGGTTTTGGAGAATGCATGTGTCCTAGCCTCTTTGCAAAATCTTGAGGCTAGAGCACATCTAATGCTACAAAAATCAACATGTCCCAACCCCTGGAGGACAATGAACCGCCCCACGAAAAAGGGGGCATCCACTGCTATATCTTACACATCATGCTCTTATCCTTTGAGCCCCGAGCAGTTAATCAAAGAAAAATCATAAAAGGCAAAAGGCATATAAAGAAGGGTGGAAAAATCAAGGTCAAGGCACCTCATGTACCACGATTTCTCCCTCCTATACATTATATACCCAGGTGTGGGCTTCCCTTCTTTTAGCTACCCTTATACCCCAATATGTGGCTCAGGATTGCCCCTCTCATTCCCTATTCCATTCACCTCTTTATCACATGCTACCACCGCTTAAGGGATGTACCTTGGACATACTATCCCCTCTAAAGGAAGAAACCACCTAATAAGGTACTTGGCAGCTGGCTAACCCCTTTTGGAGGTTGGAGACATTAGCACATGCCAAAGCCCACTATGGAAGGGTGTGCCATGATGAAGTGTCCACTTGTTGTCCATGGTTTGTAAGCTCTTTTACCCGATTACTTTAATGACTTGTTGTGTTGGAAGGCTAGGGGACGCATTGGATCTCATGCAGGATTGCAGATGGTTCCCATCCTAAGTTTGGTCTCTCTATACGGGGTCCTGACTCTCCAGAGGGCTACATTGGCACATGCAGGGTGTGTGTGGAGAGCCATGGGCCTCCACAGCAATAGATAGTACTCCATGGATTCCCAGAGATGTTCAGAGATTGCTCGAGATCCACCTATTGGACGAGGTAGATGTACCTGGTACACCATGCTCAGTCGGCCCCACAGTTGCACCATATACTTGGCAGGCGATCTAGGACTTGTACGTTGGTGTGGCATCATTCATTCCATCATCTGAGCCCTTACAGATGGTCTACAGGCATTTTTGACTTACTTGGAAACCCATGAGGTCATTGGTGTGCCCTCACACCCATTGGGAGCACCACAGGTTTATTGTTTGGAAAATAAAGGACCACCTCCTTGTCCATCACTTTGAGGGTCCTATTCATCATTATGGCACTTATGGACCTCATCAGGCCTCTTGGAGGGCCCTACGACATGCATAGATTATTATTTGACCTCTTGAGAGGTTTATTATTTTATTTGTGAGCTAGTTTGGTGGGCTTGCCACCAAAAGTTAGTTAATTTTCACATTATTTTATTTTAGGGTCTAATGTAGCCCCAATTAGGTAATTCGAACTCCTAATGAGTGTATAAATAGGAGTCACATGAATTCATATCATATCATCACTTGACTTTGGATCATTCTCTTTCTTAAGAACTTTGCATTTCTTCTTGGAGGATATTTTTGGATCATGGATGAATTTCGATGTGTGGATTGGGTCTTCTTATCTTGGAGCTTCTTATATTGCAAATGTGTTGATGGTTGATTATATTCTCTTACATGTAAGTACAATTTTAATGTTATTTTCTTTTACTTTCCTACATACATTGATCATGAGATTTTTGTTATTTTAGGGCTAATTGTTGCATGCATTTGCGACATCAATGTGGGATTATGTTTCTATATAGTGTTATCACTCATTAAGTTGTGAAACATTTCTTGATAGGGTCATACAGATCACTCACCAAATGGATAAGGTCTCCTAAGCCATTTCAAGGTGGTATAGGAAACTTTTGCATTTTTTAAGCCTATCCTAAGTTTTATGATCACCTCCATTTATGCCATTTCAGTCAAATCAATCCCATATCATGTCAGTTGTCATTCCCCATGCATTCAAACTCAAAAGGGCACATCTGCCAGTTTTTCATATTTTCGTAGCGTTTTACACAGGAAAACAGCAGATTTCGCTACGAAACTACCTAATAGTTTCGTGGCGAAATTAGTTAAGCTTAACTAATTTCGCCACGAAAATGCATTTTTTAACCTGGCTTGTCAGAGTTGTATGAGGTGTCATTTTCTTATTAGAGCAGTAAAGGTAGAGGTCATTCAAGGTTGTTATGGTAATATTCAAATATACATAGCCGTGTTTAATGTCATCATTACCCTTTGTGCTTGCATGTGTGATGATTGAAGCTCGAGCTGTCAGTTAAAACCTTTAAACCTCACCTCAATTAGCCTTTTGTCATATTGTGGTTCATCTTTGCATGTGAGTCGATCCCTGGAGAGTTGCTTCATCGACCCAAGCAGGTTGCTGTCAAAGTTGAATTCTGCAGGTATCATCAACAAGCAAGGCATTGAAGACTATAAATCATCAATGGCTGCAAGAAAGAAAACAAATAAGGGTGGCCATTGTCACAGATATGAGCCCATGGATATGAAATTACTCAATGAAGACCCTACTGCCATGGAGGTTTTTAGAAGGACTGGCTGCTTGCAATTCTGTCAGAGGTTGCAAGGCTTTCATTTACAGGTTTCAAAGGATTTTGCCACCAGCTTCACAGGAACAGCATCAAAGGTTGGAATTTTGAACCTTACAGTGACACTAGGAAGCATATCCTCAGCTACAAAAATCCCCAGAGGTGGTGAACAGTGGTTTAAAGGTATCAAATTCACAACGCAGGATTGCAAAGAGTTTATCAAGCAAGAACACAGTGAAGTTGATTTGACAAATGCTATCACTAGGAGTTTTATGAAGGAGAATTATGCAAAGTTGTTGATGGTCATTCAAAAGTATTTTATCTGTGAAGGAAGGTTTCATATGGTCTACTCCTACCATCTCAGACTTCTTCTGCATTTTGTAGGTAAGAGGTCACTTGACCTGCCTTTTTATTTATACATAAGTCTAGGGAAAATGTCAAATAAGGTTCAAATCAAGACAGAGGGCAATGAGACATCTCGTTTTCATCATGGTCTAATTAAGTTGTTAGTTTTAGAAGAATTGAGGAGGTTAGACAGAGATTGGATTTCTTTCTTGTTCATGAGTGGTTATGAAATTGATGTGATCACTCCTAAGAAAGCCTCAAAACCTAGAACCACTTCATCACCAACTGTGGTAGAAGAAATTGAAGAAGAAAATAGATCATCTCCTGCAGAACCAGTGAACATGGGAATAAAACCTTTGCAAGAGACTGACACACCTCAAGCAGCACCTGCAAAATAGAAGCATACAGTCAGCAAACAAGGCAGCAAGAGAGTCACTAGAAGCCAGACAGTAAAGGCAATTTGGAGGATATCCTTCATGCAATTGACATTGAAGAGTCACCCATTATGCAAGCTGAAGACATTGAAAATGGAGGAAGAGAGCTGAAGAAAGGTAAGACTGCTAAAAAACTAGATTTTGCAGGTGATGATGCTGGTTTTATATTTCAACCAAGGAAGCCAATGACCAGACATGCAAAGAAGGTCATGGAAAGCAAAGACACTGAGAAAATAAATGAAGTTGCCCAACCAACAAGCATCATAGATTTATCTCCATCAGCAAAAGTGGAAGAAGTTATCAGGCAAAGAAAGGGCAAAGAGAAAATGATTGAAAAATCAGAAATAGAAACCCTCAAAGAGCAGTTGAAGGAAGCAGGTAAAGAGATATCAGTTCTAAAGCTAGAGGCAAAGAAACACAGAGCTGAGAAGGTTCAATTTGAACAGATGAGGAAAATATGGGAAGAGCAAGTCACAAGTGTTTCAAAAACCTTGGACAATACAGAAATGTTGCTGAAATGGACTCAGCCATTAAGAGGGGAGGTCAAACACATTAAAAGGATAAACTTGCACTTAAAATCCAAAAACAGAGCATTAAAAGATCAAGTGGAAGATCTTCAAGAACAACTGGATTTGATTCAAATGGAGTTAGAAAAGAAAGGGCTGAAGATGAGAGTGGTAGAAGAACCCATCAGCCAATTAATTGTGAATGAAGAAGAAACACCAAAAGAATGAAAAAAGAGTTGGAATATGTTTGATGAGGTTCATAACATGGAGAGAGCCTAAATTTTGCAGCAGGAGAACAATTTTTCAAGACAGTTACAAAAACAGCAATTTTTGGTTTTTTGGACAGTTTCGTAGCGTGCTTCAGGCTTGAAGCCAGAAAAACACCACGAAAATTTTTGTAGGTGCATTTTTGCCTTGGAATCCAGTTTTGTCAAGTATTATGGAGGGAGATTGATTGTTTGTAAGGTGTCTTGGCATAGTGAAGGTGTTTGAACAGCAAGGTGTCAAGGAGATAGGTGGAAAAGCAAGTTTTCATACACTACGAAAACTCACTACGAAACTGCCTAAACTGCCATGTTTCGTAGCGAGGAGCTTTTTGAAGATTTTTTAGCTTTCCAACAACACATTAGCCAGCTGGAGACCTCCAACATGTCAGTGGGCCATATCAGCAGAGAATTATTGCTTAAAAGGAGTGTCACACAATGAGCTCATCGGTTAGAACAGTGATTAAAGTGAAGGTTATACATCCCTAAAATGTAGGATTGTGTTCCACAGATCTAGGGGTGTTTTAAATATGTAAAGTGATGGTGAATTATCCCTCGAACATGTGATATCTATTATGTAACTGTTTCACTGTTAGGAGAACCGAATGAAATAAATACGAGATAGAGTCCTATTAGGAGTTTGATTTCTTAAAGGGATAGCTGTCCTTTTTCTGTTTTAAGTTAGTAGTTTCAGTTACAATAGGTGTCAGAGTAGAATTCGAAGATCTAGCCAACTGGGCAAATCATCTACATTGTAAAGAATGTATATTTATAGACTAAACATCGAAGAGCAAAGGGTTAGAGAATATTGCACCAAATTGTTGCTTGTATGTTTTTGTCCATTATCAGTAATATACAGTGACATTCTACTTCCAGGCCTGAGATTCTCATGAGGTGTTTAATGTGCTATTGCTATGTATCTTTATGTCTAATCACTTGCAGTGGATTTTATCTCTAATTACTCAGAATTCATATTATTATGCTTTGACTTCCTTTAGGGGTGAAATTACTGTGTTTTCCTTATATTGTGTGTGTGAATCATCTTGATTAAAGACCTCCATCTGCCTCAGCTATCATGTGAAGAAGTCATTACGAGTATTGATGTTGACTCCATAGCCCAATGGTAGCAAGCCTTCATTTTTCAACCTGCAATCATACAAAAACCAAGTCACAATTCATAGAGTTAGCCATCTTGTATTATCCTTATTCAAAATCATAAACCCCCCTTGAGAGAGCCCTCTCAAACTAAAGAGGCTAATCTTCAGTTAGAAGTGGTTTGAAAGAGTTACATTGAGTTGATTGATAAGCAGCCAATCAAGATCAATTTGGTGATAACATATAGCTTATCTCTATGTATGGGCCATGTTTGATGAACAAATTTCCCTGGAGATCAAAGTTACCTCGATCAGCCTTCTCCATTTGCAACGATGTATAAATGCTTTTAACGTCACTTTTCTTCTCTTACCCTAACATTGGATGAAGTTGACTTTGAGAGCCTCCTTGAACAAGAAACAAGATCCATCTTCATATTTCTCCTTGACTCCATATCCCCAAGAGGAATTAAGCACTGATCCATTAAAAGGTGGTCACTTTCAACCTAATTCTTCAACTTTTTTCTCTCTTTTCTAGGTCTAGCCACGTTGGGCCACCTAGGGCATCAATTTTCGAACAAAGTAGCCCTAGAAAAAGTTCGATATCCTAGCCCCTACTGCGTTGGTGTGTCCTCAAGGTCTCCTCCAAATTTGAAGAAATTCTAACAATGAGATTGCGATATATCCCAAGCCCTAGGTCTGAGATCAAACTTTGCCCCGGTGTTTCCAAGGCTAGCACCTCACAGGATCAAACTAACACCTTTAAATGAAAATTCTTGTTTTGATCCTTTCCCCTGCCTTGTTTAGGTTAAGATTATCATCCGTTGCTAAACTCCCTCCCCTTAACCTAGATTGGGTCCACTTGGCCCCATGTGGTCCCATTTCTTATCAAAGACAGTTCATCAAGGACAACTCAGGAATCTGAGTTCTATAAGGATTTTAGCCTTTACGGATCGGGAAATTCCTTTTCAAGTCATACTCCTACAACCTAACCCTCAAGTCCCCACCTTTCCTACAAAATCTTGTACCTTGCTTAAAGAGCAAGAGAGCTCCATTTTTAATCACATTCTAGGAAAAGGAGTCATTAAGGTCACTTCATATATGTTTGTTGATCTATCCTTTATAAGTGACTTCCTAATACGGAGTCTCCTCCCATCTGTGAAAGCCTGTAAAGAGTAGGGAGTCTTAGCTGTGGTAACATTGGGCTAAGTCTCCATTGTTGCCCTTGACCTAGCAGTTGCCCTCTTAGGAGTGCCTTTTAGGTCCCCTGCTAGTTTGAGTGGTAACAATACCTTCATGAGATATGAGGCTACCCCTTCTTCCCTTGATACTTTCATCTTGTATAATTCAATTCTTAATGATGTTATTTCTCTTCTTGTATTTACAAAAAAAAATTCCACCAACTTGTCATAGATTTCTCTTGATGTCTTCAACTTTGCTACATAGGGAATGAGAGAATCCTTGATTGATTCAATGAGGATCCTTTGAGCCCTTACTTCTCCTTTCATATACTTTGATAAAGCTTGAGATTGTTCTTGTAGAGGTTTGGTGATTGAGCCCTTGACATATTCAATCACTTCATTTTCTATGAGAATCAAATCTATTCTCTTCTTCCATGCAAGGTAGTTTGAAATCCCAACAAGTTTATTGTTCTCCTTGCAGAAAGTAGTCATTTGGTTTGTAGATTGAGACATGAAATATAAAGCACGCAGTTGACAAATGAGGATGCCTCTTTGATGATGATGTCTTCCACTAGATGTCTTTCTTGATTATGATCTTCCTTCTTCAAGAATGACAATGCTTCTTCTTCAATATAAGGAGAGATGTTATTTTTCAAAGATGCTTGAGATGTGATCCTTTCTTCAATGTGGGGGAGATTTTTTTGATTCTTTTGATGATGAAGTGCTCTTCTTGCTTCCTTTGGATATAGAATGTGAGCCTTCCCAAGATGCTTCAAATGTGTAGAGTCCTTCTTTCTTTGAATGGAAGTAGAGTCCTTGAGGTCTTCCTTTCTTCTTCCAAGAGTTTTTCCTTCAAGATAATAGAGTCTTTGTGATGTGTTGATTAGTCCTCCTTGATGCTCTTCTTGTATTTGGTCCTTATGTATCCTTCTTCAATTGAGTGATCTTCAAGCTACCTCTTCTTGTCACCTTAGGGCAACTAGATTAGGGTGATTTCTCTTTACTTTGAAAATTGCTTATGATGTTCTTTACTTCAACCTGTAGTATTTATACTTAGCTTCTTCTTCTCTTGATTATTATAGTGTTCTTATCATCAAATAGCTACCAAACTATGAAGACCAATAACACAAATGGACTAGGATATAGGCTGCTAACTAGGGCCAAAACCTCTCCTAGAGAGGAAAACCCACAAATAATTCTTTTCTTCTTATGGAATCTTCAAATGATGAATTCCAAGACCTTTAGGCCCGAGATTGAGACCCCTCCAAGACCAAGTCAACCTTCCTTCTTAATGAGCCTTTCCTTCAAAGTCAAAACAGCTTCTAGCTATAGTTTTTCGGCCTTCCAGCTAATATTGCAATTTCGACCCCCAGCTATTTCTGCAACTTCGACCTAACAACTTCAGCAGATTCACCAACAATTTCGACCTAGCAGCCTTCAGCAAATTCGACCTAGCAACTTCTAGCAACTTCGACCTAACAACTTCCAGCAACTTCAACCTAGTAGCTTTCAACCTATGTTGCAGGAAACGTGGCTCCCACCCTCGTTTCACCCAAAAAACGAAATGGAAATGTGTTTCCACGTACTATATGACCTGGAAACACGTTTCCGGCCGTATCGGTATGTTTCCCGTATGGGAAACGTTGCCTGCACGGCCGGAAACGCGTTTCCAGGCCATATGGCCGTATTTCCTTCCACCTAAAGCGATTTAAGTTGGGTTTTCTTTGGGTTTGCGTGCATTTTAATATTATTTGAATTGTTTACTTTGTCTTTTGGATGCTTCTAAATGGCTTTCTAAACGTATGTTTTATGATTTCACATAACATTTCTTAAATGTCCTAAATTCTAATATAAATTATAATATATATATAATTCATGAGATCGACTTGTTCGCTTGTAGGTTGACTTGATCTTGGAGAGCCTTTTGACACAATTTTGACTTAGATAAATTCTTTTGACTCGATACAAGATGCCCAATGGCGTATATTACATATGACAATGACGCTTTTGACTCTTTGACAATATGACAAACCCTATAAGCACACAATGGGTGCTTTGACCTAAAAATAAATTGACCTTGAGCATGAAACCCATGCTAATATAACAATAATAGAGTTTTCTTTTCTCTTTAAATCAAACACATAAAAGCAAGAATACATAAGACATTATGAAGCCCGAACCTAGTTACATATTTCAACACCAAACAAATAATAATTTCTTTAACTGTTTATTGCATGAGAGTTTTTTAATCATTTCAAAAAACAACAACAAAACAAAACAAAAAACAGAAAATATAAATCACCTTTTAGGCACGCGTGGCAAAGCAACATCACATGCATAATCAGTCGTCAAAAGTAAATCGATAAACTCATCCACATGACTCAATGCAAAACCTGAAGACAAAATATTCTTCATTAATAAGTATAAAGGAACGATTAAATAAATTAAAAATGAGCAACAAAACCTAATCTTCATAGCACTTGCAACTTTGAGATATACTGAACATTTATGACAACAAAAACACACACATTATAACAAAGGCGCATTGTTTGGCATGTAAAATTGATCAGCAACAATAACTTCCAAAACTTACTTCCATCTGCAAGCATACATCGTAGCTTTCGATAGTCATTGTATAAAGGTTCCAAATATTGATAAACATCAGTTGGTTTACCAACAAGGCGCAAATACAAAGCTCCAAGGATTCGAACATATCTGAAGGAGATATATTGTAAATAATTCATCAGAAGAACACCAAATTTAAGGATAACCATTTGACAGCACTTAAACCAAGGATGTTTCATAAACAAAGCACAAATCCTATATACACAATTGTGAAATTGTCAATGCCTGATGAGACTAATCCTATATATGCAATTGTGAAATTGTCCATCCAATAACAATCATCCATTCAAAAATGAAAAAAGAACATTGCAACAAAAAGCGTTGACAATCAGTGGATAATATTACGAATTTATACTACAAAGATGCAATTTTTAACTATTGAAACTCTATATGAGAGCTAACCTTTTCCAGCATCTCGATAGCCTAATCATCCTGCCAAATAATCAGAAACCAATCCAGCGTATATTTTAATTTTATTGTAGCGAATGTAACTCACTAGGAATCAGATTATCGGCACCTCACTTTAGATGTCATCCCTGTAAGATTCAATAATCATTTGAAGCCTACACATGTCCATGTAGATTTAAATCACACATATTGTACCGTTTGTATTTTCTCTTATGAATGTTTTAGCTGGCCTCCCTGCAAGGCTTGTTTTAACTGAAGTCTAAACATTCGACCTTTTAAACTTTTCCTGGCAGACCAGTTTTGCTCAGAATCCAGCCCAAAATTCAGCAAAATTGTTGAAATTGCAGATATCAGTTGTGGAAATTGCATAATCTGGGTGCACCAAGGGTTTTTTGGGGCACTGAATCTATCTATTCATTCAAGAATGCAATTCGAGTGATGGAAAATTGCATTTTCACCAACAATCCCATAGCCAGATTCCGGTGATAGTTGCCAGAAAAAACAAAAAAGTTGAATGTTTAGAATTGTCCTTTGTTTTATCTTCGAGGAAATCAAACGAAGTTAGAAGCAAATATTAACATACTAGTTGAAGTATCCCATCTAGGAAGTCCACCCTACAAATGTAATTTCTGCCGAGCTGGGATTCTCCGCGAGTAACATCACTCTCACATTAATTCGTTTAAGAAAAAGTCATAAATCATATATTTGAAAACAACAATTTTTTTTTAATAAACACATCTTAAATTCCATAGGATACATCAGATAATCCTACATTAGCAAGCCAACGCATGAGCATGTGAACTATCACTCCCTACATAGGCAAGGAATACCAACATATCTGCTTTGGCAGCAAATTCAAGAAAATCAATTTCTGAATAGTCCTAGCCTAGCAGAAATCTGTATCAACAGATCCGACTTTTTAATTTTAACTATGTTACCAGATCCGGCCTGCCAGAGTCTAATATCCGCATTTCCACGGATTGGATCCGGATACAACAGGATCCAGCCCAGATCCATATCCTAATTGGAAATGCTGGAGGTTTTGCTCAGAATACATATCTGACCTTCTCAATGTCACTCATTTAGATCCTCTAGAAAGTCATTCAAACAAAACCATAAAATAATCCTTGGATTTTTAAAATATTAAGAAAGTAACTTGCATGGGGTCCTAAAACCCTAACAGGAATGAAATTTTTCCTACATTAAATAGGGGATCCAAATTGAGCATTAATGAAAGCCTTACTATGACTCATTAACTGTTGTACTATATATGAATTAGCAACAGTGTCACATAACTAAATAGCAGCTGTACAATGGAACAATAACAGCTGTACTATGCAAATGACAGCAATATCAAACATCAAATGACAGATAAGATGCTGATTGGTAGCAGGTTGTAATCTTGTTTTAGTGCACTGCATACCACGTTGTTTTTAAATTTAAGCCATACTCCGCAAATACAAAACATGCTACAGCAGTTATAGCAGGCTGATCTGTATTGATTATCATTATAGTAAGCCAACCTGCATTTATTATTGGGTAGACTTAGAAGTTTGTGCATATAAACTAGTATATACTATAAATAGAGAAAAGGCTGCCTTATTCTCTAACAATCATTCTTCCTTTTCCTCTTAATAAATACACTGACTGCAGCATTAACTTTTAATTTTAAATCCATTGTAATTGCAACACTAATGGTAGCAATATGTCTTGTGCATCGCCCAAAACAAGCTTTATCAGCATAGTGAACTCACAAGTATCCCAAAAATGTAATCATCTCTGAATTGTGGACCTCCAAACACTGTCTCCCAAAAAGTAGGACAACTGCTAAAAATAACAATTTCCCAAAACTGATGATTATGCCTCTGAAAAGCCTCTGACTCTTAAATGAGTCAAATCACTGAAAAAAATGTATATGATGTCTATGAGAGCCATCTCTGACCTGTGTGAAAACTAACTCCAAATACCAGCCTGATGAAAACTAGCTGGCTCTTAACGCTCTAGTTCTAATAAGCAAATCCAACGGTTAAGAAGACCCAAATAGGAGTCTTTGTCTGAGTCACTACGGATAGCAAACTAAGATGAAATAGGGACGAAGTAGCAAATTGCAACGTAGATGTCTTTGGGGAGAGGGTCAAATACACCAAGTCGAATCCACATGAACCTGGTAAACTCATCTAAAACAGCTAGGACATGGCCAGGAAATGGAAATGGGGCAGGCTCTCTTCTCAGTTAGTTGGGGATGAGACTGTTGTAAAGGAGACGAGTAACTACTTCATTTGGTTGCTCAAAATTATGTCAGTGAGGCCTGCAGCGCTGATTTTAGGATGCCTGAATTGGGGGTTTTAGATTCCTTGGGTCAAGAGTCGGTGTCATGGGATATGAGAATAGGAGTGCCAACATTTCTTGAGCCCAAGGGTGCTATGGAGCAAATATACTCGATAATGATGATACAAATGTGGGAGGCCCCTGGCTTAAACACTGGCTTGGGTGCTTCTTGATGAATGGGCATGATCTTTGATCATGCCCTTTGCCTAATTAATTAATAATTACAGACTTGATTATTTTTTACATAACATTTCCATCCTCTTGAAAAGATGCTTTGTCGTCAAAGCATACGTCACGACGAGTGTTGTTGACGAAACACTTATGTCTCCCAAGAAGCTTATTCTTCTGGTAAGTCCTTCCCCTTGATCAGGTGTTCTTTGATTACTCGTGATCGCAGCTTCTTTTCCCTGATGGAGATGATTCCTTCTGGTTCTAGAATGACCCTTCCTTCGTCATCTACGGTCGGAAGTGTTGTTTGTGCTTATTGATGTTCGCCAAGAGCCTTTTTAAGGTAGGATACATGGAAAACATTGTGAACATGACTTTTATCAAGACGACTTAAACTGTATGCTACTTGGCTGGTCTTTTTGTTGATTTCGTACGGTCCATAAAACCTTGGTGCCAATTTATTTTTTCCCTTTTGTTTTAAGGACAGCTGCTTGTAAGGTTGAAGTTTAACAAATACCCATTCTCCAACTTCAAATTCTCACTTGGTTCTGTTTCAGTCAGCTTGCTGCTTCATACGATTTCTTGCATTATTTAGATTTTCTTTTAGAGTTTGAACAACTTTTTCGGTTTCTTGTAACTGGTCTTTAACAGCTGGAAGTTTCGCTCGATGATAGCAAAGCCCTTCCATTTCGGAGGTTCGTAACCGTACAATGCTTGAAATGGAGTCATTTTCGCTAACGTGTGGTAAGTAGAATTGTACCACCTTTCAGCGAGATGTAACCACTAAGCCCACTTATTTTGTTTGTCTATGGCATAACAATTTAGGTAGGTTTCTAAACATTTATTGACAACCTCTGTTTGGCCATCTGTTTGATGATGGTAGGCTGAACTCATGTTGAAGTAGGTTCTTATATGTTTGAAAATTTCCTTCCAAAAATTACCCTTGAATTTGGCATCTCTATCTCTCACAATGACCTTGGGAAAGCCATGTAATGTTGAGATTTGTGGATTGTTGGGGTAGTTTCGGATGTGCTCTAGCTCCCAAACTTTGTGGAGGGACTAGAGTACATGAGATCTTCAAGACCCAGAAAGGAATTTGAGAAATTCCATCCGGTTTAAGAGAAAATTGATTAATTAATATTTTTAATTAAAGACCCTAAGTCTAACTTAGGAAAATTAAAATATTAAAGGTAATTAATTTAAACATGTGATGGAAATGACTTAAGTCACATGGATCAAGCTTTCTTTTAATCTTAGTGGTCGAATCAAGATTAGATCACAGCCGTTGGTTTCCCAACGAGAAAAGTATAAAGAAAAGGCTTGGGGTCAGTTGGAGCATTCACACACGGAGGCAGAGCACTGAGACTAAAGCTAGAATTCTAATTTATAGGGCATGGTTTGCCAAGAATTTCCAGAAGTGTTTCAGCAACAGCGAGGGGTAGTATTGGCTAAGGAAATGATTTGATCCCAGAGCCAAGAGTCAGCAAGAGGCAGAGAAGCAGCAACCAGAGCAGCGCATAGGGAGCAGAGGCTACACAGCAGCTGCGCAGCACAAAGGGTTTCAGTCGCTACGCAGGCCCAAAAAGGGGAGCGCAAAGGCAGCGGGGCTTACGCAGGCCAACCAGGGCAGCGTAAGGACTGCATCACCCAGCCTGTGGTTACGCAGCCCTCTCTTGAGCAGCACAGGGGCATCAAAAGGCTAGCAAGGCTGACACAGAGGGCTTCAGAGCAGCGCTGGGGTTTCTAGACGCTGAAAGGGCTAAGTTCTATAAATCTCGTTTGAGGGTGCAAATCAGTCCAGTTTTCTGTCTCCAGAACAGAGGTATTGCTACAGATCTTATATTTCTCTGTCGGGTTAACCAGTAAGGTGCCCAAATTGTTGTACTTAGATTCTACTTAATAATATAAACCCTCTAGCAGCCAGAAGACCGGTTTTCCCGCATTGGGTTTTTCCGAAGACAATTGTCCAGAAAATCTTGTGTGTCACTTTGTCTATGTGCATGTATTCAGTTTTAGATCTGTATCTGTGAAGAACCGTTAATGTGTTTACTTCGATGTTAATGCTAAAATTTCAAATCAATAACTTGATTAAGTAGGAGAAGTATAACCAGATTTAACAGTAGGGTTTCTGCATAATTAATATTCAGAAATTTTCACATGGTACCAGAGCGATTGCAGATCCAGCTGAATCATCAGCAAGAACACTGAAGAACCCTTGCTGCAGAAAGCAACAGCAGCAGCAGCCGCATAAAGCCGGACCATAGAGGACAGCACAGCAAAAGAGGGAAGCAGAGCCATGCAGAGGCCAGAGTGACGCAGTCCCCACGCAGTCTCCACGCAGGCCCAGGTACTTACTGCACAGAGACAGCGTTGGGACTATCTGCTCACGCAGAGGCCAGCCAGGGTGACGTAGTCTACACACAGGCCCAGGTACTTACTACACAGAGATAGCATTGGGACTGTCTGCTCATGTAGAGGCCAGCCAGGGTGACGCAGTCTTGAGGCTGTGGCCAATTCAGAGTGCAGAAAGCAGTGTTGCAGAGCTTCATTAGTTGTTGGTGGGGTTAAATTTCTGAAGGTGCAGAAATTAGCCTGAGCACTAGTTGACAAAGAGCGGGAGGAGAACAGCTTCTTAGAGGATTTCCAGCCAAAGAAATCTGCAGATCGATTAGAGGATCAAAGAGAGATGATTCATTTGATTTGGCAGACTTCCAAGAGAGGAGGTTAGTTGTCAGAGGGAGCAGAAGGTGCCTTTCAAGGACCCTAGATCTGAATCTCTAGCATAGAGAGAAGGATTAGCTCCGATAGATTTGCTGAGCAGATGGCACCTTATGGACTACGTGATCAGGATAGGTTGGACGGTTTGTCCAATTTTACAATCTGGAAGGCCAGAATCCTAGTAGTCATGGAGGCATACAGTCTGAGGGAGCATGCAGAAAAAGTCCTGGCCACGCCAATCGATGCAAAGCTCCTGGAGAAGCATGAAGAAGCAGCGGCACACGTCAAGCGCTTCATCATGGACAGTGTCAAAGATCATGTAGTGCCTCACATAGCCGAGAAGATAACGGCTCATGATATGTGGGTGGCTTTGACCTCACTATATGAAGGAAGATCCTTCCAGAGGAGAATGTTTTTAGAGAATCAAATGAGGTTATTCATGATGGCCAAGGGAGAAGAAATCGAACCCTTCCTTTTCAGTGTACAGGCGATCAGGGATCAGTTGACTGCCATGGGAGTGAAAGTGGAGGATGATGTGATGGTAAGGACTGCACTCAATGTGGTCACAGAGGACTGGGAAACTTTTGTCCAAAGTATCTTGGGCAGAGCAGACCTTCCCAGCTGGGACAGTATGTGGGCGATCCTCTGTCAAGAAGAACTTCGTCGATTCACCTGGAGACGGTACAGCACCGGATCAAGTAAAGTGAAGAAGGAAGAGGAAGACGATGCAACCTTGGCATCAAAGAGGCAGCAAGGGAGGAAGAAGGGTGATCTATCAAAGATCAAGTGTTTCCAGTGCGGTGAACTAGGACATTTCGCCAGCAATTGTCCTCAGAAGAAGAGGGACAAGGAAGCTTCTACCTCCGAGGCTGTTGTGGCAGATGATGGCTCCAACGATGACTTAGCCATGAGCGCTCATGAACCACGAAAGTGGGGCGACATGGATCTGTAGAGCAACTACAGAGTGATGGTAGGATCCTTGAGTAGCCCAACTCTTGGATCACATACGAGCTACGGGAGCCTTAAGACAGTAGCGAGACAAGTGGAGCAATGGGTGCAGAGAATCACAAATGGAGCAAAGGCAGAGCTCGATGCTGAGAGGGAGCAGCGCAGTGCAGATGCAGCAGCAGCGTAGCGCAGAGGGGCTGATGTGACTTCAGCAGCACAGTGCAAGTTGGCTTACACAGAGCAGAGTTGCAGCAACATAGAGGGTTCAGGAGGACAGCGCAGTGCAGCAGTAGTGTAGGGGATTTCAGCGCAGGGGCTGATGTGACTTCAACAGCGCAGCAGTCTCCAAATGACAGCGCAGCACAGCAGCCTATGGAGCTTCAATGATGTGGATGCAGCCCAACTGACTTGTCTGTCAAAGATTGGGCGGGAGTTTTCAATTGCTTCCCTCATCAACTGAGTTGCAATGCAGCAGTTGGCAGCACGATGCAGCAGATTGAGAGGGAGCTGCAGTACAGATGTGGCAGTGGCGGTGGCAGTGTCATGGGCAGCAGCACGAGAGAGCAACAATAGCGCATTGATGAAGGGCAGCAGGCCAAGCATCAGCGCAGAGACCCACACCAATGATCAGTACAGAGCTTTGGGGTGAAGTAGTGTTGTGCTAGAGCACTTTCCTCGCTAAGAGGGAGTGTTGAGATTTGTGGATAGTTGGGGTAGCTTCGAATGTGCTCTAGTTCCCAAACTTTGTGGAGGGACTAGAGTACATGAGATCTCCAAGACCCAGAAAGGGATTTGAGAAATTTCATCCTATTTAAGAGAAAATTAATTAATTAATATTTTTAATTAAGGACCCTAAGTCTAACTTAGGAAAATTAAAATATTAAAGGTAATTAATTTAAACATGTGATGGAAATGACTAAGTCACAAGGATCAAGCTTTCTTTTAATCTTAGCCGTCGAATCAAGATTAGATCACGGCCGTTGGTTTCCCAACGAGAAAAGTATAAAGAAAAAGCTTGGGGTCAGTTGGAGCACACACACACGGAGGCAGAGCACTGAGACTAAGCTGGAATTCTAGGGCGTGGTTTGCTAAGAATTTCCAAAAGTGCTTCATCTGCAGCGAGGGGCAGTATTGGCTAAGGGGATGATCTGATCCCAGAGCCAAGAGTCGGCAAGAGGCAGAGAAGCAGCAACCAGAACAACACAAAGGAAGCAGAGGCTACGCAGCAGCTGCGCAGCGCAAAGGGTTTCAGCCGCTACGTAGGTGTTGCGCAGAGGCAATAGGAGGCCATCAGGGCTTACGCAGGGCCAGCGAGGGCAGTGAAAGGACTGCGTCACCCAGTCTGGGGTTATGCAGCGGTCTCCTGAGCAGCGCAAGGGCATCAGAAGGCTAGCAAGGCTGACGCAAAGGGCTTCAGAGCAGCGTTGAGGTTTCTAGAGGCTGAAAGGGGCTGAGTTTTGTAAATCCCGTTTGAGGTGTGAATCAGTGCAATTTTCTGTCTCCGAAATAGAGGTATTGTTGTAGATCTTATACTTCTCTGTCGGGTTAACCATTAAAGTGCCCAGATTTGTTGTACTTAGATTCTACTTAATAATATAAACCCTCCAGCAGCCAGAAGACCAGTTTTCTCGCATTGGGTTTTTCTGGGGACAGTTGTCCAAAAAATCTTGTGTGTCACTTTGTCTATGTGCATGTATTCAGTTTTAGATCTGTATCTGTGAAGAACTGTTAATGTGTTTACTTCAATGTTAATGCTGAAATTTCAAATTAATAACTTGATTAAGTACGAGAAGTATAACCAGATTTAACAGTAGGGTTTCTGCATAAGTAATATTCAGAAATTTTCACATGTTATTTGTAAACATTTTTGCAAAATATCTCAATGATTTGTTTTGTTGAGTCTAATTTCCTCGTACCAATAAAGTGAGCATACTTGGTGAATCTGTCAACTACTACAAGAATTTTATCCTTACCATTAGACACAGGTAAACCTTCGATAAAGTCCGTTGATATTTCCTCCCATTTCTGATTCAGGATATTTATAGGATGTAGTCCAGGTGTCATAATATTTTCATTTTTATTCCTCTGGCATTTATTGCATTCTGCTACATATTTTTTAATATCATTATTCATTCCCTTCCAAAAGAATGATTGGCGTCCATTATAGTAGGTTTTAAAGAATCCTACATGTCCAGCTGACAGTGAATCATGCGACTCTTTAAGGATCTTGGCTTTAAATTTGGAATTTGAACTCAGATAAATTCTTCCCTTGTACCATAGAATATCATTTTTCCATTCAAAATTTGAATTCTGAGGAAAGTTATTAATTATAGCACTTCTTTCTGGATCTTTTGCAAATTCACTTTGAATCTCATTAAGCCATTCGGGAACAACAACTGAAACTATAGGTAATGATGGTCCTTCATCTTTCCTAGACAGAGCATCAGCTACTACGTTATCTTTCCCTTTCTTATGTAGTATATCCATTTCGAAGGCAGTGATTTTTTCGATCCATTTTTGTTGTTCTTTAGATAGCGTTTTCTGTTGGAGGAGATGTTGAAGACTATTATGAATTGTTTGTATTAAGAACTTACTTCCCAAGAGATATTGTCTCCATGTGTGCATAATAGCAAGCATTTCCTTGTTGTATGTAGACTTGTGATGTTCTAGATTATTGAGCTTCCTGCATTCAAATGCAATTGGGTGACCATCCTGCATTAGTACTGCTCCTATGCCAAAACCTAAAGCATCACACTCGATTACAAAAGTTTTGAGAAGTCTAGAGGTGCCAATACAAGGGCATTAGACATAACTTCCTTCAAGTCTTCAAAACAGTTTTATGCATCATCATTCCATTGAAATGAGTTCTTCTTTAGAAGGTTTGTTGGGGGTACGGTTATATGGGCATAGTTTTTAATAAATCTTCGATAATACCCGGTCAATCCTAAGAATCCTCTTAGCTTGGAGATATTAACTGGTTTGGGCCATTCCTTTATAGCCTTGATCTTATTAGGATCTACTTTTACTCCTTCCTTGGATATTATATGTCTGAGATACTCTACTTCTTCTTTCCCAAAAGTGCATTTGGACTTCTTGGCATAGAACTGATGCTCTTCTATACAGTAAGAACTTGCCCCAAATGTTGTAGGTGCTCCTTCCATGTTTTACTATAAATTAAATGTCATCAAAGAACACTAACACAAACTTTCTTAGATATGGACAGAATAACTCGTTCATAGTAGCTTGGAATGTTGTTGGTGCATTGGTTAACCCAAAAGGCATTACTTTAAACTCGTAATGACCTTCACGTGTTCGGAACACAATTTTTGCTATGTCTTCCAACCTTATTCTGATTTGGTAATACCCTGACCTTAAGTCCAATTTTGAGAAGTATTTAGCTCCCTGTAGTTCATCCAACATTTCATCGATAAAAGGGATTGGAAACTTGTTTTTAATTGTTATTTTGTTTAGTCCTCGATAATCGACGCATAATCTGAACGATCCATCTTTCTTTTGAACTAATACAACTGGAGCAGCATACGGACTTCAAATTTTTGTGATGATGCCAGATTTTAAAATATCTTGGACTAATCTCTCACTTTCGGTTTTTTGATGACGTGGATATTGATAAGGTTTGATGTTGATGGGATTTGATCCTGCTTTGACTTCTATCGTATGCTCGATTTCTCTTTTAGGAGGTATCTTCATTGGAAGTTCTTGGAATACTTTTTCGTGTTTTTGAATTAGCTCTTGGACTTTCGGTGCTTCTTTGTTGACCAGATTTGAAGTTAACATTTCTAATTGATGACACTATACTAAATAAGTTGGTGCTCCCTTCCGAATCATTTTCATCATCTGGGAGGATGAAACAATTTGATTCTCAGAGGTTGGAACCCATATAACTTGTATTTTTTCCCTTTCCATTTAGATTTTATAAATTGTTTTTGATGGTTGGCATAGTAAAGTGCCTAGGGTTTGTAGTCATTGGATACCTAAGACCACATCCACTCCTCCTAATGGTACAGTGTAGAACGGAGATTCCAGATTATAGTCTTGAATCTGTAACTTGACGTTATGGCATTTCCCTACCTTTTCAATTTTCTTACAGTCAGCGACCATAACATTCATGTTGGGCAAAGGAAACGTGAAAATGTTGAGCCTTTTCGCCATAGTTGAGTCCAAAAAATTGTGGGTGCTATCGGTATCGATTAGAACCATTACGTTGCTCTTTTTGATATGTCCTTTTAACTTTAATGTTTGGGGCTGTGATATACCTGTCATGGCCGATAAGGAAACTTGCGGAATACTCTCGTCATTTGGTTCTGGAGAAAATAGTGGAGAATCTTCAATTTCTTCTACGTCTGATTCTTCATTGTCTGAATCATTGGTTGCTTCACATGTATACAAGTTCCTGGTTTATTTTCCTTTAGCACATCTATGTTTAGGGTCTGATTTTTTGCCACAACATCTACACTTACCTTCTCCAAATTAGTTTTGCCTCCTTCACGAAGATTTGATGGAATATATTTTGTATTATCCGTGTTCGCAGTCTGAGGAAATCTTTGTCTTGAATGTACTCTTTCAACCTTAGGCCACTGCACCTTTTCATGCTTCTTTTCAACATTTTTTGCTTTTTGTCTTACTTCCTCAATAGAAGCGATGTCATGAAGCTCAAGCTCAGCCTGGAGATGGAGATTGAGTCTCGTGATGTATGACGAAATGAGACGAGTTTCTGATAATCCAGGTACTCGTGTAGCTAAAGTTTCCCATTCCCGAGTGTATTCATCCACATCTCCTTTTTGCTGCAGTCTGGTGAGTGTTGAAAAGAACTCTTCTTCTTTGACACCTTGGAACCTCTTAAAGAATGCATTTTTGAATTTTTTCCAACTGATAGCAAGTGTCGTCTTCTTCCACCACATATACCAATTATACGCTTCGCCTTCCATTTGGATGGATGCATGGTTGATCTTTTCATCATCATTGTCAATATCGTAAATCTCAAAATATTCTTCTACTTTATTGAACCATGCAACGCTGAATTTCTCGTTACCGTCAAATTTGGAGAGCTGAAGTTTTGCTCTTCGTTGATATGTAGGTATCGGTGGAGCGAAGAAAGGGTATTGCTTCGAGAACTGCTTATTTGAGTCTTAATTCCAGAGCTGCCTAGTTTGAAAATTTGTGTTACTATTTTGTTGATTAGGTATGGAAGATGCTTTTAGAGACTCAGGGTTCGGATGTGAGTCTGATGAGTTTGATGTATCTACAGAATCTGGACGTTGAGTAGCTTCATCATTCTAGGGTATTGGATCAGGAGTGATTTTCAACTTTTCACAAATACAGCTCAACATCGCCATTGTCTGATTATCATTTAGATCCACCTTATTTGAAAGGATTGCATGATCCTTTTTAAATTCGTTTTGGTTCTTCTCAAGCTAACTCTTTATTCTCCTTGTTGTATCCTAGAGCGTCTCGATCTTTTCGCCATGTCTAGTCACCTTAGTCTCAAGATCTATCATTTTTTTATTAAAATCGGTCATCGACATTGATGAAAACATTGATCGGGTATGAGGGGGAGTATACTTATCCAGCTTAACCCTTGAGCCTAATTTTTTATTTTAAATTAAATATAATTTTTTTAACTAAATATTTTTTTAAATTAAATTATATAGTTAATATTTATATAATTTATTAATTAGTTATAAAAACTATATAATAAAATTATATAACCAAGTATATAATAAAATGTATATATATGGTTTAGATAAGTTAATTAATTAAATTTATAATTATAATATATAAAGTCAGGGTTGGAAAGGCGTGTTGGTCAAAAGGGGGCAGGCCGGTCAGAAGGAACACTATGGAACGGTGGATATGACAAGGAAGATATGTCGACACGTTCGGGCAGTGTGGCAGTGGTAGAGAAAAAGACGGCAGAGGATAGAGTGACTGCGACATAGTTTCGTGCACGGTAGCGAGGGTCGGAGATGTTGACTGAAGCGGCAAGAGGGGTCGATGGAGTGGAGGTTGGTGAAGGCAATTGCGTGGTCATGCAATGAGCAGAGGTGTTTGAGACAGTTGTAGGACCCGTGCACTCTGCAGCAGTGAGCCGAGGAACAACCTGTTCTGATACCAAATGGAGCACATATACTCAATAAGATCAGATATATATATATAGATATATATATATATATAATTGAATGATGATACAAATATGAAAGGCCCCTGGCTTAAATAATGCCTTGGGTGCCTCTTGATGCCCTTTTCCTAATTAATTGATAATTATAGACTTGATTAATTTTTACATAACACCCCAAGTTGAATCCACATGAACCTGGTAAACTCATCTACAGGAAATGGAAATGGGGCAGGCTCTCTTCTCAGTTAGTTGGGAATCAAACTGTTGCAAAGGAGACGAGTAACTACTTCATTTGGTTGCTCAAAATTATGTCAGTGAGGCCTACAGTGTTGATTTTAGGATGCAAGAATTGGGGTTTCTAGATCCCTTTGGTCAAGAGTCGGTGGCATGGGATATGAGAATAGTGTGAAATTTTCAAGAGGAAAATATTTCTACAATGCTTGGTTTATTTCTCCTACTTATGAGATGAGTTATTTACAGATGCTTCAGTAAATTCTGAAATGAACACATTTGCAGATCTTCACTATCGTTAAGAGCATAAGAACAAAAAGATAATTTACACAATTAGCACAATGGAAACAGCCACATGAACACAGTTATTTTGGACAATTGTCCCCAGAAAAACCCAATGTGGGAAAACCGGTGCAGCAAATGAGGGTTTTATCATTTACAAGAGTCTGCTAAGCAGAGAAAATTTTGCAAACACCTGGCTGAATTTTCTAGACCTTCCAGACAAATTTCAGATCCTCGAGGTGACCTCCTTCACCCTCTGAGTCATCCAGCGTGAGAGCTCTGCGCAGTTCCTCTCTGGACTGCGTGATTCTGCGTGGAGGGGTTCTTGCTGCTGATCAGCTCACCCTTCCCTTCATCCTCCTGACTTCTGCTTCCCGATAACTGACTCCTCCCTCCTCCTTCTGCTTCCCGATAACTGACTCCTCCCTCCTCCTTCTGCTTCTGCAACCCTGCCTCTACAAACTCACCCACTGAAATCGAATTCTCTTGCTTTAGAATCGATTTCCTTCGGGTACTGAGAGTGTCCTCGACTTTATTTCCAAATGGCCCTCAAGTCTCTTCTTATAGTCTTCTCGTTGATGAATCAACGACCAAGATTATATCGTTAATCAATGGCTCAGATTAAAAGTTGACTTGATCTTCGTTTTCTAGAAGATTCACACTCTGCTCTATTAATACCCTTTGATTATTTAATTTCCCTAAGTTTGAACTTAGGGTCTACATTAAAAATAATTAATTATTTTAATAAAGTCATATCCGAGTGGAATTCCCACAAACGATTTATGGGTTCTCTAGATAACTGATGTCCAAGCCTCTCCACCAAAAATGAGACTTAGAACACTTTCCGATGCTATAGAAATCAACACTCCCTCTTAGCGAGGAAAGTGTTTAAGCAAGATACTGTTGTATTGCTCTGACTCTATAGGACCTACTGCGCTGATGTTGTCTTGGTTGCTGCCCCTCATCTTTGCAATGCTGCTTTCTGTACTGCAACATCCGTACTGCAGCTCTCTCTTTCTCTGAAGACCACCCTTCCTTCTAATGGAAGGGGTTCTCGATCATCCCCATCTTTTCTCTGAAGTAAGTGAACTTGATCTTACTTAGACCCTTTGTGAGGATATCTGCCACCTGTTCCCCTGTAGGAGTGTACCTCAATTGCATAGCTCCCCGTTGGACATAGTCCCTAATGAAGTGGCATCGAATGTCAATGTGTTTCGACCAGTCATGAAACATAGGATTCTCAGAGAGCTTAATGCAACTCTGATTATCACACATAATCCCGGTCGATTCCATCCTTTTCTTGAGTAGGTTCAATAGCAGTTACGAAACCATATGGCCTCGTACGAAGCTGTGCTAGCTGCCATGTATTCTGCCTCGGCTGAACTTAGTGCCACAGACTTCTATTTTCTGCTGCACCAGGAGGTCATTCCTGATCCGAGACTAAAACAGTACCCAGTGGTAGTCTTCCGATCTACCGTGCTTCCAGCCCAATCTGCATCTGTAAACCCACTCAATTGGACCTCATTGACCTTGGTGTACTTCAATCCATATTCAACTGTCCCTTTCCTGAGAACATGCTTGGCTGCTGCCCAGTGAGCCCTCCTTGGTTCTACCATGAACTGACTGAGGGTATTCACTGCATAACAGATGTCAGGTCTAGTATTGACCAGATACATCAATGATCCGATGAGTTGCCTATACAAGGTGGGATCAGCCTCATCATCCTCTGCTGTGTCTATCTTCTTCCAATTAGTAATCATAGGTGTGGCCATGGGTCTACAGTCTTCCATCTGAAATCTCTTCAAAATATCTGTAGTATATCTTCCTTGCCCCAGGAAGATTTCCCCCTTCTGCTGCCATATTTCTAATCCAAGAAAATAGTGCATCTGCCCCAGATCCTTCGTGTCAAATTCTGTAGCAAGATTCTCCTTGCAATCCTTGATGAGCTTGGATGATCCAGTACGAAACAGATCATACAAATATAATACCAGAATCAATGGCTCATCCCCTACTCTTAAGTAGTAGAGATTGGGATCTGCGTCACTCTTGACGAATCCCATCTTCTGCAAGTAGCTATCAATTCGCCCATGCCATGCCCTGGGGGCTTGTTTCAACCCATACAAGGCTTTCTTGAGCCTGCAGACATGAGTCTTTTGCTCATGCGTCTCGAAGCCCTCTGGTTGTTCTATGTACACTTCTTCCTCTATTACCCCATTCAAGAATGTTGTCTTGACATTCATCTTGTGAACTTCCCATCCCATCTGTGCTGCCAGAGAGATGACAGATCTGATAGAAGTGTAGCGAGCTACAGAGGAGCGAAGGTCTCCTCATAATCGATTCCTTCCTTTTGTGCATACCCCTTAGCTACAAATCTGGCCTTGAACTTCTCTATGTTGCCATCTGCAGCATATTTGATCTTGTAGAACCACCTGGATCCTACAACTGATCTGTCCTGTGGTCTAGGGACTACTTCCCAGACATCGTTTGTCATGATGGAGTTATACTCCTCTACCATGGCATCCACCCACACTTGATGTTGAGCTGCTTCCCGAAAGCTGGAAGGTTCTCCAACCTAAGCTACCAGTGCTTGATATCTGTCAGGTTGCTTTCGTACCCTCTTCCCAACACTAGGGGTTCCAACAAATTCTTCTGCATCCCTCAGAATTTGTTGAAGTTCTCTGCTCGATCTCCCATCAGTGTTGGGCGGTCTCACCTGTTCTTCTTCGGAGGAACTCTCCTCAGAATCATTGTGCCTTGGAGAGGCACCTGACCTATCCTCTGTAGGTCTTTGAGGCTGCACCAGTGGATCTTCCTCAATCTGCATATCTGTGGCCATTTCTCAAGATTTCCTGAAGGCTCTTTCCTCCAGGAATTTTACATCCCTTCTTACCACGATTTTCCTGCTCTCTAGAATATAGATGCGATATGCCTTTGCATTCTAATTTCTCGCTATAGCCCATCAGAAAACCCTTTTCTACAGTTTGATCTAGCTTCTTTCTCTTTTCATCTGGAACGTGGCAGTACACCATGCTGCCAAATATTCTAATGTGGCCCACTTCTGGCTTACTGCCTGTGAACACACTCTTAGGAGTTACCTTTCCCAAGGCTCTATTGGTAACTCTGTTCTGAATATATACTGTTGTATTGCAGGCCTTTGCCCATAAGAATTTGAGTAAATCTTGGTCATACAGCATTGCCCTTGCAGCTTCTATTATGGTCTGATTCTTTCGTTTTGCAACTCCATTTTGCTCTGGATTGTATGGAGTTGTCCATTCTCTCTTGATGCCTTCCCTTGCACAGAAACTTGTGAAGCCTTTATCGATATATTCTCCACCATTATTTGACCGCAACTTCTTGATCTTCTTTCTTGTAGAGTTCTCCACCAATGCTTTGAAATCTTTGAATCGATCAAAGACTTCATCTTTGTTTTTCAAAAAATAGATCCAAGTTTTCCTGAAATGATCATCAATGAAGGTGGCAAAATACTTTGCCCCACTGAGAGCAATTGTGGACATTGGACCGCAAATGTCAGTGTATTAACTCTAATACACCTTTGGCTCTGTTGCTGCTTCTTGGAAATGTTGCCTTAGCGTACTTCCCTAGTACGCATCCCCTACAAACTTCGTCTTTCTTCGTGCTAAGCTCAGGAGCCCCTATGATAGTATTTTTGAGAATCCCCAAGGCTCCATAATGTAGGTGACCCATCCTTCTGCGCCATAATTCATTCAAATCTCTGTCGTCTGTACTACCAATCAGGGCCACCGAAGATTCAAGCTGGAGTTTATACAGCTTGTGACTCCTTACTCCGATTTGTGCCTTTTTGCTCCAGTTAGGGGGTTTGACATACACCTTATCTCTAATAAAGTATACGTCATAACCCTTGTTCTGAAGTTGAGACACTGAGAGTAAATTCATCCTCAACCCTGGTACATGCAGAACATTCGTGGCTCGAATCTTGCTACCATCTACGGTCTGAAAAGTTACGGTACCTCTTCCTATGGGGGTACATTTTGCCTTGTTTAGTTATCTGGAAATTCATCTGTTCTTCTTGGTAGCTCGAGAAACATTCTCGAACCCCCGTCATATGAGCAGATGCCCCACTGTCAATATACCAAACACCTGGAGGAGTTGTGCTCGACACACAAGCAAGATTCTCCTCTAGTCTGGATGCCAACACTTTCATGGCGTGTTCTCTTTGCATTTCTGCGTGCTCTAGAGGACTGCGTAAGTCCCCTTTGACTGCTTAAACCCTTTGCGTGACTGCGTGAGTCCATGACAGATCTTCCCTTTCTGTTTTAGCCCTTAGCTCTGACACCATGTGAAATTTTCAAGAGGAAAATATTTCTGCAATGCTTGGTTTATTTCTCCTACTTATGAGATAAGTTATATACAGATGCTTCAGTAAATTTTGAAATAAACACATTTGCAGATCTTCACTATTGTTAAGAGCATAAGAACAGAAAGATAATTTACACTAGTAACACAATAGAAACAACCACATGAACATAGTTATTTTTGGACAATTGTCCCCGGAAAAACCCAATGTGGGAAAACCGGTGCAGCAGATGAGGGTTTTATATTTATCTTCAAAAATGGAAAGTACATTTACAAGAGTCTGATGAGCAAAGAAAAATTGGCAAACACCTGGCTGAATTTTCTAGACCTTCCAGACAAATTTCGGACCCTCGGGGTGACCTCCTTCACCCTCTACGTCATCCAGCATGAGAGCTTTGCGCAGTCCCTCTCTAGACTGCGTGATTCTGCGTGGAGGGGTTCTTGCTGCTGATCAGCTCACCCTTCCCTTCATCCTCCTGATTTCTGCTTCCCGATAACTGACTCCTCCCTCCTCCTTCTGCTTCTACAACCTTGCCTCTACAAACTCATTCATTGAAATCGAATTCTCTTGCTTCAGAATCGATTTCCTTCGGGTACTGCGAGTGTCCTCAGCTTTATTTCCAAATGGCCCTCAAGTCTCTTCTTATAGTCTTCTCGTTGATGAATCAACAGCCAAGATTATATCGTTAATCAATGGCTCAGATTAAAAGTTGACTTGATCTTTGTTTTCTAGAAGATTCATACTCTGCTCTATTAATACTCTTTAATTATTTAATTTCCCTAAGTTTGAACTTAAGGTCTACATTAAAAATAATTAATTATTTTAATAGTCATATCCGAGTGGAATTCCCACAAACGATTTCTGGGTTCTCTGGATAACTGATGTCCAAGCCTCTCCACCAAAAATGAGACTTACAACACTTTCCGATGCTATAGAAATCAACAAATAGAAGTGCTGACAGTTCTTAAGCCCAAGGGTGCTAAGGCCTGAATGTTTTTGAGTCCCAAATCCTTTTACAGAGGGAGCTTTCTCTAGATGCTCTAGATGAATTGAAGACAGCAGGCAGAGGAGGGACAGGGTTTCTCCTCTTTCTCAACTTGGTGACGGGTGCTTTACTCAAGGGGCAAAGATCAATTCTATTGGGAACAAGGTCGAAATAAATTGACCTTGCACTGACTCTTCTTGCTGTGATTTTTTGGGTGAAGAATCGCAACTGATAGCAGAAGCACATGCTTTCCCATCTGCCTCTGAAACAGGTACTGAAGTATTGTGCCCTATTAGTTCCACCGATCTAAGGGTCAAAGGTTCTGGCCAGATATTAGAGCCTCCTATGAAGAAATCAGCTTCAGACGCATTGGGAGGTAAGGTGTCCTCAAGCAAAGGTGCTTCTGTTTCTAATTTTTTTACTAAGGGCTGTGCATTATCTTTGTTTCAAGCTAGCCTAACCTCCTCTCCTCCTAGCTCTTGGACTCAAGATGCCAAGAGAAGAGGAAAAACTAGGTAACTTGCTATATTTTTTGTAGGCTGTCAGGTATAGATATTGGCTTATACCTTTCTGTTGTCTTGCTATGGTAGGCTTTGAGAGTGATTTGGATTTCTTTCACAAGATGCTCTAAAATTTACCCTGTTAATTCGGGCTTGTTTTTGGTTAACTATGTAGATGGGATTTAATTTAACACCATATATTTTATTCAGGTTTATTTTATTTTATTTTGAAGGTGCCCAATCTTGGCCAGATATGTGAGAACTGTCAATATGTATGAGCACTCTGTGCTTTTGTTGTAATGCCTCAGTGCGTCTTTTGTTCTTATTAAATATGAAAGAACTAAAAGAATATTTTCCTTGGAAAAATAAAATCATGCACTTAGTAAAACCTACTGTTCACACAGTTTTTAACAACAAATTATCATGCACTAGGAACCAGTCCTAAGTTAGATCAAATGCTGCTTTTAAAGTAGATGACCAACAAATTAAAATGAAGCCCCAAAAAATAAAAAAATTAGTTAAAACTTGAACAAATGCCTTACTTGTAATCTTCATTCTTGATAAACTCTACAACAATCTCCTTCTCTGGTTGAATTTGAAGCATCTTCATCATAAGGCACATAAATGGAGTAGCTTTTCTGTTCCCTCCATAAGTGCCTCCAAAGTGGTCAAGCTCCATCGCTTTGTCTACCAATGTTTCAGCTGTCAGTCCAAAACATTGTTCCTTCCAATATGAATTCTGGTAGATCTTCGACCGTAGGATCTTCTCCACCAAATTCTGAGGGTTCGTTCCATGAACACTCTTGGCCGCTGGATCTGTTCTGTTTGCCATTCGTGTCCTATATAGCCATCAAACACCTTGCCAATTTCACAAAGCCTAAAACGGCATTACAAGCACAAAGATACCGTAAACACCATCAAAATATCTCCTGATTAAAAACTTTTCTGACATAAAATAGTGCCCTTAAATTAAATGCATAGAGACACTATAATTTATTTTCATGGAGAGCAAGATCTTACAACTTAAATGCAAATCCTAGAAAGAATACAGGTATTACATAATTCAAGTACTTTTCAACATAATGAAGTCAAATGTTCATATCACAATCCCAATAATACATTGCAAACAAACGGTATTATTTTGTGACTCTGGTGAAAATGAGAAGTTACTTAGAAACAACAGACCAATAGGAAGTTTACACAGAATAGGAGCTGTTTACGGTACTGATTCACACTCCAAAAGCACAGAGTTACACTGGCCAACTACTGCTTATCAGGTTAATCCAAGATCCCCTTGTGGCTCTCTTATAACAAACTGCTGGTTAGGGCTTGTGACAGCCCCTTCTGGTCCAAGCACAGTATTCCCAGTCGTGTAAATTACTCATGGCTACCCTGCTGAGGGAAGGCTAAACTCTGAGGAGGTCAAATGGCTTCAGTTTTGCTGTAGAAACCACTGTCCAGCAACTGGTTATGTCTAGTTATAGCACAATCCGACTTGGTACCTGGAAAAGGGCCTCTCTGGCTTCTGCCTGCATACAGTGCTTCAGTGTTTCAGATGAAGGCTACCACAGCCTCTGTTACAAGCTGTTAGGCCTCAAATCCCTTCATTAACCTCAGACAGAACCCTTGTTCGCTGACTTAGAGACTCTGTGGCTGAACAAACCCTAGGGAAGGAGATTTTCTGCCTACCAAAGAGCCCTGCTGTCCTTCAGTTTGTACTTGGTGCCTTACAGGAACCCACAGAGGATCCTCTGCCTCACAGAAACTCGTGGGGTGTACTGTTGAACAGGTTAGGGTTCCAGTGCCCTAAATTAGCCTCAGACCGAAATGCTTGTGCCCAAAATGAACCCTTCTGCTGCATAGGTGCCCTGCTGCCTTCAAACTGGGTCTTGGTACCCTTGGGAGGACCTCCGGAGTCTGCTATATTGGGACTCCCTCAGCCAGAATCATGGTGACTAACCCACCGAAGTTCACAGTGGGAAACTCTTATGGATCTTCTTAGAGAGATTTGATAACCAGATAATCCAACAGACCAAGCTAGAGATGCTCCAATGCTATTGTTGTGCCAGAACAAGGACAAGAAGCGTCTAGCTAGGGTGGGATCACCTCCACCAAAACTAATCAAGAAGAAGGGGTCTTAAAACCCTCAGAGCCTTAGGCTCAAGAAAACAGAGCAATTCAATTCCAATTCGATGATTACAAAATGATTCTAACTCTTTCTTATTTATAGATTTCCTTGTGGGGATTCTTATCCTTAAATTAATGTGACGGGTTACAACTGCAACCCCCAATTTGGGATTTTTGACCCAGCCACCCCAAGCTTTAGCCAATGTTGCCCCAGAACATTGGATAGTGGGTTTCACCTTTATCCATGAGTCCATGACTATAGCCTACAGGGTTGGATAGGCTATTTTGTCCTCCCTTGGCAACTAATCAATAAGGTACATTACACTTAAATTGTAAGTTTTATGATCAAAACCGCAAGAAGTTATCTTACTAATAGCAAGATTATTCCATCTTGATAATTCAAACAACATTTCTGAATAGGGATGGATAATCATGCTGGATGAATCCAGCTTTGGCTTTCTTGGGGAAGTTCATATGCATTTGATGTATAATGTGACCACCAACATTAGCTTTGAAGTTCCTGATATGAGCACCGAGGTGTATTTCCTCCTACCCTGCTAAAATTTCCTTCATGAACTTTTGCTAAAAATGTGAGAAAATATAATGTAAGAGCTCCCTTACCCTCAATTTCATTTCTATGAACTAAATATACAAATCAGCCACTACAACATTTTTGAAATGAGAATAGCTTTTATTATCTGAATAGTAGTATGAGCCCTAGTAAAATCATCAATGTTGTCCAAATTTTGAATTATACTGTTTCTATAAGATATTATATAAAATGAGATGCAATATAATGCCACATAGTCTTTTTTATTTTACAATTTATTTTATATGTATATATAAAAATAGTAAATATACACACATAACTAAAACCTATAAGCTAAATTCAGAATGGAGAAGATGAGGTGAATGACACTAAGGTCACAGGCACAGTTGTTAGACATTATCGGCTCGCAAAACAGATCCCAAAAGCCTATAGCTCACCATCACTTATCTGCACTTCTGAAACACTGTCTTCAATTTGTTGTCAAGGCCTCTACCACTCAGGTTCTTTGTTTTTCTGTGTAGGGTTTCATACAGTATCAGCTCCAATCAGCAATGACCTCTAATTGCATTCAGCAAGGTTACCCCTCACATTTTGACACGAGGCAACCCTAGTGAGATTCTTCACTAGCTCTTGTATGTTTGAGCTTTGGACAGCCAGGGCACTTGTTTTCATGAGCTCGATGGTTTGATAGGATATGGAAGGACTACATGATGCGGCATAATACTTCTTGGGCAGTTAGTTTCATTCATATTTTTGGGCATTTTCACAGTTCCCAAGGTATTTCACACTATAAAGGCAGCTCATAGTTCCCAAGGCACTAGTCACATCATCAGAGGCATTTTGGGGCCCATGAATCCCAAGACACTATGGAGCTATTTCTACATACATGGCTCTTATCTTGGCATGCGACATCCTAGATCTTTGAGTGCTCCTTTCCTTCACTTTTGGAGGCATAATTCACTTGATTTGAGGGCCGACCTCTTTTGGAGGACTTGTCTACAAGTTGTTTTAGTGCATGGGGGAACTTTTTGATTCGGGGAAGGTCGTTCCCTAGTTTGTGGAGGTTGCTTGTGTTGACCATACTATGTGAACAATCCAGGGAAGCAGAGTACAAAGACGTGAAGAAATTTTTTCAAAGTTCAAAGTCATCAGCAAGCACAATTTTATCATTGTAAACCCAATTTTCGCAAGTTGTATTGTAAATGATGCTAGTATGGTCGTTTAATTATGTAACAATACCTAGGTAAGCCTCCGATTTTGGCAAATGATTTCTTCCTAAGAAGTTTTTTAACCTCATCGAATTATGTGTTTCTAAACACAGATAATCGACAGAGTTTTTCTTCCAGCTTAAAACCCCAAAGCTAGGGTCGAATTCATTGACAAGGTCTTAGGTGAGTCCTGGTGTTGTATTGAATCTATTGTAAAAGTGTGTTTGGGAATAATTTTAGCACATTTGGCTAACTTATTTTATTACAAGCACACTTGGTTTCATACTAGATCATATTGTGTCGCAGAATTAGGTAAATTATTGAGGGTCTGAATCTAAATGTGTATTTCCCCTTTTAAGGGTTGATTTTGTAATAATTTGATGTAGAATAATATTTTAGTGCACGATTACTCATAGTTAGACACCACGGCTAAAATATTTGAGGGTGGAAAAATCATTAATCCCATCTAATGTCAATTAATTAATTTTTCTAACTAGATTAAATAAAAATCCTAAGCCAGAAAATTAATTAATTTTGAGTAAAAAATAATTATAGAGAAATTAATTTCTCTCCAAGTGGAAAATAATCAAAATTTCATGGATCAAAGAGAAATCAATTTTTGGAGGGCCCCCACCAAGAGAAAAATGGACATTTTAAGAAAATTTGAGCCCTTAGACCTTGGTGGTCAAGTCAAATTCAAAAGCTTTTATTTTGGGGGGTTTAGAAAGAAATATAGAAATAAAATCAAAGAAACAATCATAATTTTGATTTCTTTCCTAGCCTAGTGTAAAGTTAATGGTTTATTTCATTTCGTAAACAAGGGGTTTGTTCTTAATTTCTTATCTCTAAACCCTAAGAAGGCAAATCGATCATATCATATTGTGCTTCAAGGTTGCATCTAATTGTTTTGGGTTGATTTTAAGGCTTTCTCAAATCTGGCAATTATATAACAGCAACAAAAATCAAGTTTGAGGAACCCCTGAAGTTAGGGTTTGTACCTAAAAGTTCATTTATTCTTGGACCTAGCTTTTATTTCATTACAAAAACACTGCTACAAGTTTATATCGCATTTCTAATGGTGAAACTCATTTCTAAAGCACTTGTAATTGCTTATCATGTATTTAGAGATAATTTTGAGGAATTTTAGCACTAACAATGTAAAACCCCATGGGGGATTCACCATCTTATTTCAAGTTTTGCTTATTACATTGATATATCACTTATGAACTTGACTCTAACATCTATTGGGCTGTTACTTTGATGCATATCTCCAGCCCTAGCTAAATCGCCTACACATCTTGCATTTGAGTGGAAAATCTCTCTCTTGGATAGTTCATTGTTCACTTTAAATATGGAAATCTGCATTTATTCAGCATGTGATTGATTGGCACTCAAAGCACACATTGCACTATCAATTCATGCTAGTTGATTTCACTCTTGGTGCTTTAAAATAGCTTAAAGCAGTGTATATTGAAATAGCCTCTTCTAAGTTTTATTTATTGAAGTGCTAATCATATAAATGCAAATTTGAAGCTGGTTTTACTGTTTATCTTTACATCAAATTTGGCACACACATCCACTAGCTCCTAGAATAATTGTGGTTAATGCTATTGATTTTAATTGGTTATCTTAGAGCATTTAATCACTTCTTGGAAGACTTGCACTTTACATTGTTATAAACATTGTGGATTCACTGAAATAAATCATAAGCTTGCATGGTATTAATTCAATTATGAGATTTACTCATAGATCTATCATTTGTAGTTAGGGATACCCCCTTGGCCTTTGGAGCTGGCCTAATATGAAGGGGATATTGTACCAAGATGACAATGGTGCAATTCCTATGCTGTTGTCCCAAGGTAGCACCTGTGGCTGGATTTTCCACTAAGGTGTTAATTCAAGTGCTAACTGAGAAAGCACAACAAGGACTACAATTCCACCTATAGGGGAAGAAATAAGGGGGCCCTATGGGAGAGTAACCCTCTGTTGCCAAGTGTCAGGCTATAAACTCGTCTCTTTTCCACCATGTGGCTTAAGTGATGTCAACCATGTCCATTGACTTGTTGAAACCAATCATTAAGTGCATGTAAGATGTTGGTAGGGAAGTCATTTCACATGGCTATTGAAGCATGTGTTGAGTGCAATCATGATGGGAAGATTTTAGAGCACTACATCCGTCTTGTCAAACATAAAGTTGGCCATAATTTCATCAAGTGTCTCATTAACATCCATTCATTCTACCATTCTCGCATTCATCAAAAAGACTTATCATGCTGCACCAACCAATCAATCTGAATTAAGTTACTAACCCAAAACAAAAATGTTAAAGGGTAAAAATTAGAGACCTCAGATGGGAAACAGATTGCTGTAGGTGCATAGCGGCTGGGCAAGCTAGAAAACCTCACCCTATATATACTTGTTGCTCTTTGGATGCTTGAGAACCAAGCACTATTCTTGAAGGAAATTTCTAGAAAGCACTAAACAGATTGGGCTCTTTCTGCCCACACCGAAGAGCAATGGAAGGAAGGATATCCCTGAGGCATTGTTGGGCAAAGAAAGGAAAGATCTTCCTTGAGTTGTATGGGGTAGTGAAAGAGAGTGCCATGGTTGTATAATGACTTAAATTTAATGCCTGGAGTGATCCACAATGACAAAATTGGCTAAGTATGAGAGAAAAAGGGTTGGGTTGAGTGAGCTAAAAACCTACAGCTTGGTTCCTTCACCCTTGTGGCCTCAAAAGCCGCCTAGAATTGGGTGCAAAACTGCTCATAGACAGCTAGTTTCTAGGCACAATCCTGTCAAAAAATAAGTGTTCTATCCTTATTTATGAATCTGCAAAATTAATATTATTTTTGCTATAAAAATTATGTGTGTTTGATTAATTATGTTTATGAGCACTAGGCTGTCATCAAATAGTTGGTCAATGCTTGTAAATTCCACTGCATGCATTAAATCGCACTGTGAAGGCATTTGTTTTCAATTTCAAGCTTCCATGGGAGACCTGTCCCTGTGATGTTATGTCAAGATAAATGGATCCATTGGACCGGAATTTGAATGTCCTATTTCCTGGCTACCCATCCCGCGGCTAGTAGTGCTTGCCAGAGACGCCACAGTTAGCTCCTAAACAATTCCATACATTATATTCTCCATGTACAATGTTTAAAAACAAAAACGAAAACACAGATGGCCACCAGTCAATATTCCTAGAAATGCGAGAGGATGGTAAGGTCATCGTTGAAATCTGGGAAGTAAATGGTAGAAATCTGAGCGGAGAACAAATCAATAAATAACTAATTCAGTGTTTAAGTACCCTTTATGACATTGCACATAGGAAAATGTGTACTCCTACATTATATTGGTTTTCCCCTTGCTAGAAACTCAGTGCCAAGGGTTTAACAACACTTCCAGAGGGGCATCCAAATCTGAAACTATAAAATTGGCACACGGAAACCATCAATCATAAATCAAGACCGTACCTTGGCCTCTTCCTCCGAACTGCACAGTTGTAATGCGAAAACCACCAAGGCTGTCATTCCCCAGGTTGGGCTTTCACCCACCCTTTCAATGCAATGGTTTGCTATGTGTTGGCGCAATTTGCAAACCCCAATCTCCGAAGCTGAATCATCAATTCTAGCAACTATTGATAACTTGTATGTTCTATTAGCCGCCCTTTAATCATTCAACAGTTAAATAACGCTTTCGCTTCTTGGACAGATACCTGTAAATGTTTGTGAGGCGAGCCTTATATTGAATCCAAACTGCGTAAATGCGTTGATTTCCTAGTGGGGGGTATTAATCTCCTCAGATAAGTTAGCCAAGTTTGGCACCCTTCAGTCCATTCATGTAAGTTGAGGAAACCGAGCTTACGAGCACTGTCGGTGAGAGCACGGTCGGTATCTCCCTCCCGAACTGCCCTCCTCTAGTTAATGTCGACACCAATCAGCAATGTCGTCGAAGGGGTCTTTTAAATCGCCACTTCCAAAGTGAGTGCCCTCTTCTTAATGGTTTTTTTTTTTTAATCTAGGGTGATTGGTAACTGGTGAGAGTTTCTTGAGTAAGGTTTAGGATCAAATCCAATTGGCTGTCACCATAAACCTAGGCTAGATGCAACAGCTTGCAAGCCATACATAATAGCAATTAACTTTTGCCTCAACAAAAGCCGAGACGTCCGCTATGAAGTCATCTACTCTTCTAGTCAAGACACAACATGCATATACCTCTAGTTAATGTCGACACCAATTAGCAATGTCCTCGAAGGGGTCTTTTAAATCGCCACTTCCAAACTCAGTGCCCTCTTGTTAATGTTAATGTGTGTGTGTGTGTGTGTTTTTTTTTTTTTAATCTAGGGTAATTGGTAACTGGTGAGAGTTTCTTGAGCAAGGTTTAGGATCAAATTCAATTGGCTGCCACTATAAACCTAGGCTAGGTGCAACAGCGTGCAAGCCGCACATAATAGCAATTAACTTATGCCTCAACAAAAGCCGAGACATCCACTATGAAGTCATCCACTCTTTTAGCCAAGACACAACAGGCGTATATCTCCACGGAAATTTGATTCTAAGTGGATCCAGTGAAAGTCTAGTGCCTTTCGCCATTTGACCTCCGCTTCACGGACTAAATTGTTATGCCCTCTTGTTAATGTTGACATCAATGAGCAATGTCTTCGGAGACGTATTTTAAATCGCCATATGTTTTTATTAAAGGTATATCCATTCAATTCATATTACGACTAGTATGTACTTGTTTTAAAAGTAAAATTATTATTTTCTTTAAATAGATCAATATCAAAGTTTATGTTTGTTATTTTAAAAGTAAAATTATTATTTTATTTAAATCGATCAATATCAAAGTTTAGGTTTGTTATTTTGGTAAGTACGGTGAATTGGTAATATGTTGAAATAATTTGGGTAAGGTTTAAGTTCAAATTTTCAATTGCTACGAGTATCTAATAGAACATAAGCCATATATTAATAATTTATGACTTAGCAAGAGTCGAGACATCATGTTTATATGGGTGCCTACTTTTTTAGTCTTGTCACAATAAACATGTCCATAAGTTGTTGTATGAGAACCCCTTTTTTTGTGGGACAAAGGATATGTTGCCCCACATGGATTTGATTGCTAACATGTTGGAGTAATTTAGGCAAGGTCTAGGATCAAATCTTCCACCTGCCATTATAACACCAAGAGTATATTCAAAAGCCCGCAAGTGAGATATACCAATAACTTATGACTTAGCAAGAGTCGAGGCATCATGTGGGTGGGAGTACCTACTCTTCAAGTCTGATCACAACGAGCCAAACATGTCCCTAAATTGGTGTGTGAGACCCCCTTGTTTATGGGACAAAAGACTCACCTACATGTGACAATTTGAAAATTTATGGAGGTTTACATAATCTACCCCACTTTGGATATGAACATGTGACCTCTTATGAGGAAGCAGTTATTATCTTTTTTACAATATATTTTTTTTCTTTCTTACGAAATTTAACTATTTGTTAATTCAATTTATTAGTTTTTTCAAACTAAATTGAGTTTGGGTTGGGGATTGTCCCATGGGACAAGCGTAACCTCATAGTTGGCTCTCACCCTCAACCCCGCCCTATGGAATTTAAATTTAAAATTCGATGGAGAGTAAATTCCACTTAGCTCCCACACTCATCCCCTCCCTATGGAATTTAAATTTAAAATTCGATAAAGAGTAAACTCCACGCAAACCAATTAGTATGTATTTCATAGGTTATATTCAGTGTATTAATTTCTCATCACTTATAGATATATTTCAATAAAATAAATGTAACTTTCATGTTTCCTAAATTTAAATTTATAATATAAGCTTCTGTAAACACAACAATGCACATATATGTAATAATAAATATTTTCATGTTGGTGTATATATGTGTTATTAAATAGAAATAATGGATGATATTTCTTATTGATTTATCACTAAGGTCAAGATTAGAGGTTTTTGATAATGTAATAAGTTTATGTAATATATTAGTGTTGCTATCTCATTTTAATTAAAATAGGTTTATTTTGTCTAATAACAAAGTGGCTCCCAGTATAAATCTCATGCTAGTATCAATGTCTTGCAAGCCACTACTAGCAACTTATGACTCATAAAGGATTGAGACATCCAGAGACATGTCATGAGGTCCTCCATCTAAGGATGCCCACTCCTCTAATTTTAAGCCAAATGGTATTCAATATAATTAAAGCTTGATGGGGAGAGTGTGAAACCCACCTCCCAATCACTTCAATTATTACACTAAGCCCATTATTGTTGTTGTTATTGTTGTTTCGAGGTACAATATATATGTTGCATGCCTTCCGCTTTAGAGAAGCATGTTGCCTTCGAAGCATTTTCAAGATTATAGACAACAATGTCTTCTTATAAACATTTTCCTCGATATTTTTCTTATCTAACTGTAAAGGGACGACTTGGATCTTGATTTTATCTAGAACATTAAAAAGGTTGCCTTATAAGGCATTCATGAAACTGTAAAGTTAGTTGATCTAGTAACTTAACATGGAACCTTGATATGCATTTTCGTGATACTTCATTTCTCAATCATAAGGTTATAGTTTTTGGGAAGGCTTCCCACTTCAAAACCACGTAATTTATACTTCTCCCCTTCCAACTAAATTCCATAATCAATTTTTTGAGATTTCTAGCATAAGTGCCAAATTGAATTAAAATTTATCCCTTAATACCATATCCATTCTAGTAATAGGTAAGGTGTAAAATCCTATTTATAGCTTTGAATTTGTATTTGAACACAACGTTTAAGGCGCCTTCTTTCTCCTTTGATTTCTTACCCATTCACTATTTTAACAATGATATTCTTGGTAAGATACACAAAAAGATTTAGCTTCACAATGTTATTGATATACACAAAGTTATGTGTTATCAAAATCCACTATAATGCCCCTAATTTTGGTTGCTTATTTATACATTAAACTTTGGCCATCTGAATTCATCATTCCATGCATGGGGTGACTATGCATGCCCATGTGTTACAACTTTGGGAAATAATGCTTCACCTTGATATGGTGTTACTCCAGTGGTTATTAAAATGATTACCTAGGTGTGGTATACTTGTGCAGTCACTAGTGATATCAATATTCATGTGTGGTTGCGGATCAATTGTGATATGCCAAAAATATGGCTTCTTCTTCTTTCTTCTTTTCCATGTAACACATCCCAAGGGAAGCCTCCCTAATACTTAGCCTCATTTTTAGGATGATACTCAAGGTAAACCCTACATTCTTTAAGGCACAGGGCCAGTTAAGAAACTCATGGATACATTCTATATGGCTCATCAACAATCAACTCAATGAGAGAAAACATGTCGGAAATTGGGATCTGGCCCCTAAGGAGAGGACAACAACTTTTCCTTACAACCACTTGAGCTACATCAAATTGACATTTCAATTGGTTTTATCTAATGACATGTTACATATGTTTATGTTTGAGATGAAACACAATTATTTGTTTGTTAACACTATGATTTGTACATTGTATAGCTCTTCCATGACCAATTATTAAGGTCTTGACCAGCCCTGAGTCTTTAGAATTGGGGGACCCCTTCCAAAAAAAAATTAGACAAGCCTCATCAATAAACTATTCCTTTCATTTCATTTGTTCTTTCAAGCTCAATTGTCAATGGCATTTTTCTTAGCATAAGACTTAATGTTGGATATGTTGAATTATTTTCACCATTTGAATATAGTCAGTTTTGTGTCAGGTTACGTTGTGAGGTTGGCTTATTTATTAAGCATGTCATCATTTGCATTATTGATAATATTTGTGATACATTGAATTGATTAATTAATTTCTTCAGTCTCAATTTTTCTTGATGCCATGATTGGTATCGTAATGCACCCAAATCCCTTGTTGGGCCACATTACTACAACAAATGATCCAAACTTATTTAGGAACAAAATAGAATACAAATATAACCATACACACAGTGATGCAACATAAATAAGACTTCATTTCATTAATATCAGAGAACTGAAATATGCTCACATACAGAATGGAAATAAACTAGCTCGAGTGATGGTAGCTTATCTCTGAGAAGAGATGTGGCGGATACATGCCTCTGAATTGTGTTACAATGAGGTTAAGAGGCTTATTTATTATTGAGAAACAATGGAAAACCCTAAACATCCAAAATCCTAACCCTAGGAGACGAAGCGTCAAAATTGTGGGCCCCGTTGGGGTAAATTGGTACATCAACTTCTCGAGGTCGTAACTTTGGCATACGATCTCTGCTTGACGTGCATGATACCTCATTAGAAAGATATATCTGAGGACTACAACTTTCGACTGCGAAATTGAGTTAAAGGCTAATGTTTTCCTATATATATAGGAAAAAACAAAAACAAAAAACCTTTTAGGGCCTCAAAACAGCTTCGGAAGTTTAGGACTCGAAAAAACGCCAAAAATAGTAAATTGTGCTACAATTAAGGAAACTGAAGATTTGAAAGAAACAATGGTGGGGGTCCAAGTGGAATAGGTGGGTGGCCACCAATATCCTCCTAGATCAACAAATGACTTTGACCACTCTATAACACAACCAAATCCCTTATTGGGCCATATTACTACTACAAATAGCTTGATATCAGTGAGTATAAAATGTGCACAACATGACATTAATATACATATGCATCTATAGTAATTTTTTAAATTGTGAATGCAATTGACTAAACATGCATAGTGGAATAAAACACATGAAATAAAAGTCAAACGCAATTCTCAAGCAAGAGTGACCTAGGAATTTCTTAAATGATGGATTCAAATGCTTGAAATATTTGGAGATGATGTGCTTTGTAGGTGCATTGGCAAGGACATTGTTATATTCGCTAGATCAAAAGGTGCAAGATGAACAACAAAATTGACAGTCACTATGAATGAAGAAATAATGAATATGATTGTTATTGTTGGTTTGTTGTTGTTAGTAGAAGGAGACTGAGGTGAGCCATGCCCATAACACGATGTGGTGTTGATCTGAAGTAGATGTTGATTTTTTTCATGAGTATGAGTTGTTATTGCTTATCAAGCAATGGATTGAGATGCCAAGTTAAAGGCAAGGTTGCTTTTATTTAGTGAGTGTAGAAATCCCCTTGGGACGAGAGTGATGAGTTGGCACATTCCCTATCCAGGGATAACGGGTCAACATTAATCGTGAGCCGAGCAGGCACATGATTGATTGGATCAAGAGGGGGGTTTCAGTGGAAGTAGCTAGTCAAAGGAGTTGAAATGTTGTAACATGGTTCACCTCACTTGGGATGTGTTCAATTTTAATGAATTTGAAGTAATGGTTCATGTTTATTAGCCATGATTAATGGCTAAGAAGTAGGTGGTTATGAAGGTGTTGTGCATAGGTTCATAGGGAGAACAAACACAAAATTTGGATCTAGAGAGAAGAGCATTATAGGAGAGAATGGTGGCTTAAGTGCTAAGACAATAAAATAAATATTATTATAGTGAACTGAAATTTCTTTTAATTGTATGCAACTAGGAATACGACTGTAAGACCTGATACAAGTTGCATACCCCCAAGAAATAACTAGTAAAGTCTGGAGTTAGACCTAGGTAAGAGGGGGCATGTTGGATTATTAGATACCCTGGTGATAAACCTTGAGGGGATAGGGCTCGGAGATGAGAGGTGTTGGCTCACTTGGCTAGTTTGTCCAGATTTAGTCAAGGGAAACCCAAAGTCAAGTTTTAAGGGGGTATTTTTGGGTAAACTTGACTCGATGAAAGAGTCAAAGTAACAGTGGTGGTTTTGGGTGCATGATTTTGTGCCCATGGATTGCATCTAAGGAAGCCTTTAAAAGGCTTGGAAATACTTCATTTTAATGTGCCAGGGATGCGATAAGTGAATGCTCACTTTTGCTAGCTTGGCCATGTTTAGCAAAGAGACACTAATATAATATTATGTTAGTTGGTTTTTCTCTAATTGGGGTTTCCGAGGATAAACAATTGTGTGTTTATGATTTTTGTTTTGTTGGTTGTAAATTAATATTTATCTTTAGTATATTTTTTTAACAACAAAACATTAGGGATTGGCTTGGGAGAGATTTGGTCACATTTTTACATTTATGGAGGATGTTGCTCTATTTCAACTTAATACTAAATTAACAAGATCCATAGACTATATGTATTCGGTATGCATATATACTAGTTTATGTAAGGATTTCATTACTATTGTATTCATGGTATTTCTGTTGTTAATTTGCGGGTTATAAGAAAGTATTTGATCAGTGATGATGTATGGCTCAATTCACGTTTTTTTCCTGTAAATGATTATCCCATGTATCTATGGTAAAATTGATTGTATGATAGCTTATGATGTAGGGGAGAAATGCTTCTTAGCCATTCTCAGATAAGGAAGAGACCCCTTTGTTTAAATCTGTTGTTTATACCTGTAGATGTGATGTGTGTGACATGTTTGACGAAATGTGTGTCATGGCTGGGTGGGGTCGGATGAGTTCCGGTTGATGTGATTGCTTCCATATGTTTTTTTTAATGTTAATTACCCTCTCCTGAAGTTATAGGAAGTTCTGGGCAGTGACCTGGGCTCAGGGGCTGAAAATGTGGCACAGATCATGGAGCTATAGGTGGAAAATTCGTTGTTTGGGCCTTAGCCGCTACCTTAACAAGGCTAGCCCGTGGCTATAGGGTCTATAGTCGCTACCTTTCCCTTACAAGCCCACAACTCAGCCTCAAAGTGGATAAAAATTAGTTCCCCCTCAGGGAATAGGGCCCTGGAAGGTTGGGTTACCTCTGGGGGATGTCAATGTGTTGGAAATATTGTCATTGATGGCAAAGGATCAGAAAGGAGTTACACTAGAATTATCATTGATGGAAAAGGAGAAAAGAAGCAGCGGTTATAAGGCAAAGGAGAAGATTAGGCAATGTGCAGCTGAGAGGCAAAGGAGTTGTAATAGAAGTATAACCTAAAGCAGAGAGAAGAAACAAAGAGGCAAAGGAACAGCATGGAGAAGCTTTAGCGTGATTATTTAAGGCAAAGAAGCAGCAAAAGAACAAAGGAATTCAAGGCAGTTAAGGCAATGAAAGGAAACGAAAAGCACCAAAGGCAGCAGAGATACAACAAAGACAGAGAAGCAACAAAAGTAGAGAGGCAGCGAATGTAGAGAGGCAGTGAATGCAGCAGAGGCAGCGAATGCAGCTAAGAAGGCACCAAAGGCAGCAAGGTAGAAAAGGAAGCAAAGAAGCAGAAATAGTAGAGATGCAGCGATTACCAAAGGCAACAGAGATACATAAAAGAAAGAGAAGCAACAAAAGTAGAGAGGCATCGAATGTAGAGAGGCAACGAATGTAACAGAGATACAACAAAGACAGAGAAGCAGCAAAAGCAGAGAGGCGATGAATGCAGCTAAGAAGGCACCAAAGGTAGCAAGGCAACAAAAGCAGGAAATAAGCATAAATAACATAGATGCAACGATTACTGTAGAGGCAGTAAATGCAGCAAAGAAGCAGCGGAGGCAATGAATGGAGCACAGACAGAAAAGAGGCAGAGACAGATGAAGGCATTCAGATTTTCCAGACACAGCGAGGACCAAAGATCTTACACAAAGATGATTAAGCCAAGAGAGAGAGGCGAGAGCTGAGAGAAAGAGAGGGCTTTAATCAGTAGATGTCGAGTGTGATAACTCGGGATGACATTCATTAACAAAGACAAGCACAGGAGGAACAACGTGCATAAACCGGAGTTACAGAGTGGGACAATGTAAACAAATGAAAAATCGACTAGGGTAGAGAATTATTTGAAGAATTCCAAGGGAAGCAAATGGACGGTCAAGATTAGATCGCAAAAGTGAAGGCGAGAGATGGACAGTGGAGATCAAATCGCATCAGGAGTGATTTCGCAAATCGCAACATTTAATAATTTAGCATTAAGGCGTTGCATGGTAAGTTAAAGTATTTGCGATGCGAAATGGAGAAGACACGTGTTGGCACGACGCAACATTGCAGATCGCAAGAAATAGAGTATAACCACAAAGTAAATCTTATAAAGTGTGAAGTGAAATCAGATGAGGACCATTAGATTTGGGGGCAGATCAATGGTAGACGGCAAATCGCGAGACCGCACATCGCAACGCTTAATGGATAGCAAGACGGCGACCGCAAGTTAAATTAAAGTTAATGCGATGTGAAATGGAGGGACATGTGTCGACCTTGCACAACATTGCATCCCGCAAGAAATAGGGTTTAACTTCGAAGAACTCGTAAGGTATGTTGTTTTGGTTGTGATGCGGTAAGGATCAAGCAACGCGATGCGATGAAGGGAGTCCACGTGGCAGCACCGCGCTCAAGCACAGATTGCAGATCATATGGTTTAAGGTTTATCGCTAATGGTAGAGTGGGAAACCTGCAGGCAAGCATTTGCGATGAGATATGATTGGTCCAGCACTGTGGGACCCAATAGCCCATGTTTCGTGTATGTTATATGCGCCATATTATAAAGTTTACGTTGTTGATTGCTACTCGTATGTATGTTATATGTATATGCGTTGTTGATCGATAAACGTATGTATGTTCATTAAAGCTCGGACTTGTAATCCGCTGCGTGTATAAAGGGAGTTGTATGTGGGCCATATCCCACAGGTCACAAAGAAATGATCTGAACGCAAATGAAAGGACCAAGAGCTCAGGCAGAACATTGTTACGGAAGTAAAGCTAACAAAGGGGTTGAACGCGAAAGAAGGGTCGGGCTAAAAGGGGAAGTTATGCATCAAATGTGGAATATAACGACAGAAGAAGAAAAGACACAAAGACAACAAGCAGAAGAGGAAAAACACACAACAAAGCGAAGAAACTGATGGGCTGAGTAAATAATTGATTGTAAATGAAAATGTATTATTTGTTTTTATATTGTTTGTGATGCAAAGGCAAGTCTCTGTAGGCAAAGAAGAACTCCAATTTGATATTGTAATAATTGTATATATTGTTGTAACATTAGGAATATGCTGAGTGAGGAAATGAGTGGTGAAAGGCAAGAGTCGTGCTTGTTCACTTCATATTCCCTGTAGAATGAAAAAAACCATGAAGCTATCTATATAAAATAGGTAATTCCATGTGCATAACATTACGAAAATAGAGAGAGAGAGAGAGAGAGTGTGCAACAAAATTGAAGAGAGTCGAAGATTGTTAGAAAGATGTAGAATGGAAGAGAGCAGAAGAATATAAGAAAGCTGCAGACAGTTGGAGAGTGAAAGAATAAGAGAGGACTGATAGAGATTTTGTGCATATCAAGAGCTGATATGAAGGTTGAAAGGGCATTAGTGAAGAAGGAGTAAAACATAGTTGATATCCAGGTAAATCAGCATATGATTTTATTGTAGTGTGAGGGATTTGGTACTTCCATATCAAGGTGTAGCTTGATAGGTGTCCAGTTGTAGCTGGTTGAGGTAGGAGCCACCTGTGGGTTGTAGCCTGCAGAAAAATACATGGGAGTTGGTGCTTTCGTTTCAATTTGTAGCTTGATAGATGTCCAGTTGGGATTGGTTGAGGTAGGAGCCTCCTGTGGGTTGTAGCCTGCAGAAAAATACATGGGAGTTGGTGCTTCCGTTTCAAGTTGTAGCTTGATAGATGTCCAGTTGGAGTTGGTTGAGGTAGGAGCCTCCTATGGGTTGTAGCCTGTAGAAAATAGATGGGAGTTGGAGCTTCCTTGCAAGTTGTAGCTTGCAGAATTTGAGGTAGTAGCCTCTTGTAGGTTGGAGCCTACAAAAAAATCAGTGGTGAGAGGGACTTGGAGCTTGCCTTTGTATCACAACAATAATAAGATGTGGTTTTCTCCCTTATGGGTTTCCACTTATATTTGATGTATATTTGCTTGATGATTACGTGTTGATGTGATGTTTTAATCTACTTAATTACTTTCTCTACACACATTAAGTTTGTTGATTCATTATGTATTAAGTTGCTTATGAACTAAAGGTGTAATTGAGTTGAATGAAAAGAGTTTTGAATGTCCATGAATGTACTAAACTGATTCACCACCCCCCCCCCCTCTCAGTTTAGATAATCGTTCATCAATTGGTATCAGAGCCAGTTCCTTCTGTATCAGTTTAACAACTGGAAGGAGATCCTAGGTCCCCAAGATGGCTAACGTAGAAGGATGCTCAACAAATAAAGCCCCATTTTTTACTAGCACAAACTATGCTTTCTGGAAAATAAGAATGGGGACATACATAATGTCTCTAGGAATAGAAGTTTGGGCTGCTGTGGAAGAAGGATATGCTCCAAAGGATACTGACACAAAAAAAGATGCCAAACAAAATTTCATAGCCAATGCAAAAGCCATGAATGCAATTTTCAGCGGTCTGTGTGAGTATGAATTTATCAAGGTAATGCATAGTGTGACTGCAAAAGTAATTTGGGATACATTAGAAAGTATCCACGAGGGAGATAAAAAGGTGAAGATGGCCAAGCTGCAAACCTATAGAGCTCAGTTTGAAAATGTAAATTAAGTGAGTTTTAGGAATGAAACTAAATGCAAAAATGAATGATTCTCTTTTATGCACTTTGGAAACTAATAACGCACATGTTCTTTCAATCCAAAGTCCTATCTATCTAAATTAAACTTTTGAAGTAAATATCTATCTGGATTGAAAAAATCCACACTTTAAATACCAAAAGGAAATGCTTGAAAATCGAAACATGGAAAGAGAAATAACTTAATTCTACTGCTACGGAATTGAATTCATTCTGCACTAGTTTGCTGAAAAGAAATCTTTAAACTAAATTGAAATTGGAACAAAATTAATCTAAATATTATGAGATAACTAATGATAAAATCTAATATATGAAAGGTAAAATGGCTTTTAAAGGAAATGACAATGAAATAAAAGAAATGAAAATCTAAACTCAAGAGAGATTACTAATGTGCGCAATTAAATTCTAAACTGTATTCCCAATCTAACAAATCAGAACTTGAAAATAACTAACAAAAATTAAATTAAGTGATAAAACCACTATCTAAGACTAAAATTGAATGTCAAAACACTAAGTATAGATAACAAAAGGTGCGTTGAATCATTAACTCTTTTTGGTATTTTATATTTTATGAGTACTCTGTGACAGAAGTAAAGCAATCAAAAATACGATTTATAACGACAATAAACTTCCAAGAAACATAAACTAAAACAATTCATAATTTAAAATGAAAACCTCACAGCTCGTAGGGGGCCCTCCTAGAGTGGAGGATCAATTAATCAATCAATACTTCATGAGCGCATTGAGAAGATAACAAGAACTTGAATTAGTGAAACAAAGTATCAATTCATCCACAAAAGGATTATAAACTTAATAACAATAATTTCCACCACTCTGTTCTTAGTCTCGGTCACTATTATTTATACAAATAATTAAAAACAACTTCAAAAGAGTTTTAATTTGATAAACCATAAACAAACTTGACACCTATGAGATCGATATCTAAGAATCCAAATCTCTTTATGACTTTCTATTGGAAAAACAAGTCATAGGAGATGACAGCTAAGTGCCTCCCTCGCTTGATTCTCTGCTTCCTTTGCTCAACTGCAACATAGTTTCCATGTTTGAACCATCCTTTGACTTCAATATCTCTTATTTCTATTAGATTTCCAAGCAATGTCAGTAGGTGCTCATCCATCTTGAGGCCAAATGCCATCTTTTGACAGTCTTCTTCCTTCTTCTGGAGCACTGCAACCTATCTAACAATTATTATGTTGCATAAACATATATCAGTTGCAAAATATACACAATTCGGTAATTGCAAGATACTTTTGTCATAATTTTATTAAAAACAACGAATTTAAATATGGATGATTTAATACCTTGTAGGATTTGATTTTGACCTTAATATGTTGAGGTTTTTAAAGAAAAATAACATAAAGGTGGAATATGATGGCAAAAAGGATGGAAAAAAAGAGGCATTCTTAAGATGGATCTGCGTTGGGATTCGAAACGTTGACCAATGTTTTTCGATACTGTGGATAATCCGGAGAATTTTACAATGAATGATAACCACAGAAGCCTTAAAATCATAGGCATTCTTGAGCTTCAACAAACATCACTAGCTCCAATAGTGGAGCGTTATAGCCACTACTTGCTCCCCAAAAGCACTATCTTTATCTCTCTATGTTATGAAACCAGTTCACAAAATAGAATAAAAGAGAGATCAACAACTTAGAAATCAACCTCTTCAAGGGGGCAACCTCATTTACATTACATAAATGAACGATTATTGGATGATACAAACGAAAAAACCTCCTTTCTATATATAGGAGTCCATGGGGTCATAATATAATCCTAGCCGACCTAAAAATAATAATGTAAGGGCACAACAATAACAATAGTGTGCTATAATGGGGCATAATAATAACACTATGGGGACTACAAGGGTACAACAATAACAATAAGGGGGCTCCACTAACAACAATAAGGGGCAACACTAGTAATATAGGGCCCTAATATGCCCCTCTCCTTCAAAAAATTGTTGTCCTCAATGTTCGAGTAGTTATGGATGCTTCTGTATAAAATTATCATCCTCCCATGTGGAATCTTCAGTGGGTAAGTTCTTCCACTTGGTGAAATACTCTAAAATTGATCCATTTTGTAGTTGTCGAGTTCTTGTTTCCGTGACTGCTTTAGGTTCCAATATGATTTTTCCTTCCTCATCAAGTTTTGGCAATATTGTTTGAACTGGAAGTTTGTCAGCTATAACCTTTTTAAGCATGAAACATGGAAAACTGGGTGCACTCAGGAAGATGTAGGAAGCTCCAATTTGTATGCCATAGTACCAATATTTTGCAACATTTTGTAAGGACCATAGTACTTTGGTAATAATTTATTATCTTTCTTAGCTTGCTTGAGGGACATTTGTTTGTATGGTTGTAGCCGTAAAAATACCTAGTCGCCTACATCAAAACTTCTCTCGCTGCGATGTTGATCTGCCTATTGTTTCATGCGATTCTATGCCAAATTTAGGTTATACTTTAAGATTTGGAGAACTTGTTGTTGATGCTCGATGTAATCTTCCACTTCTTGAACCTTAGAATTTTCTCTTAAATATTATCTGATGGACGACAGATGATATCCATAAAGTTCCATAAATGGGGTCATTTCTACTGTAGTGTGGAAGGAAGTGTTATACCACCATTTAGCCAAAGGTAATTGTAGGAATTTATAGGGTAATTTCCTTAGATCAAACACCAAAGGTCACCATTCAAAAACAGATCACAAATCAGTACGCCAACATATCACGTGGTTAAAACCCTTGAAGAGGGAAACAGTCCACGGCCTGAGCCAACGCGGCCACTTCAGGCAATTTATTAATATAAAAAGAAAATTTACATAAGCTTATCTCATAAACGATTACCGGGCAAATGACCCTCCATGCTCTTTAAATAGAGATCATGGACCAATTGGGTGTTAAGCCACGGATCAAGTGTCATTAATACCGAGGAGAGAGTGAACCGTCAGATCACTACATATAGTGACCGTCAAATTACGAGTTACAAATGTACATAGTAAAGAAACACACTTTACCTAACTCTACACTAGAACAAGTTATACTTAACTATTTCCTATGTGTCGGAATATCCTAACATCCCCCCTCCTTGGGATGGGATTGAAGGATTTATAAAGGTGACAAAAAAGGAGACTATTTCCTATGTGTCGAAATATCCTAGCATCCCCCCTTAAGAACAACTTGGGATAGGATTGAAGGATTTACAAGGGTGACACAATAGGAGAAGGAAGGAGGCATTAGAGCCTACCCCCCCCACCCTTAATGATAACTTTCCTGAACTCCAAGCATTGATCGAATTTTGGTAAACTTCGCTTCTGTGAGAGACTTTGTAAAGATATCAGCAACTTGATCATTGGTTGAACAATACCGCACTTCAAGAACTTGGTCATGAATGAGCTTTCTGATGAAGTGGATATGAAGCTCAATGTGTTTCATATGCTGATGTTGAACTGGATCTTTGCATAAATGAATGGCACTCTGATTACCACACCAAACTGTAGTTGGATGCTACTGATGAAGACCAAATTCAGACAGGATCTGACGAAGCCACATGGCTTCCTTGCTGGCTTCAACTGCACCACGATAATCTGCTTCTATCAAAGAAAGAGAGATGGCACTTTGTTTCTTACAAGACCATGTAATAGGTCCCGAACCAAGAGTGAATACATATCCTGCAGTAGACTTTCGATCATCAGGGTCACTAGGCCAATTAGAATCAGTGAAACCAATCAACGATGGATATGCTCCCGCACTGTAATGAATCCCGAACTGAACTGTACCTCGAATATATCGAAGTATTATTTTAGCTTCTTTCTAGTGCCTTTCATGAGGTTGGTGCATAAACCGAGCAACAAGAGAAATGACAAAGGAAAGGTCAAGACGGGTATGGGTTAGATACATAAGTTTACCAACAAGTTGACAGTATAAGGTTGCATCAACTTCAAGGGTAGTACAAGTGACTGAAAGCTTGACTCGAGACTGAAAGGGAGAAGGGCTTGGCTTACAGCCTTCCATGTAAAAGTGACGTAGAATATCACAGGCATACTTGGACTGAGAAAGGGTAATACCTTCTTTGGATTGCAAGAATTGAAGTCCAAGGAAATAATGAAAGTGTCATAAGTCAGTCATTTCAAACTTATTTTTAATGCTAGACTTCACATGGTTTATATGGTTGGGATCACTACCAGTAAGGATCAGATCATCGACATAAAGAACAAGGACGGTGAAGGATTTACCCACTTTGTTGGTGTAGATATCGTTGTCAAAATGACACCTAGAAAAGCCACTATCTAATATAAATCTATCCATTTTGGCATACCAAGCTCGAGGCGCTTGTTTGAGACCATAGAGAGACTTCCTAAGGCTACAAACAAGGCTAGATTCATTTTGGATAAAGCCAGAGGGTTGTTCATGTAGATTTCTTCATGTAAATAACCATGTAAGAAGGCAGATTTAACATCCATCTAATGGACTTCCCATTTAAAGGAGGCAACAAGGGAAAGAAAAAGGCAAATAGAATTCATTTTGGCAACAGGGGAGAAGGTTTCAGCATAGTCAATGCCTTCAACTCGTGAAAATCCTTTAGCAATAAGACGGGCTTTATGTCTATCCACTCTTCCATCTAATCCAAACTTTGTTTTGTAATCCCATTTACAAAACAAGATCCCAAGATCCCAAGTATCGTTTGCCAATAAGGAAAAATATTCTTCATTCATATCTTCATCCCAATCCAGATGATCTGAACCTTCTTCAAATGTGTATGGATCAGGATTTTCTGGAACTTGAGCCAATAAGGAAGAGGCTCTTTTGAATTGAGAACATGTACAACGTTGATCTATAGGGTCACTTGCAAGAGAACCTGCTGCATCCTAAGTAGAGTGAACCCATCTTGGAAGCTGTGGAGCTGAAGGAATATCTTCAAGAGGTGGAGGAGGATTTTCATCCTCGTTGTCATCATCTAAACTATAAGGAATGCTATAAAAAATAGAAGAGACAGAGAGAGGTGGCACATATGTCAAATCAGGCTTGGGGGCCAAAGGTGGCACACCCGCCGAACTAGGCTTGCAGGCAATATATTTTCATCAAATTTTACATCTCTTATAATGATTATATTTGTGTATTTTGGTTGAAGAAGTCTATATCCTTTGACATCTTCAAAATGTCCAACAAAAATGCATTTTTCACTCTTAGGTTCCAAGGCTTTATGTTTCGCATCTGGAATATGGGTCCAAGCATCACTTCCAAAAACATGAAAGTGACTTACATCTGGTTTGATTGAGCTCCAAGCTTCTTCTAGAGTTATATTCCTTAAGACCTTAGTAGGAGTGCGATTTACTATGTAATTTGCACAGTTAATTGCTTCTGCCCAAAATTTGAGACTAAGTCCTTTAGATTGAAGCATACAATTACCCATTTCTTTTAAGGTGCGATTCTTCCTTTTAGCTACACCATTTTTTGTGTGGAGTATATGGAACAGTATGTTGCAATTGAATGCCATGCTCAGTGAAAAAGTTGATAAATTTGTTTTTAACATATTCTCCTCCATTTTCCGATCTTAACTTAAGAATTTGATGTCTAGATTGTTTCTCAACAAAGGCCTTAAAGGCCAAGAACATGTTAAAAACTTCACTCTTGATTTTTAAGAAGTATACCCAAGTGCGTCTGGAAAAATCATCAATGAAAGTTAAGAAGTACTTGCAACCAGAGAAAGAAACAACAGGAAGTGGACCACATAAATCACTGTGCACAAGTTGCAAAGGGGTTGAAGCGTGCCAAGAGGCACATTTTTCAAAACTATCCCAATGATGTTTTCCGAGTACACATCCGAAGCAAACACCATCTCGGCAAGATACCATAGGAAGACCTGTCACCATATTTTCTTTACATATATTTTGAAAAGAGCTATAGTTTAAGTGACCAAATCGCTCATGCCAAAGTTTGCTCACTTCATCATTATGAGCAACAAAAACAGAGGGAAGACATCATGACCCAATTTTGTCAAAATTATACAACCTTGTGGAATCATAAATAATGCCAGTAGCTAAAATATGTATAGGATCTTTGAGGTCCTTGATTACAACATCATGAGGTGAGAATTCTACTGTTTTCCCTTCACCTGAATGAGTTATCTAATAAAAAGATAGAAGGTTGCATAACAAGGTAGGAACACACAATACATCATTAAAATGACCATTATCTAGATGAATGGTTCCAGATCCTACAACACTAAGAGATCTATCATCGCCAACATAAATATATTTGATGTTACAATCATTTAAAGAAGAAAACATGGCTTTATTTTTAGCCATGTGGTAAGAAGCTCCAGAATCAACAAGCCACTCATGAGAGTGAGAAGAAGAAGGTACATTTAGTACATAACCAAATGCTTGACAACCACAAGCAGAAAGTGTCATTCTTGAAGATGAAGTTGAAGAGTTCTCCAAATTGATGCGGTGCTTCTTCATTGCTGCTTCCAAGGCTTCCATATTCTTAAAACATTTGGAATATACATGGCTATCATGATTACAAAAGTTGCAATGTCTATCTGTTTTCTTCCATTTGTTTTTATTTCCCTTATCAGTGTGGTGAGTTGCTTTTTCAGTTTGCGGCTGATATTGCTTAAGACCCTTATTTTGTTTAGGACCATAATTTTTAGGATACTGCTTCTTGGGATTCTTTTGATATGGTTGTTGTTGGGTTGCTAAGGCTTTCTTAGAAGTGTTTCCAGTATTGATAAGACCAAGGTGTAAGAGTTTTTCTTGTTCTCTTATCAAAGAATCGCAAAAATCATCAAAAGAGGGAGACTTGGAGGTTGTTCCTTGAGAAATGAGGGCTTCTCTAGTGGAATGAAAGGTGGAAACAAATACAGAGTATGCAGGTCCAAGTTTAGCAAGAATGGAATAGATAAGGCTACCATCTTCCTTTTTGACCTTACAACCTTCTAAAAGAAGTCTAAGGGTCTTGAATTTGGACAAAAAATCTTCAATAGAGAAGAAATTATTGGGGTCCAAAGTAAGCAACTCATTTTCAAGTAAGCAACTCATTTTCAAGCTAATGGGCCTTGATTTGATTTTGAATGCCAAAGACAGTATTTAGCTTGTCCAGGGCTTCATGAGGGGTATCAATGTCAAGGATATGAAATCAAAGATCTTGAGCAATGGACATTCCTATCAACCCTCGTGCTTCATCATGTTTATTTTCCCATTTAGAGACTTTATCATCATCAGAAGGTTTAGTTTCTAGCCCTGTGGCTATTCTATAAATCCCTTTACTTCTAAGTATATCTACCATGTGAGGTAGCCATTGAAAATAATTGGTGCTTTTAAGAATAATCAGGCATGCACTTTCCATTTAAAAAAAATGAAGATGATAAAAGATAAAAATAACTACTCCAATGGAAATATCTCAAAAAATTAGGCCGTTTAAAAAAAACGGCTCGAGAAACGGCTTCCAGATGAAGAAGTTATGCCTTTTGAAAAAAAATGAGTTGTAGATGCCGAATAGTTACGAGAACGGTTTGAAATTTAGTGATGAAGTTCAACTTAAAAAAAAAAATCCCACCCCTTTAACAATTTTTTTTTACAAAAAGAAGCTTGAGAAACAGATTTGAACCCAAGACCTCTATTCTCATAAACTAGCTCCTCACCAAGTGAGATAGTAAAAGGATTTTGTTATTGTTTGAAAGGAGGATTTTTTTCTTTTTTTCTTTTTCTTTTTTTTCTTTGTTTTTTTTTTTTTTTTTAAGTGTAGTGCCTTTTCCTGCACAAAAAAACACAAAAACCAAGCAAAAAAAAATGAAATGCAAGGCTTGCGGCAGAATGTTAGATTTCGGTTAGCCTTACCGGCAACTATCAATTATTCCACTATTTATGATTTCCCGAGATCGCACAAATACGCGGGGAAAGAGCATACGTAGCAAAAAAAATCCCTTTTTTGTTTCTGATTTTTCGAGATCGCATGCAACACACAAAAAAGAGTATACACGGAGAAGATCGTCTAGATCTGGAAAATAAATAAAACCTAAAAACCTAAAATAAAAAAAAAGGGAACCGAAATAAGCAGAACTATTAACAAATATAACTACAAAACAGATGCTTTATACCTCCAGATCTAAACTGTCATAACTTGGGCAGCCGGAAACCTTTTCCCATGAAACGAAAGGTGTTTCTCACTGTAACAGATGCTCTGGAAACAATCGAGCAATTATCCAAACCCAAAAATGTTCATAAATAGTAGATCTACAAAACAACATTCGCATGCAGTCAAACCAGTTTCAGATTTTGATCAACAACGGACGCGGCCCTTAAAATAACTCTGATACCATGTAGGAATTTACACTGTAAGTTTCGTAGATCAAGAACCAAAGGTCACCGCTCACAAACAGATCACAAATCAGTACACCAGTATAAACATGTGGTTAAAACCCTCAAAGAGGGAAACAGTCCACGGCCTAAGCCAACGCGGCCACTTCAGGCAATTTATTAATATAAAAAGAAAATTTACATATGTTTCTCTCATAAAAAGTTACTGGACAAATGACCCTCCATGCTCTTTAAATAGAGATCATGGACCAATCGGGTGTTAAGCCACGGATCAAGTGTCGTTAATACCGAGGTGAGAGATAATCGTCGGATCACTACAAATCATGACCGTTGGATTATAAGTTACAAATGTACATGGTAAAGAAACACACTTTGCCTAAGGGGACACTAGACTAAGAAGTTATGCTTAACTATTTCCTATGTCAGAATATCCTAATAGATATTTTTCACCTAGAAAATTTAGACACGACGGTATCCTCACAGTTGAAAACCAGTAGCGTCGTGGATTCCATGACCCCTCTCGGTGCCTGCTCTGTCAACAACAGGAGGAAAATTCGATCCACATATTTCTCGAGTGCCTCTTCGCTTGGGACATTTGGAATGAAACCTTGTTGATTTGGAATAGCAGCCCCATCCTCTCAACCAACATCATAGGTATGCTGTCTAATTGGGGAGACATTTTTCCTAAGTCCTTCCCTGAGAGAGGCTGGCCATACGAGGGGTGGATGATTATCCCTAAGCTCATTTGCTGGAAGATTTGGCTTGAAAGAAACAATCAAATCTTTTAAGAGAGGGCCCTAAAACAACAACAAATCGGTGTGAAAATCATAAGCTTATTTAAAGAAATAATGCAGACCAAGGTGAACTAGAAGCAGGCTGGTAGCTTAAGTCAGCAAGGCAGGGAGTGGTGCCAGCAGCTGGGGCTAAACCTTCCCACTGGGAAAAATATGGAGAAGTGCAAAGAAGAATGGAAAATAAAATTAGAGGATGAGGACTTCGGCAAATGGAGAAGCAACACAGGTATCCACACTATGTTCTTTTACGGTGCAACAAAGGGGAATCCGGGGAAGGCCATAGGCAGAGGAATTATTCGCTGCCCTTCAGACCAAATCATCTCCCACTTTGCCTGGAGTTTGGGGCTTACTTCGAACAATCAAGCGGAAGCCATAGCTCTCCTCCAAGGCTTGAAACAACTGCAAAAACATGGAATCAAGGATGGTCGTGTCGTTGGAGATTCACAAAGCCTCATTGGCTTGATTGTGACAAAATCGGTCCCTAAAGATCTCCGCTTGCAACGACTATTCACTCATATCAATAAGCTGATCGTGTCCTTTGACAAACTTCAGTAATTTCATGTCCTTCGAAAAAATAACAAAGACGCGGATCTTGAAGCCAACATTGTTGTCTCTTTACAAGCGGGATCTCTCCTCTATGAAGAGGGAATTCATGGGATCCTCTGCCTTAGCCAACCCCTCTCCTTTTTCATGTATTTTTGTCTCTTGTTGTAGCAATTTTTTTGTATTAGAAGGTTTGCTAGTCTTTGGGAAATTGCTAGATTGACTATAAGAAGCAGAGTAGGTGAATTTTGCTTGATCGGAAACCCCCTAGACATTGGGTCTCCAGATGTAATACATCCGAGCATAAACCTTTGACCTTTTGAATCAATATAAAAATAAACGTTTTGTTTTTAAAATGATTTTTAAGGAAAATAAAATGAAAAGGAAGTGTGGTGGGTGAATGGGTCCCACCATCGTCTCACATCACACTTTGACAACTTTAACATTTACCCTTTGCGCCTATATTGCAAAACTTGCGATCTGCGATTGCAATTTAATCTTTGTCATTGATCGATGTTTAGATCAACGGTCCTCACTACTCCCTTGTTGTTGTTTGCCAACTTTGTTTCTTTGGCCATGCCCATTTGTTTCTTTCTATTTGTTCGTAGAATACTTGAATTCTATCTACTTTGCCCACGTTCACGACCTACGCGCATTCACGACTCGACCCAAGCATACACGACATGACCCAATCACGTTCATGACTCCGCCTTTGTTGTTTTTATGCCTTAACTGCTTCTCTGCTGCCTTTGCTTCCTTTGATTCTTTCTTTGGAAAAGATTTTGAATATTGACATCTATGTATGGTATGAAAAAAGTTAGCAAAGAAAGTACATAGTCACTGCGATCTTTGTAA